>JAKSZP010003946.1:0-457123 GCA_022478985.1 Massospora cicadina
ATTCTCTTTCACAGCAATTGGAAGCACATACCAAGGTGATGCGTATCACTAATTAGTAATTAATTCTTTCAATAACTTGACTGACATTAAAACTAATTTTGACATAGACCAACAAAGACCACGTGGCTGAGTCATCAAGTCAAAACTTAAATTTATGTCTGAACTAACCAACAAAGCCCTAAAGCCCATGTCATAATAGTTAAATATTATTAAGTGAAATTGCTAGGCCGTGGATCCTAAGCTTTGCATAAGCTTAGAATATACCTGGTCCATAATCGCTTATATCTGATATGATATATAATAGGTTAAGCATGGTAACATTATTATGTCCCTATTGAATATCCAACAATTAGGTCCAGTCAATTACTCAACAACTGGACAACAATGATTTTGCTACATGGTTATTTTTGCTGAATATATGTACTGTTGAGCACTGATTAAAAATATGAAATCAGAAATTCCTTATCAGCCTCAATTTTTTGCAATTGCCCTTCTTACTTCTTTAGAAAGTAAATGAGCATGAACTATACAAGTGCAATATATATGACATTATTAATTTACTTTTTGCAAAATTTAAGTTGCCATTTAAACTTTATGCCTATCAATTTCAGTTCATTAATATCCATGATAGATAAGTTTATTATGTCAACGCAACAATACACTACACCAGAAAATCAAAACAAAGCAGATTTTAGGTATGTTTCTTGCATGTATGTATAGTAAACGTTTTACAAAAATGGAAATTACAAAAAAAACTATGCCCAATAGAAAGAAACCATTTATATATTTGAAATCAGCGCTAAAAATTCTATAATATTCAGCTGTTATCATCCTTGTAACAAACAAAAACCAAATTTTTGTTACCCAGTGTAATATAGATCATTTTATTTTGTCAAGATTATCTATGGATTCTATTTCCACCTAAAAGAAGCTTGAATTCCTCCATATCAAGGCACCAAAGAATCCAAATCCAGATCTGCATTTGGTAATGGACTCTCACCTGGCATCTAACCAAGTCCTGGCTTTGGTATATCTCTTAACTTATACAATTAAGTACACCCTTTCCTTGGGTCATCTGGGTACAGCTACCTTCCACAGTGCCCCTTTCCTTTATTATTAGTATGTGTCCCCTAATGTGTGGTTGGTCATTTCCCACCACCTCTCAGGGGATGAATGAACTACAGACACTCTCTGGATATAATTCCTATAAACTTACTTATTGTTAGATCTTATTAAAAAAGTGACAATTGAGGTAACACCCCAAGTGAGATCCAACAACTTTGGTGGAGTTCTGTCAATAGGTTCAGGAAGTTTTTAGATCTATCAAAATAAAAATACAAACCCCTTAGCAAAAATATTAATTAATATTATATATGCTTTAAACAATACTATTATTAACTTTTATCTAGTAATATATGGATTTAGTTTATTTACTTTAAATATGGATAGAGATTATTGATAAGTATTTAAAGCTTTGAACTTATTGAATAAAAAGCAAACAAACTGCTAAGAAAAACTATTAAACTTATTGAATCACCTAATAATATTACCTATCTAGTAAGATATTTAATTATTAGTCTGTAGAATAATAATTAAGTTGCTATCCAGTATAGTGATTATAATGATATGATGCTTAGGTAATCTTAGTAGACATTTCAAGGATTAGCCTTTAGAAAATATATCTGAAATCTTTCTTTTAGCAGCTTCTCTTCATATATATTAGAAAATGTATATATGATAACTGCTATACTACCACCATATTCTCTTATAGAGATTGATAATTGGTCTTTATATTTAGAAATAATTAAATTAAGTTAAAGATTAATAATTAAACTTTTGGAGCCAAAATTAATAATCCTTGTACTGATCAGTTTTTTAACTAATCAGATAATTTCTATTCTGATGATATACTAGAGCTTCATATGGGGCAGTAAAGCTCTGGATTGTGGGTACTGTTAATTGGTTTAGTAGTCAATTTTTTAAGCAATTACACAGGGGAAAAAATTTTGGTGCAATGATAAAAACGCTTGTTCTTAACTAATTTAGGGGCACTTATTTCATAACTTAAGTTAGTTTTTCTCTGAAAGCTACAATTTTGTGATTTTTTAGCAATTTTTTACATCAATGTAAATTTTTGAATTTTTAGAATTTATCTCAACTTAAAAATGTGGGATAATATCTTAATCAACATTGTGGCAATAATATAGATCATTTAAACATGAAAACATGCAAAAACTTTTCTTTCCACTTGTTCTACTTTTAAGCAAATTTTATTAAAAAATTTATTCTATTACCGCCATCTGGCCACACCAGGTTTCCTATTTATGTCTGTGGATCCGCCGCCTGCTGCTCCAAAGTGGGGTAGCGGCGCTCCACCACTTAGCATTTTCTACCCTGCAGGTATATGCATTTGCACAAGGTCAAATAGCCTGCCATCTTCTTCCAACCATTTTTCCCTCGTGGGACTTAGCGCTTCACCTGGCGTGCATTCACTCTTCTCACCCCATCCTCTCACCCTCTCTCATTCCACAATCTGATTTTGCCTATGAGTTGACTACGGGCGTTTATTCCTGTATGCTGACAAGGCAATTATCAAATTGTCCACCGCTGCATTTGCACCAGCTGGATTTATTGATTTCCGCCCATCTAAGGTCTACTTCAATATTGGATTCCAGACTGAGGAGGATGCTGCAGCAGCGGCTTCTACTCTCCTTATTTATAAATACACTCCCATACCAATGTCCTGAACTCGCCTCCCTACAAACACCACAATGTTGGTGTCCTTTGCATCCCTCTCTTCCCACCCTCACCCAAAATTTTATATTATCAGTTGATGTGGGGCTTCTGGATTATGAGACTCAGCTTAACCTTGTCTTCACTGTTCCTTCTGGTGCAGAGCGCCTTGCTGACTCTCACACTACTACTACAATAATACCATACCACCCTGTCATAGCCTAACAAATCCTCCCATGTTCATATTTCAAGGGCACCTGAGCACTTTTTGGGCTCATGTGGATAGTGGTCGCCAGATATGTCCCCTCTGTTTTGGGTTTGATCATTCCAAAAAATCCTTACCCATGTCATGGTTAAATGACATCATAGTGGGGACCAACCCTAAGGATAAGGCTGGGTGACAGGAGGCCCAGAAGGTGAAGCTTCAGGCCCTCCCTGACCTCAGTAACACATTAAACCAACGCTGGGTACAATCTAAATATGCCTAGATTGGTATTAGTGAAGTGCAGAACACCCAGCCCCTTTTGTCAGCCCAGGCATTATAACAAACAGTATATATGATTAACAATGATAGCACTACTTGGTTGATTGAGGAATGGGGGTTTGAAACCTGTTCCATTTATGAAACTATGCGTTTAGGACAGATTCAACTTCAATCAATTACTTATGTGAAGTCAGTTTTGGTGTATTCTACCAAATGGGATGGTAGTTTTTGCCTATTGGTGATTTGGTGCTTGGGTCCACTTCAGTAAAACCAAATTTCCCTGATAAAGTTTAAATCTATTTTCCATGACCAACATTCCTTGTTGGTAGACTTCCCAATAAACATTTTCCCATTTTACATTATTATTTATGATATTTCAAATGATCCTGTGCATGAACCTCTTCGAGGAGGTCTTGCACTCCATTAACCTTGCCATTTTAAATACAATTAAGCTATCCCCTAGTGCACCGTTGGTTCACCCAGGTTCCCTCCAACCTGAGTCGCTTATCCCCTTCCTCTTTGTGCACCGCTTCTCTTTTGGTGGATTATTTATTATAAAAATTGCACTTCTCTGCTTAAGTTGTTATTGCTCCAGCACCCTCTTCTGTGCTCTTATAACTTTCATACTAATGGCTAGTTCCCTGGAGTTGGACTTGTGCACCGTGCACTACCATGCTGGGAGCAGGATAGTTATAGACTCTCTCCTTACATTAGTCAAATAGCTGCTTATTTTTATGTGCACAAACTTTTTCCGTGTGGGATTTTTTCAAAGGGTAAATGGTGGGCACCAGCTGTGGGCTTTGGCTGTGGTCAGTCGCACCGCTGTTTCCTCTTTTCACCAAATGTTGGAGCACCTCAGCGTTATTATGGCTGCCTCCAACTGGAAAGTACTCACCCTTCATGCTTGTACCTGGTGGATACGGATGCTTCTAGGTCTGAAAGTCATGATTTCCCAACTTTCTGCTGAAATAGTCAAATTCAATTTAAATAAATGACTATTAATTTGACAGTGCGTTCAGACAATGCTGGCGGAGTTGGCGCAGATGAGCCTGGGGGTGTTGGCCTTGGGTAACGTCAGGAATTCCGTTGCAGTTAAGGGAACAGGGTCATTTGCATCTGATAACGCGTTTTAGAAAATCTTATCCATATTCCTGAGCCACTTATTAGCTTTTATATCCTGGATTAGAACCCTATTCCAGTATATCAAATTACCCCTGAGAACCCTCATTTGACCCTTACCATGATCCATGGCACTCAGTAAGCTGAGAAGGAACTTCTTTCTAAATATGATAAAGTATATGCACCTGCAGAAGGCATTGTGGGGTATGTAACCTCAGTATTAAGAGTGGCCAACTATCCCTCCCCCTTCTATGATTTCAAAACATACTCTGATGGCTTGCTTGAGTCAGAGGAAGAATTTTCTGGTGAGAAGTTGTTGTTGTCTGCCATAAATAAAGACCATTCTGGTTATTTTCTACTAACTGCTACCCTTTCCTCCCCTTTAGGGAAACTCAGCACCGCTATTTTGATGGATACTGGCGCCTCTGAAAACTTTATGGACCAGAGCCTAGCCGACTACCTTGGACTGAGTTACTTGTCAGGTGGTATGGTTAAGGGAGGGGCGTCCCAAGATAATCCCACCCTGAAGATCATTGGGACAATGGACTATCAGGTTGAAAAGTACCACTTGTCTGATCACTTCAAATATGTCAAAAACCTCCTGTTCCCTATCATTTTGGGTTTGGAGTGGTGGTGAAAGTTTGACGTTAGAACCAACCTGAAAGAAAATATCCTATTTCTTACATTAAAGAATTGTCGCACATTAGTTGTTCCTTTGTTGGAAGAGAATGCCCAGGGCGAATTGCCCCACTGGCCCCACCTTCACCCTTTTAGCCTTGCCACTTTGCTGAATCCCCCAGTGGAAGTTCCTATACCTTCTTGTTTGGAGGGTTTGGAATCCTCTTTTGATGCAGCATCCTCTAATGCACTCCCTGAGCACTCTGAGGTTGATTGTGACTTCAAGCTCACTGTGGATCTGGTGCGTATATCTTCCCCCATTTACCCATTAACAGTCCGGGAGGAAGAGGCGTTGGATTTGTGGGTGAAGGAACAGTTAGCCAAAGGTGCGATTTTTCAGCGTACCTCCCCTATGCTCCCCTCTTCTTTTTGTTGAAAAGTCTGATGGTACTCTACACCTGTGCGTAGACTATGGGAACCTCAACAATTTCACTGTACCAGATCTACATCACATCCCTTTAGATTCTAAGATTGTTCGCTGTTGAGAAGGCTAAGGTTTTCTCTAAGCTGGATTGCCTCAATGCATTCAATCAGATTCAGATAAAAAGGGACAAGAGTGGTTAACCGCATTCCATACCAGAAAAGGGATTTTCCAGTTTCAGGCCATGCCCTTTGGGCTTAAGAATTCCCTGCTATCTTTCAACGCCGTATTGATGCAGCGTTGGGGGACTTGATAGGGGTATGCGCGGTTGCCTACATGGATGATATCTTAGTGTTTTCCCCTGATCATGAGTCCCATGCAGTACACCATAGGCAAGTTGTGGAGATGTTAAAGGCAGCCAGCCTTATGCTGAAGATTAGCAAGTGTGAATTATTCAAGTCCCAGGTTACTTTTCTGGGCAACGTCATATTTGTCAAGGACACATGATAACTGCGGACAAGGAGAAGGCTATTTGTGAGTGGCCCACCCCCACCTCAGTCAAGGATTTGAGGAGTTTTTGGGGACGTGTACGTTCCTCAAGGAGTTCACACCCAATCTTTCTGAGGTGGCAGCACCCTCATACAAGGCTAGCGGTGCCAAGGTGCTTCAGTGGTCCCCTGTTTTGGAGGATGCTTTCCAATCAATGAAGTGCACCCTGTTGTCCATGGCTGTTCTTCACCATGCCAACCCTTCAAAGGAGTTCATTGTGTCTACTGATGCCTCCAACTTCGCCATAGTGTCAGCCCTATTATAAGTAGGCAAAGATGGGATAGAGCATCCGGTGGAATATTTTTCTAGGAAAATGTCTTTGCCAAAGTTGAATTACGCTGTTTATGACAAGAATTTACTAGCAGTGGTGGAGGCGCTGACTTATTGGCGTCACCACTTGCATGGCTCATCCCAACCTTTCCAGGTATGTATAGATCACCGTGCCTTACTGTACTACCATACTCCTCATGTCCTAACCCCACGGCAGACCCATTGGCATGAGACACTTGCCCAATTCGCATTCATGTACAAGTTCACTAAGGGCAAGGATAATGGTTTGGCGGATGCTTTGAGCCGCAACCCTGCTTTAGCGCCTGATCCCAAGGAGGTAGAAGTTCATAACACACAGTTGATAATTCCGCCAAATAAAATTGTGTACCAACTTCCCTCTCCCCTGGCCATTGGGCCAGCGCTTGCACCTCTGGAAAATGTGGAGGAAATAGTATGTTCAGAAGGGTAGTCCTTTCTCAGCTGCTAGCAGCCAAATATACTATGGTGCTTGCTAAGAGCGCTTTGAATCAAGAGGACCTATTGGGGGCTATCACGTGAAGGATGCGATGGTGTGGTTTCAGGAGCCCTATGGGTTCCTGCTGGACCACTGCACCTGGAAATCATCTAGGACCATCATGATGGACTCACCGTTGGTCATACTGATAAAGCAAAGATGTGGAGTTAATATGATGCATATACAAATGGAAGGGCTTGCCTGCGCAGGCGGGGCGGTATTGTAAAGAATGCCTGATCTGCAATCAGATGAAACCCAATTGGCAATCTTTAGCGGGGTTGTTGGTACCAGTCCAAAAGGCTGAAGGGCCTTGGACTTCCCTGTTGGTGGATTTCATTGTGGAGTTACCTGTCTCTGATGGGTATGATGCCATCATGGTGGTGGTGGACCATTTTACAAAGTTCACCCACTTCATTCCTTGCAGAACTACAATAACCTCAGATGATATGGCTAGGCTCTTTGTCACTTTGTGTTTGCGCTCCATGAGGTTCCCCAAGAAATAATCAGTGATTGGGTACCCCAGTTTACCTCCATCTTTTGAGAAGAGTTGTGTAAGACTCTTCAGATTTGCCCCTGCCATTCAACTGCCTATCACCCCCAATCAGATGGGCAGACTGAATGAGTGAACCAGTGCTTAGAACAGTTTCTGCAGTTTTACACCGCCGCGGATCATTGAGAATGGTTTCTCAACTCCCTATGGCCAATTTAGTTACAACAACATTTTGCATTAATCTATCAGTTGTTCCCCTTTTTTTGCCAACCATGGCTTTAACCCCGCCTTTAACATGGAGACCAGCTGTGGATCTAAAGATGAAGCGGTGGTGGACTTTGCCAAGACTATCAAGAAGGTCCACCCAGGGGTTTTCACAAGTTTGGAGGCGGCAATGCAAATTTATAAGGAGACTCTGATGGTAAGCGCTGGGTGGGTCCAGTGTAAAAGGAAGGGTTTCTCATGATGCTTGATGCTCATAACATCCTTATCAGGAAGCCATGAAAGAATCTGGGATTAAAGAGGATTGGCCCTTACCGCGTTGTTAGAAAGGTGGTCCATGCCTCATACCAGCTAGATCTTCCCTCTTCATTTCAGATCTTCTCTGTCTTCCATGAAAGCAAATTGACGTTGTTTGATGGCCCTCCCACCAGAGAATCCTGAGGCCTATCTCGTGGATGGGGCGCCAGAATGGGAAGTGGAAGAAATAGTTGCCTTCTGACATGTCAAAAGAAGATTTGAGTACCTGGTATCTTGGAAGGGTTTTGATGCTTCAGAGAACAGTTGAGTTCCAGCGCGTGACTGTGTGCATGATCAAGATCTGATTGAAGCCTTCCACAAGCATTTCCCCCAGGCTGCTGGATCTCAACCCAAACTGATCATTGCCGCCATGAAGTTGGCCCCAGACCACAAGAACTTTTCCCTTGCGCAAGCCCCTGGAGGGGTTGATCCCCGTTGGGAGGAGAGGGTAATGACATAGTTAAATGGCATCATAGTGGGGGACCAACCCTAAGGATAAGGCTGGGTGACAGGAGGCCCAGAAGGTGAAGCTTTAGGACCTCCCTGACCTCAGGTACACACTAGACCAACGCTGGGTACAAGCTAAATATGCCCAGGTTGGTGTTAGTGAAGTGCAGAACGCCCAGCCCCTTTTGTCAGCCCAGGCATTAAAACAAATAGTATATTCAATTAACAATGACAGCACTATTTGGTTGATTTTGGAATGGGGTTTGAAACCTGTTCCATTTATGAAACTATGCGTTTAGGACAGATTCAACTTCAATTGATTACCTATGTGAAGTCAGTTTTGGTGTATTCTACCAAATGGGATGGTAGTGTTTGCCTATTGGTAATTTGGTGCTTGGGTCCACTTCAGCAAAACCAATTTTCCCAATGAGGTTTAAATCTGTTTTCCATGACCAACATGTCTTGTTGGTAGACTTCCCAATAAACATTTTCCCATGTTACATTTTATTTATGATATTTCAAACAATCCTGTGCGTGAACCTCTTCAAGGAGGTCTCATGCTCCGTTAACCTTGCCATTTTAAATACAATTAAGCTATCCCCTAGTGCACCGCTAGTTCGCCCAGGTCCCCTCCAACCTGAGTCACTTATCCCCTTCCTCTTTGTGCACCGCTTCTCTTTTAATGGGTATTTATTATAAAAATCGCACTTCTCTGCTTATTTTTTTGCTCCAGCACCCCTCTGCTGGGCTCTTATAACTTTTATACTAATTGGCTAGTTCCCTGGCGTTGTCCTTGTGCACCGTGCACTACCACGCTGGGAACAGGAGAGTTGTATGCACTTTCCTTACACCCCATGCCACCTCATCTGATGCAGCTTTGGAGCCCTATTCAGCGGATTCCAAATTGGGCATATTGTTGCCACCTCTCACCCAACGTTCTCATTTGATGAGCCATAGTGGAAAATTTCCCCCACCAAATCAACTGCCCACATTAACCCACCCAATTACACCCCCACCAATCAGAGTCAGGCTTGGACCACCATTCAAACCCAAGCAGCCCATTTGATTATTTCCCACCCAAATTTGTCATCCACTATTCTCGTGAATCAAAATCCATGGGACCTATTAACCCAAGGCTGATGAATCAGGTAAAGTTATCATGAGTGAGTATTCCAGTGAACCTCTCAGCCAGTTTGATTATGGTTGGGCTGAATATCTCCCTTCTGACTTTGACAAAACCTCATCCACCAAATGTTTTGCTCCTAAACCCAATGCCAGCCCCTACCAAAGTGACCGCCAGCTCACCTTAGCAGCGGTGGCCTCTCCCCATTGCCACAACCTATGCAAAGCAGTGGCTCAATCAGTGGCTCAATTCCAACTAGGGCTGACTAAACTCTACTATCCCCTGATTTCCCCAAAGCAGCTGTCAGATTCTGTATTTTGACTCAAAAATAAACCCTTCACCAAACTACATATCAATCCAATTTTACCTCCTAATACTTGAGCTAATAATCTAATTTGAACCTATTGTAATATCACAGCTTGGGCCAATTATTGCAATGAGGATTTAATTATATTATAAAAGCTTGGGCCAAATACCCCTGCACATTTAGGTCAATCTTCTCTGTAATTAATCATCTGGGCCAATCAACTCAATGTCAATTCAATCTAATTATTCTATCAGTAGCTCAGGCAGAATACATTTGCACAGTTGGGCCAATTATTGCTGCACCAAACCTTAACAACTAGTCCCAATTAATCAAAACCATTATTAAGAAATCTTCATTAGAAATCATTCTTGGGATAAACTCTAAGATAACATCTACAGATCAAATGATAGAAAAGATGAAAAGAATGTAATCAGCATGATAGTATATGCACATGGACCACCCAAATGAGAGTACTTAGTGCTATTTAGAGGAACAGCTGGCATCCAGATTAGGAGTCATTTTTATCAGCTGTATGACGAAAGCATGATTGATCTGGATCAGTTTCACCTTAGGGAAAATTTTGTATGTCAGTATGCATAATCAGCACAATAGCACTTGCACATGAACTGCCCAAATGGAGTACCTAGTGCTATCAAGAGAGAAGCCTACTGACAGCCCAATTAAGGGTATGTCATTTATTTAAATCGACCACAAAATCTCCCAGAATTCATATTTCATCAGCAGTATGACGAAACTCAATTCAAGATGATCCTAGGACCTTTTTGCACGCTCATTGTTGTGATTTTCATCCTGAAATCCTCATGAATATGAGAGTATTTTGCCACCAATAAACCTAGCAATAGGTCTCAGTTGTATCAGTTCAAGGGCTGAACTGAGGTGGAAAATAATCTTTTTGAGAATGGATGCTTGAATTTATCCAGGAGATGCCCTAGAGATACACATACTGGCACCTGGCCTAATAAATAGTTATCAGAGATATTATCTTAAATAAAGATCTATTTTACTATATCTTTGTTTGGCTTTTATCCTAAGTTGCTTTTGGAAAGTGTCAGCAATCTGGGATCTCAAGATCCACAGCTTGAAACTTTGCCTGCCTCAGTTGAAGTTTCCAATTACAAAGGGAAAATCAAGCCCAACATTGGTCAGAAGAGTCAGGGCTATTTGAGGATGCCTAGTGAGTTTCTGAACAGTTGAAACAATATAAGCTGCTGGCAAAGTTGAGGATCCATCGGCCAAACTTCAGCTCAATTAAACGTGCAGGAATATAATTATAAAGCAAGCAATACTAAAATTTTACAGCAGACCAAAGAGAAATCAGTAAATTATTTAACAATGCCAAAGTCACTGTCATGCATGTCACATAACTAGCAGATTTTGACCCATCTGCTAAAAACACCTGCCAAAGTTTATCTGATTTTGCTAACTCCCTGATATCTGCATTCAAGCTGGAAATCACTTAGCGTAACTTGTTGAAACTGTCTATAAAGCTAATCTTGATGATGGGGATGAGAACTCATTATACACCGCCATCCATCCACACTATGCTGATGCCCCAACACCCTGGCTCTCCACTTTATTTCATTTCTACAATTATTATGATATTATTGTGAAAAGTATGTCTGCAGAAGAGCTGCCTGACCCCCCTCACCCTCTGCCATAATGGGTTAGTGGTTTCTGCTCCCCACCTGGTTGAAGACTTTGTGTTTTGGTTTTATTGTTCCATCTGTTCATTCATTTGGTTCTTTTTCTCTTTGATTATTAGTAATGTCTGTCCCCTGGTTGGAATACTTGAATAAATTTAATTTAATTTAACATGAAAACATGTACAATGGCATCCAATTATGCATACAGTTTTAAAATGCAAAAAAATTGTCACAATTCAGATATGACTGGACAATAATCATGGGACATCTAGGGCAGAATCTGCCAAAAATGATATCAGTCACAATTATTCAAGTGCCTTGAGATGAGGCGATATTGGGATATAACAGGTTTTATTGGATAAAATGGGTTTTATTTGATCATCTCTATATAAGGTGATAAGGAAATAAGGCGATGTTGACATTTGACAAATACAAAGTAAATCGCCTATAATTAGGGTGACAGAGGTTAGAGAATAACAAGCCAAATTTGAGGAGAATTGGTGGAATAAGATAGCCCAAGCCATGAGAGCAGTATCACCTGAAGCCGCAGTATATAAGTGAGATGGGCAATTGAGAGAAGTTAAGTTTTTAATAGTAGAGAAGAAATGGGACAGCAAAAGGTCGCTTTATTAACTAAAAATAAATAAAGAATCATTTGGGGCAATTGCTCCTATTTTAAGTATTTTTTCAAGTGTGTCTGAAGGACTGATGATCCCCACACCATCTGTCTGTTGCTCAGTGGGTTTGACCTGTACAAACAACCTGACAGATTCTAATGATACCATCTGGATTTATAATAGGAACAAAATAGCTTATTTTGAGCATAAATATGACATAGTACATTATTAAATACAAGCATATAATCTTCTTAACTATAGCACTGATATGTACATACAGATAGAAGATGTTAATTTACTATACAGTAATGTGGCATAGAGGGCATGCAAAACTCATTTAGGCAAGAATTTGTGCTTGTAGCTCTTGCATTTGTGGACTTGGCAAGGATGGTCTCATTTGATACTCTGACAGTAGTATGTCATCATATGCATATACCATCACCCTTGATAATGCTTTTCCATTGTCTTCTGATCTTGATGGAAGCATTCCCCTACTCATCGCTAAATCCCTAAGGTTTTTTGGAAATTGATCAAGATGGCTATTCAGAAAGTGTATCTTAATACTCATGTTGTATCCAAGCTTGAAAAATAACTTTAGCATCCTTTAAACCACAAGTACATAGTTTACTGCCCTCTTGTTACCAAAGAAGTTGTTAATAACTTCTAAAAAAAGTATACATGCTGCTCTCTTCTTTTGATCCATTTTTTTCTGACAAATTCCTTATCACATATAAGGGATCAAATGTGAGGACCATCAAACACACCTGTTTTATTTTGTCAAATGACAGACCCAGAAAAGCATAAACAATGTGTTGAAATTATCAATTTTCAGTATTCATAACGTTTACAAATTGCTTCATTGAGCCAAGCTTGATATGGGGTGGGGGAAGATGATCCTGTCTCAGCTGTATTGCATGAAAGCTAGAGCATGCACAGAGAAACTGACTTCATATTTGGAATTACCGATTAAAAAATATATAGAAACAGTTGAAAAATCACATACAACTGGTAAAATTTTTTATTATCTGTTGTTAATATATACTACTTTTTTGAACCCAACAGATAATTATTATTTTGATGATAGATACACTTTAGTATATTATATATAAGATTATATTAATTATATATATATATATAATCTATTATTAAAAAGGTAAGGGGAATGGAGGACCCTTCCTAACAAATTAGCTATATTCCATATTTGAACCTAAGTATATCTGAGTGGTAGCAATAAGTTTTATATAATTGGGATAGCTACCCATGTAAAAAAAATTATAAACGTATATACTAGCGAAGTTACCTGGCGTTACTTGAGTTTATTTATTATCAGCCAATTTGGACTGATTAATTTAGGCTCTACATTATAGATAGCATGAAATTGCTTACTCAATACCATTGAACATATCAAACTGATTAATCACCAACCACTTACCATATACAGTTGAGCTTATCAAATCAATCAAAAACCACCAATTACTTAGCCAAACCCAAATGGATTTATTGAATTACTCTGATACCATCAAACTACTTGACAAAGCCAAAGAACCTATTGGATCAACCAAAACTCATCAACCACTTGGTAAAACCAATTGAATGTAAGGAACAGCCAAAGTTACTAAAACCTCAGCTAAATAAAATTAAGCTTTATCAATTCAACCAAAATTCACCAATACTTGGCTAAATCTAATTTAAATATTAATTCAATAATTTACCACTATTCATTTACCTAAAACTATTAGAACTATCAAATTGACCAAAAAAACACCAACCACTCAACCAATTAAAATTAGACCTATCAGATAAATCAAATACCATCAAACTGATAGCCAAAACATCTCTAATAAATAAACACATTATGTGTATATGTGACATAATCTTTCTAAAAATGAAACCAAATTCAACCTAACCTGGCACAGATATCTTATAAATTAGGGGAAACAGCTTAAACAGGTGATAAATTAGGGGAAACAACTTAAACAGGTATTTAAAAATTTTAATAAAAAAATAAAATAAAGTAGTTATTGCTAAAGATGAATGGATAATAAATAGTCAAGTTAACATATCCTTTTGGGTAGGGGACAATCATAACTGTGTTGCATTGCATACTAATATCTGAACTAAGATAGCAAATAGCAAGGCAGTCCATAGAGCTCCTGGCCTATCAGAGTGCTGCAAGTGAAGGTTTTCTAGGTTTATCCTCCTTTCCCTTAATTTGATTCCCCATTAATTGGTGCAGTATCATCCAGGTTGGCCCACATCGAATAAAGTTAAAGTATATAATATGTAAGTTTCAATATATGATTTTCTTAATGAAAAACATTACTTTTAAAATACTTACTTATTTTTTCATTAGAGGGAAAAATAATCTTTAAAAAGGTGTATCAAACATTAATTTTGATACAGTATTAAGGAGATATTTCATACCAACAAAAAACACCTTTGAGAAATAATATAGAGATATATATGTGTGTAGGCTCCTAAACCCAATACCATCCCCTTCCAAAGTGACTGCCAGCTTGCCTTAGTAGCGGTGGCCTCACCTCATTGCAACCACCTCCACAATGCAGTGGCACAATCAATGGATCAATTCCATAAAGGGATGAGCACAATCAACTTCCTCCCTAATTTCCCCAAATTAGCATGGGAGAAAATCACCAAATTGGCCAATGATGCCAATGACGCTGTCATGCATGTTGCAAAACAAAAGCATTCAACCCAACCTCCAAAATTACCCAGCATTATATCACCAGCTTGGACCAACTCCCAGATGCCCACCTCCAAGCTGAACATCATGTTGCAGAGTTAGTTGAGGCTGTATTCCAAGCTGTCTTGAGGTAAGTAACCGTTATCTCACACTTCTCCAACCCCACCATGCTGATGCCCCAATGCCCCTGCTCTCTGCTTTTGTCTGCTTCTTCAACCTATATGCATCTTCCATGTAAGATCCGCTTGAATAAGAGCTGCCCAACCCTTCTATACCTCTGCCATGGTGGGCTAGTGGTACTCTGCACCTGCCTGGTTGGAGGTTTTTATTTTCCTTAGTTTTGTTACCCGTTTGTTTTGGGCTTTATTGTTTTGAATTGGTAATATCTGCCCCCTGGTTAGCATACCTCAAATAAATTTTAATTATATATATATGTAAGTATATGATAGATCTCCTCCTAAGCATATGAATTAAAAAATGATTCAAGTTTTACCTTATGTTAAAAACTTAAGTGCATGATATATGCCATATGGCTGAAAGTTGTTAGGAACTTTCCCAACAGTTTATCTACAGTTATGAAAGGATATTATCATTTAACTTATAAAAGAATAATACCTGAGATGGTTAGATTACTTTAGTAATGGTTGGATTAGCCTAACTATAACTGTGTATGACAGCAGGCAAGTAGCTGGTAGATTCAAATTTATTTAATTTATACTAAATTAGGTAGCATTTTAGTTGTGGTGGTTTAGGAAATCATCTTATAAATAAATCATTATAAATGCATGTTTATTTCAACACCTACTCCTAGACTATTTACCTACCTCAGATAAACTTAACACAAATATTCTATGGATTATATATAAAATTGTTCAGTTGACTTGATTAATCCAATGTTTCAGATATAAGGTTGGCAGCTTTAACTTATTTATTTTTTATCATTTAATTGATTTTATTCGAGGTGGGCCGACCTGGGGACGATACCGCACCGATTGAGGGGAAATCGAATGAATAGGAAAGGAGGATAAAATCCGGAAAACCTCCACGCGCGGCGTATGATAGGCCAGGAACTCCATGGACCGCCTTTACTATTCGCTATCTCGGTTCGGGGCATTGGTGCGCAACGCCAACAGTCATAATTGTCCCCTACCCAAAGTTCCAGTACCGGAATCGAACTCGGGGAGGCAGCGGCAGAGGTCCCTACTCTACCACTGGGGTATCCTCCCCTACTTTTAGTTTTATTGGAAATTTAATATTATCAGTCAATTATATGGTAAACTTTCAGATATCTATCTATATTACCTAATTTTATTTATCTAATTGATTTGATTGGTCAGTCTATAGTAAATTTATTGATCAATATCTGCAATAATTCATTTTAGATCTAGTTGATTTTATATCATGTCGATAGTGGGTTATTCGGAAATAAGGTCCGAATAGCCCACGTATAAAAATTAAATTAGGATACGGTATATCGGTTCGAATGATCGGTTTGAATTATTCGGCAGATTCGATCGTTGAAATGTTTTAGCCGACCTTTGATCATTGGTTGAAATGTTAAGCACAACTGGTTTTAGCTGAGTGGATGGTAATTTAGTTGATTTGATAGGGTTAACTAAACCTTATCGATGATCAGTCACCTTTTAAAAATAAGAAACACATTAGAATCTCTGATAAAGGTTAACCCAACCGACCTGGGGAAATCGGCTTTTGCTTTTCGGCTATAAAAACCATGGTCCCGATAAATTCCGAGGCTCAGCGAGTACCCACGGCGAGCGAATAAGTTGGGTAGGGGGTAGCCAATTAAAACCAAAATAAATTATAATCCGGTGAAACGTATAGTTTCGGCCATAAGGGATGTTTCTCTTTGTTGGGTCGAACTTTAATATCCGGATCCAACCCGTCCCGTCCGTGGGAAAGTTAAGATAGATTTAAGGTAAAGTTTGGGGGGTATACAGATTTCAAACCTGAAGATGATGTTGGGAGGGTTAAATCGTAGATTGGATAAATTTCAAGTTTCCAACCTTCTAAACTTTAGTAAGGTAGGTCGGGTAACTTTTAGCGATAGGTTGGTAAGGGGTTTATGTTTTGATCCAAGCTTAGCGTAAGGCGTTGATCTTAAGTTGATCGATTAGAAGCTTATACCGGCTTCGTTTAACTTGAGACGTATCGGTTGGAACCCGTTCTATACTACTTTTGGTCCACCGAAGCCGGGTTTTAAAATCACCGATAGAGCTACCCCGGTTGCCCAAAAGTTTGCTCAGCTTGAGGTGCCGACTCCAACTTCGCCCAATTTAAAGATGGGTTTGGTTTTAAACGATAGGGAGCTGGAGCTGCGTAACCTCCTCATCACCGTGTCCGAGTATATCGCCACGCGGGTCCCCAACACGAAGGTGGTCGTAAGGTTCGCTGGAGGCTGGGTTCGCGATAAGGTAACTAAACAGCGTTCACTTAAAATACTTTTAGCTGTTGGGGGTCGAGAGCCACGATATCGATGTCGCTATCGATACCTTGACCGGTTCCGAATTCTTCAATTACCTCCAACAATACGAGGCCACGCTTCGAGAGAGGGTGCTATCCCGCGGCACCACCATCGCCGCGAACCCCATAAAGTCGAAGCATCTGGAGACCTGTACCACCCAGATCTTCGGCCTCGAGATCGATTTCGTTAACCTGAGATCGGAGCGGTACACCGAAGCCAGCCGCGTCCCAACGATGGTGGGTGACCGCTTTAGCTCGTTTCTCATCTGTCGCCCCCCGTCTTTTGAACGAAAGCTAACTTGAGCCCAATTAGGTCTTTGGGACCCCGGAGGAGGACGCGTATCGGCGGGACATCACCATCAACTCCCTATTTTATAACATCCATACCGACCAGGTGGAGGACTTCTGCGGCAGGGTAACTTTATAAGGCTCGGGGCCCTAAAGCTTGGGGCAATAGGGGCTAGCCGACCTCAGGGACAGGTGGATCCGAACCCCACTACCCCCGAAGCAGACGTTTATCGACGACCCGCTCCGGGTCCTCCGGTGCATACGGTTTGCTAGCCGGCTGAATTTCGAGGTCGCGCAAGAGGTGGTTGCGGCCATGTCGGATGCTGCGATTAAGGTGGACTTAGAACGAATTGGTTTAAACCGGTTATGCGTTAATTTTTTGCCCTCGGGTTAATTAAAACCTTGGGCCGGGTACTTTAACTTGGCGCCGGCGGCCCAAAAAAACCTATCCAATTGCCATTTTATGTTGGCGTATCGGTATTAGACCCAGGGGTGCTAACGCGGAGCTTTCTAGGCCGCCTTCAAAACCAAAATCAGCCGCGAGAGGGTTGGCGTTGAGATCCTCAAGATGTTAGAAGGTGAGTGGATACCTCATCCTAAGGGTGCTTCCGGCTCGAACTGACCGCGGCATTTAGGCGATAACCCACTGCTGGCGTTCGAGCTGATCTACCGTTGCGGGTGGTATGAAACCATCTTCTATCCGCATCCGCCTCGGGAGGAGGCCAAGGGTATCGCTTCGCCGTCGGTGGGGCTGGAACGTGCGAGGATAATGGGATGCCTTCTCGGTACCCCGGGCCAAGCGTTAGAACTGCCTGGGCCTTTGGTTATCCTCATCCCAAAGCTCGCTGAGCTACCCGACGTTCCTGATAAAGGGCTGCTAATGTTGGCCAGTTTCTTGACCCCCTTCGAAAAGGTCTTCTACACCTCCCCTAAGAACAAGAAGTCGGTCCATTCCATCACCCCCTTGGCTAAGGACACCCTCAAGATCCCCAGCGCCAAAGGGGTCGCGGTTGAAGCCTACTTCAGGCTGTCGTCCCGTCTGTCGGAAATTTTGTCGGTGGAGTGCCGTGCGTGGACGAGGTCGTTCATAGGTGGGTATCCTTAAACGCCAGCTGATTCGCGGCAGGTCTGTTCATGCATGAGGCCGGGCCTCGGTTCACCGAGTCGGTGATGGTGTGGCTAACGGGGCAGATCTACCGCCATTCGGTGGCGCCCGATCCAGGTAATCGCTGGTGTGGTTCGCTGACTGTGAAGCGGGGAGGCACTCGGAAAGCAACTCCAGCGGCTCCAGGCCCTATTAGAATACGTCAAGGTCAACGGCCTGCTCTCCGCCCATACCCTGGCCCCCATCATCACGGTAACTGGCACCAGTGACCTGGCTGATCAGGTAGGGTGATCGGATTGCGAAGGTTTTGGCCATCAAGCCCGGTGTCGTGGTGGGCCACCTTAAGCAGGAGGCGTTCGTCTGGCAGCTGGAGCACCCCGAGGGTACCCCGGAGGAGTGTGAAACCTGGCTTCTACAGACCTATGGTACGCCGGAGTCGCGAGAGCTCCTCAGTACCCGCTACGTGGGATCCCGATGATCAGTAAAGGTTGGCGGGGGTATTAAGCTGGTTGATGGGGCTCGCCACACACATCACTTTAAACCCTTAGTAATACTCGGTACATCCCATACCCTGGGGCAAATCGATGGTTTCCAGTTTATGATGGCTTATCCCGTTGGATGCCATCCCGTTTTTCATCGGCAAGCGTCTTGGGGTTACCATCTTCAATCAGGCTTCTGAGGTCGGATGTAAAGCTTAATTGGATTGTTTTTAATTGGGGCAGCTCTGTCAACGACCCAATCCAACCGAGCTTAGCCTTGGGCACCCATTCAACCCAATCCAACCGAGCTTACCCTTGGGCACCCGTCCAAACGCTTTTTGTTGACAAAGCTTTAACTGGGTACGAGGTAGGTGGGATCCAATCTCACTTAAAAGCTTTAACTGGGTACGAGGTAGGTGGGATCCAATCTCACTTAGGATGACGTCATAGGTTGAGTACCTTGGGTATTTGATTAAGTTGGGCTCCCTTTACAAACGGATGGCTACATCAACTTGCTTATCACCCTTGGTAGCCTTTGCTACAGCTCAACATCGTGGACTGGGTTGAAGCTAAACTAGATCGTAAAGCCCGTTAAGGTTGGCTGCTGTTTAAGACCCTCCAACCTTATAAAGTCCTCACAGATTTAAATGCCATCAAATCATCCCGCCATCGTTCTCCTGGCGTTGGGTAACGAGCCTGCAAACCTCATACCCCGTCTAACTTATGAGTTGAAGGAAGGTGGGTCGATTTAATTGGGATGTTTTTAGACGTGCCTTAAAATCTATAGCCTATCGATCAAATACCCAGCTAAAACTTGAGGCCAAAGGGATTTTAAGCTTAGCCCAGGTTTCAATGACCCTTCACCCCAATTCATGAAGCTTACGGTCCCCTACCTGTACACGTATGAGAGGTGGGTGGGTAATTGTTTAACCTATCAAATTGTAGGACCCGGGGTGGATAAGGGATATAGGTTCCCGTGGGAATAAATTTTTTGCTAGAAGTGTACCCGCCATCTTTCCCTAGTAACCGATTAGAATAAAAATCCCTCCCTAACCGTTTAGAATCAAAACGGGTTGAGGGTTCGCATCGATCTAGGGAGATCGAAATGTGTGGATTCCAGCGATGGGTAGATTGATACCATCACTCAACGAAACCCCTTAATTGTTCAATATGTGGTTTATATACCCTAGCTCAATTTTAACTTTTGAAATATCTGAACCCTCGATCCCAAAGGATAAAAAAGGGGTGGGATTATATCTCGAGCGGTTCCAAGCTGTAAACCAGTTGATATTAACCTATCTGAAGCTGCACCCAATTCAAATTTTCCCATTAAACCCTAAGTTCCCACCCTCACACCCTTAAATCCGATTATTGATTGGATTGATCCCTCACCATAATTTGATATTAATTAACCTATCCCCCTATAATAGCTTACCCCACCTAAACCCTATACGTGGACCCACCAATTAAGGCCAGCTGGCCAAGTTTATGGGTACCCTCTACCGAATCCCTTATATGCCATAGCCCAAACTTTGTAAATTTGGGGGTAAGGTGGCGCTCAGCCGAACCCAAGCTTAGTTAATTTCCATGAGGTTTGGTCGCCTGTAAACTAGCTGAAGATCTCTTATAGAGGTAAAGGTTTGCTGAGGTCTTGGACTCGAATCGTCTTAGCCTTGACCTACTGGATTGTTAAATGGGCAAACGTGGAATTAGGGTTACCTGATTAGCCATTAAAGAGGCCAAACGTGGGTTTAGGGTACCTGATTAGCTATTAGCGAGGCCAAACGTGGGTTTAGGGTTACTGGCCAAGTGAGAGATCTGATGATTATGAGCCAACTGGGATGAGGCAGTTATTTTGCATAACCCTATCTTTAAGAGCAGGCACCATCTGAAAATCAACAGCTTTGGTGCTAGGTGTGGATAATTTCTGCTATCAAGCTAGTGGAAAGATCAGAATCTAGCTATCTTAAGCCCCATCGTCCAACCTTGGACAGCCTTATTTTACCCAGATTAAATTAGAAGTAAGCTTTTGATGAACTGATGATAGGTTCCACACCGTTACTGTAAGGCTCAACCTCAGAGCATAAGGTGGTTTATGTGGGTGGAGTTTGTATCTAGGCCTCCCATAGTTACCCAGAACACCCTAGATAGATCAATCTCTAATCTTGTAACAGTTGACTTGTAAGATACAGTAAAGCCCTATTATCCATGGAATTGGGTGGCCAGGGCACTGCAGATGGTGAAAATTGTTGATAACCCAAAAAAGACAAAAATGAGGGTGAAATTGACTAAAACAAAAGAGCAAGAGCCATAACAAAATTATGAGAAGGCCTATAGGATTATGATGCACAATAGCTCTCAGAAATTTTGACCTTTGCAATGTAGAGCCTATTGTATTTTCCCAGTTGAAAGCTTGGATTAAAATTGGTTTTTTGAAATTTGTAACTTATAAATACTTTTTGTGACATTCACGGACATTTGGGGCTTTCCTGTATATGCTTTTCAGCAACGATTTCAACCAGCTCATAAGCTAAAAATTGTATGCTGAGTATAATAATGGCTGAGGTTATACATGTCAGGTTGAGCATGTGCCAACTCCCTATGCATCCCACCCATCAACTTTACCTCTAAAAGCTTTTGTCCCATATAATATTAGGGCAAAACCTTCTAATTCAGTTTAATAAAGAAGGGTTCAGCTTGCCTTGCAGGTCTATAATATAAGGGAAGGTGATGGTCAGAAAAGCTTTTAACATTATAGATCGGCTTTAAAAGTCATGGGAAGAACAGAATCTAGTTATAACTAAATCCTTTCATCCAACCTTGAACAGTCTTATTTTTACCCAGGTAAAAGTTAATGCCTATGTTTTGATAAACTGATGATGGGTTCACACTGTTATTATAAGTCTCAACCTCAGAGCTTAAGGTGGTTTATGTGGGTGGAGTTTGTGTCTAGGCCTCCCATAGTTACCCAGAACACCCTAGATAGATCAATCTCTAAGCTTGTAACAGTTGACTTGTAAGATACAGTATTTCCCTATTATCCATGGAATTGGGTGGCAAGGGCACTGCAGATAGTGAAAGTTATGGATAACCCAAAAAAGACAAAAATGAGGATGAACTTGACTAAAACAAAAGAGCAAGAGTATAACAAATTTGTGAGAAGGCTTATAGGATTATGATGCATAATATCCTGTCAGAATTTTTTGACCTTTGCACTGTAGAGCCTATTATATTTTTCCAGTTGTTGTTTTTGATTAAAATTTGTTTTTTGAAGTTTGCAATTTTAATTATTTTTGTTACACTCACAGACAATTGGGGTTTTCCTGTTTAAGCTTTTCAGCAACAATTCCACCCAGCTCATAAGCTAAAAATGGTATTCTGAGTATGATAATGGTTAAGTTTATACATGTCAGGCTGAGCATATGCCAACTCCCTATGCATCACACCCATCAACTTAACATCTAAAAGCTTTTATTCCAATTTTTATTGTGGCAAAACCTTCTAATTCAGTTTAATAAAGGAGGGTTCAGCTTGCCTTGCAGGTCTATAATATAAGGGAAAGTGATGGTCAGAAAAGCTTTAACATTATAGATCAGCTTTAAAATTTTGAAGAGGATCAGAATCTAGCTATATCTAAATTTTATTGTCAAATCTTGTTCTTTCAGTTCCTTGGATAATCTGTCAAGAGAGTGTCTGTAACTCTCTCGTTCCCAGCAAGGTGATGTGGGATGCAAACCCACATTGCTAGGGAACTAGCCATTAAAAGAAGGGTAGGAAGGCACCTCGAGCGGTGCCAGTGCAAAGGGTAACTCAGGAAAGTGTTTAAAGAGCAACATAAAATAGCAGATAAGTAAGGAACATCACCGCTTGAGTGGACCCCAGAAGGGCGTCCATAATAAAGTGTGGCTGGATGTCAGGGGCTTTGGGTGCCTCAATCTGGAGGGGACCTGGGCGGCCCACAGGTGCCCCTGGGATTTTGGTAAATTGCCGAGATAAGGTAGTGGCCCACATGGTTGGAGACCTCCCCAAAGAGGTCCACCACCAAGTTAGCCCAAGGAACCATTGAAAAATCGTAAAATAACAGGGGTTTTTATTAAGAAAGTCGATCAACAAGGAATGTTGGTCACAAAAACATATTTAAAATGGGCTGGGGAAATTTAGGTTCTGCAGAAATGCGCCCAAGCCTTGACGCTCCAATAAACAGATGCTTATGTCCGTTTTGGTAAAATACACTGAAAGTGCCTTCACTCGAGTAATCAATTGAAGCCTTAATTTACCTGAAGTCAAAATTTCATAGCTGGAGTGGGACTTGAACCCTTGCTCTCCAACCAAGAAAATTGAACCATCTCCATTTAAAACGTAAATTGTTCATTTCAAGACCTGGGCTGAGATAAGAGGCTGGGCGTTTTGCACCCCATCAGTATCAACCTGGGCATGCTTGGCCTGCACCCAGCGTTGATCTAAGGTGTGATTTAGGTCAGGGAGAGCCTGAAGCTTCATCTTCTGGGCCACCTGTCACCCAGCCTTATCTCTAGCATCAGTGCCTACTAT
The DNA here is from genome assembly GCA_022478985.1 of Massospora cicadina. NCBI lineage: Eukaryota > Fungi > Entomophthoromycota > Entomophthoromycetes > Entomophthorales > Entomophthoraceae > Massospora > Massospora cicadina. The sequence continues at coordinate 23,484 of JAKSZP010003946.1, forward strand.
TTCATCCAACCATGACATTACCCTCTCCTCCTTATTGGGCTCCACCCCCCTCCAAGGGCGTTTGCTAAGGAGAAGTTCTTATGTGCTAATGACAACTTCATAGCAACAATGGCTGGCTCCAGCTGAGATCCTGCAGCCTCAGGGAAACGATTATGAAATTGATTCAATCAGGTCTTGGGCATGTACACAATCCCATGCTGGCACCCAGCTGTTCTCTGCTGCATCAAACCCTTTCCAAGATACCAAGTACCCAAGGCGTCGCTTAACCCAGTGGGAGGCTACTATTTCCTCCACTTCCCATTCTGGTGCCCCATCCACAAGATAAGCCTCAGGGGTCACAGGAGGAGGGCCCTCAAACAAGGTCAATTTGCTTTCATGAAAAATGGAGAAGATCTGAAACGCGGAGGGAAGATCCAACTGGTATGAGTCATGTCCCACCTTTCTAACTACCCGGTAAGGACCAACCCTCTTTGGACCCAGTTTTTTGCATGGCTGCTTGATAGGGATTTTGCGAGCATCAAGCATCATGAGATCCCCTTCCTTGTATGCTGGACCCACTCGGCGCTTTCCCTCAGCATTCTCCTTATAAACCAGCATAGCCAACTCCAAACTTGTGGACACCCCTTTATGAACCTTCTTGAGAGTCTTAGCAAAGTCCAGCACCGCTTCCATTTTGGAACCACACCTGGCCTTATGTTAAATGCAGGGTTAAAGCCATGGTTAGCAAAAAAAGGTGAACAACTGATTGATGAATGCAAAGTGTTGTTGTAACTAAACTGGGCCATGGGAAGGTGAGGAACCCAATCTGAATGGTCTGCGGTGGTGCAACAACGCAGTAATTGTTCCAAGCACTGATTCACTTGCTCAGTATGCCCATCTGATTGGGGGTGATAAGCAGTTGAATGGCAGGGGTGGATCTGAAGAGTCTTACACAACTCTTCCCAAAAGATGGAGGTGAACTGGGGTCCCCGGTCACTAATGATTCTTGAGGAACCCCATGAAGCGCAAATACATGGGCGACGAAGAGCCTGGCCATTTCAGCGGCAGTTATAGTTGTTCTGCAAGGAATAAAGTGGGCAAACTTTGTAAAGTGGTCCACCACCACCATGATTGCATCATACCCATCTGAAACGGGTAACTTTACAATGAAATCCACCAACAGGGAAGTCCAAGGCCCTTCAGCCTTTTGGACTGGTACCAACAACCCCGCTAAAGATTGCCAATTGGGTTTCATCTGATTGCAGATCAGGCACTCTTTGCAGTACCGCCCTACCTGAACAGGCAAGCCCTTCCAATTGTAAGTGCGTCATATCAACTCCAAAGTTTTTGCTTTCCCAGGATGACCTACGGTGATTCTGTCATGATGGTCCTGGATGATCTCCAGGCGCAGTGGTCCAGCAGGAACCCATAGGGCTCCTGAAACCACACCACCGCATCCTTCACGTGATAGCCCCTGATAGGTTCTCTTGATTCAAAGCGCTCTTAGTGAGAACAACAGCATATTTGGTTGATAACGGCTGAGAAAGAACTACCTTCCTAAACATGCTATATTCTGCTGCATTTTCCAAAGGCATGAGTGCTGGCGTATGTACCGTGGACTTAGGAAGTTGAGGCAGAATCATACTTGGGGGATCATCAACCGAGTGTTGTGAATCTCTACCTCCTTTGGATTGGGAGCCAAAGCAGGGTTGCGGCTCAAAACATCCGCCAAACCATTCTCCTTGCCCTTGGCGAACTCATAGGAAAATGTAAATAGGCCAAGGGTCTCATGCCAACGGGTCTGACGTGGTGTTAAAACATGTGGAGCACAGTAGTACAACAGGGCTCGGTGGTCAGTGCGTACCCAGAATGGTTGGGAAGAGCCACGCAAGTGGTGACGCCAATAAATCAGCGCCTCCACCACTGCTAATAACTCCTTGTCATAAACGGCGTAGTTTAACTCATGCAGAGACATTTTCCTAGAAAAATATCCCATGGGATGCTCAGACCCATCTTCACCCACCTGTAACAGGGCAGCCACAATGGCGAAGTTGAAAGCATCTGAGGACACAATGAACTCCTTTGCAGGATCAACATGGTGAAGGATGGATGTGGATAACAAGGTGCAATTCACCGCTTGAAAGCACCCTCCAAAATGGGGGACCACTGAAGCATCTTGGCCCCGCTAGCCTTATATAAGGGGGCTGCCACCTCAGAGAGACTGGGTGTGAACTTCTTGAGAAACGTACATGTCCCCAAAAAGCTCATCAATTCCTTGACAGAGGTGGGGGTAGGCCATTCACGAATAGCCTTTTCCTTGTCTGGAGTTATCATATGGCCCTGGTCAAAACGACGTTGCCCAGAAAAGTAACTTGGGACTTGAAGAATTCGCACTTGCTAATCTTCAGCGTAAGGCTGGCTGCCTTTAACCTCTCCACTACTTGTCAAAGGTGAACTGTATGTGACTCATGATTGGGGGAAAACACCAGAATGTCATCCATGTAGGCAACCGCACATACCCCCAACAAGTCTCCCAAAGCAGCATCAATGCGGCGTTAAAAGATGGCAGGGGCATTCTTAAGCCTAAAGGCATAACCTAAAACTGGAAAATTTCTTTTCTGGTACAGAATGCGGTTGACCATTCCTGGACCTTCTTTATCCAGATTTGATTGAATGCATTGAGGCAAACCAACTTGGAGAAGACCTTTGCCTTCTCCACATAACGTGCAATCTGTGAATCCAAAGGGATGGGATGGAGGTCTGGTACAGTGACATTGTTAAGGTTCCCATAGTCCACACATGGTCATAACTAACCATCAGACTTCTCCACAAAGAGAAGGGGGGAGCACACAGGGGAGGTACGCTGAAAGATGGCACCTTTTGCCAACTGCTCCTTCGACCATACATCTAAAACCTCTTTCTTTGGACAGTCAATGGGTATATGGGAGAAGAAATATGCACCAGATCCACAGTAAGTTTAAATTCACAATCAAACTCGGAATGTTTTGGTAGCATACTAGCTGAAGCTGCATCAAAAGAAAATGTCAACTCCTCCAAACAGGAAGGTAAGGAAAGTCCCACAGTGGGCTTCAACAAAGGGGCAAGATATGGACTGGGAACCTTGGGCCAATGGGGTAATTTGCCTGGGGCATTATCCTCCAGACAGAGGAACAATCAACTGGTGACCATTTGTTAATGACAAGGATAAAGTGTTTTCTTTTAATTTTGTTCTGACGTCAAACTTCCGCCACCACTCAACACCCAAAATGATGGGAAACAAGAGGTTTCTGATAGCTTGAAACTTATCAGACAATAGATAAGAACCTACCTGGAAATTGACTGACTCCATGATGTTTAGTGTGGGGATACCTTGAGAAGCCCCACCTCTAACCATACCACCTGGTGATTAACTCAACTCAAGGTAGTCAGCAAGATTTTGGTCAATAAAATTATTTGAGGCACCAGTATCCACCAAAATAGTTGTGCTGAACTTTCCATAAGAGGATGTAAGGGTAGCAGACAACAAGAAGTATCCAGAATGGGATTTATTCAACGCAGAAAACGCCATCAACTCAACACCAAATTCTTCCTCTGGCTTGAACAAGCCATCAGGGTATGTTTTGGAATCATAGAAGGGGGAAGGATAGTGGGCCACTCTTACTACTGAGGTCACATATCCTACCACACCTTTTGCAGGTGCATATACATATTTAAATTTGTGACGAAGTTCCTTCTCCACTTCCTGAGAACCCTAATCATGGTAGGGGTCAAACGAGGGTTCTCAGGAGTAATCTGGTAGACTGAAATGGAGTTCTCATCCAGACCATATGAGCAAATAAAAGGTTTGTTTTGGGATAATTTGCTCACGTTATAAACGTGTTTTTTTGTTTAAATGAACCCTCACTCGTTCCAAGGGTTTGGTGCGCATCGTTATCCAGGAGCCATCACCCCCAAGCCCTGAGCCAATGCCTCAGCATGCACCTCAGAAACGTGTTGGGGAGAAAAAATGATAACAGAATTGTTTTTGTTAAGTTCAGGTTCAGACCCTTCAATGTTCCCAATTTCCGCCAAGATGGGGAGGAAATCAGTGGGAAGCATCTCACGTTTCAAGGAAAAATCACTAGTTGAGGAAGCGCTATTTGTAGGGACAACCATGGGTGACATCATCATGGCAGAATCATCCAAAACCTTTACTTCATTCTCAGGTCTAGACCCCTGTACATTTCTAAATTTGGAAGAAGTAGAAGGATTATGAGGATAAGATTCCTTCATTTCCAGAGGAGCGCAACTTTTCAGCTCCCATATTTATATGATTTGATCCAATGATGGCCAAATTACCTGGCCCCTTCTGGGTTGGGGTGGAGAAACTACTCCAAAGGGTTTTGACAAGATGATCGAATTTGGAAGGAGGTGACTGCCAAATTGGGGAGTTTTGCATTGAGATGTCCAAGGTCAAACAGAGAAATGACGTTTTAACTTCATTGGTTAAAGGCAAAGCCTGGGCTTTTTTGCAGAATTCACTCAACTATACTTTCATTGGATGATCCGCTTGATGCAGAGAAAAGAACTCAAAGAAGGAATGGAAGGAGGCTTCATCAGGTTGATTCTTCTCCAAGACCTGTTCCAAACCCCTTATTGCTTACCACAAGAGCAGCTGTGTGCGGAGTACCATAAAAACCCAATCACCTGCCTCAGGAGACAACTGGGACAATAGATCCACTCCTCACAAAAGCGGACAGGAACCAGACGAATTGTTTTTTCCTAACAAGGGTTTTGGTTCCAGGGAAGCTAAGGCCTGATGAATTTCTGAGTAAATCTCGGGAGAAAGGTGGGAAATCACAATCTTAGGATTGCAAAAAGTCGAGACCACCAGGTACGAGCAGGAAGGGCGGGCACTTCCCAATTGGTAGTTGCAAGAATAACGCCAAGATGCACAAGTACAAAACCAAATGAGAACAATGTGGTGAGCACCATCATGGCAGTGACAAATGGCCAGTGCACCCAATTTGCTAATAAAGAAAGTCCCACATGGATAATTCTTATGCACGTATAATAAAAAGGTTGATCAACTAATGTCAAGAGAGTGTCTGTAATCTCTTGTTCCTAGCAAGGTGATGTGGGATGCAAACCCACATTGCTAGGGAACTAGCCATTAAAAGAAGGGGTAGGAAGGCACCTCGAGTGGTGCCAGTGCAAAGGGTACCCCAGGAAAGTGTGTAAAGAGCAACATAAAATACCAGGTAAGTAAGGAACATCACCGCTTGAGTGGACCCCAGAGGGGCGTCCATAATCAAGTGTGGCTTGATGTCAGGGGCTTTGGGTGCCTCGATCTGGAGGGGACCTGGGCGGCCCACAGGTGCCCCTGGGATTTTGGTAAATTGCGAGATAAGGTAGTGGCCCACATGGTTGGAGACCTCCCCAAAGAGGTCCACCACCAAGTTTGCCCAAGGAACCAATGAAAAAATGTAAAAAACGGGGTTTTATTAAAAAAGTCGATCAACAAGGAATGTTGGTCACAAAAACATATTTAAAATGGGCTGGGGAAATTTAGGCTCTGCGGAAATGTGCCCAAGCCTTGACGCTCTAATAAACAGACGCTTCTGTCCGTTTTGGTAAAATACACTGAAAGTGCCTTCACTCAAGTAACCAATTGAAGCCTTATTTTACCTGAAGTCAAAATTCATAGCTGGAGCGGGACTTGAACCCTTGCTCTCCAACCAAGCAAATTGAACCATCTCCATTTAAAATGTAAATTGTTTGTTTCAAGGCCTGGGCTGAGATAAGAGGCTGGGCGTTTTGCACCCCATCAGTATCAACCTGGGCATGCTTGGCCTGCACCCAGCGTTGATCTAAGGTGTGCTTTAGGTCAGGGAGAGCCTGAAGCTTCATCTTCTGGGCCTCCTGTCGCCCAGCCTTATCTCTAGCATCAGTGCCTACTATTATGTTATTCAACCATGACATAATCTACTATTACCCCAGATTAAAGTAAGATGTATTATTTTGATGATCAGCCAATAATTTACACTATTACTATAAGGCTCAACCTGAGGTCTTGAGTTAGTTGGTAGATGAAGTTTATATCCAAGCCTCCCATTAATAACTATTATATTATTAATGAATCAGATTTGATGCTTGTAACGATTGACTTATAAGCTATAAGCTTCACAGTAATGATTTCACCTAGCTCATAAGCACCATCATGGTATCCTGAGATAAAACATGATTGTGGCTAAACAATGCCAAGTTGATTACAGCCACACTCCCCTATGTATCAAATCCATTAACTTTACCTCTAAAAGCTTTTAACTCATTTAATATTAGGCAAATTCTTCCTACTAAGTTTATTAAAGAAGAGTCAATATTGCCCTGCAGGTCTATACTATAAGGGAAGGTGATGGTCAGAAAAGATTTTAACATCATTGATCAGCTTTACAAGTCAGGGGAAGAACAGAACTAGCTATATTCAATCCTTTCATCCACCTTGAACAGTCTTATTTTACTCAGATAAAAAGTGAAATGTAATGTGTTGATAAACTGATTATAGGTTCACACTGTTATTATAAGTCTCAAACTCAGAGCTTAAGGTGGTTTATGTGGGTGGAGTTTGTGTCTAGGCCTCCCATAGTTACCCAGAACACCCTAGATAGATCAATCTCTAAGCTTTTAACAGTTGGCTTGTAAGGTATGGGCTTTTCAGCAACCATTTCGCTTAGATCAAAAGCAAACTTATTATCTTGAGTGTAAAGGATGGTTGAGGCTATACACTGTCAGGTTGAGCATAGGCCAACTCCCTATGTATTCTACCCATTAACTTTACCTCTGAAAGCTTTCAACTCATTTAATATTAGGACAAAACCTTCATATTCAGGTTGTTAAAGCAGGGTTCAGTTTGTATTGCAGGTCTATAGTATAAGGGAAGGTGGTGTTCAGAAAAGTTTATAGAGATATATAAAAGCTTTATAAATAGTTATAGACTCTGAATTATGCTGTACCGCACAGGAGGTTAGTTATGACATCATTGATGGTAGCAACACTAGAGCATAACAGATATCTCTGTAACTATATGGTGAAGAAAAGATACAGGTGGCCTCAAGGGTTTTCTCTCTCTTAACATAAGTGATAAAGGTTTTACCTTCAACTGCAAGCTGAGATCTCTGCACAATGCCCCATAGCCCACCATACTACAGACAATCTGATATTAGCGAGCGGCATATGTTGTTGCAGTTGAAATGTCATGAAAATAAAAAGTTTAACAAACAGCTTAAGCTCTATTGATTTGAGGTGCACCACTCATGCGCATGCAACTTCAACCCCATATGCAGCCTGAAAAAACTCTATACTTTAGCCTTTATACATTAGTCTATATGCAAATTACAACTATCAATCACTTGCTGTAGCAATAACCGTCCTACTGGTATAAACTTTAAATTTAATGATGCTAGCACACAAATGTTGGTTATGAAAGTTTTTTAGATTTATAAGGTATACTATAATTGGTATCTAAGAGGGTTACATACAGTTATTTAGAAAAGCTTTATACTGCATAACAAAACTATAGTATGATATGAAATTGTGGTTAAGCTAAGAGAAAACTTTAGGTAGAAAAGTAAAAGTTGCAAAGTTTGCAGCGAAAACATAAAAAATAGACTATATACTGTGAAGCCTAGTGTCATAACTATACCTATGCCTCTTATACTAGATAAATTCATGTGGTTAGCAAGAAGGACTAAGCACATGGATAATTTTTCTATTCAAGTGTAGAGTAAAGATGAAATATTAATTTATTATATGAGGCAAGATGACCATTGGAAAGACAAAACTAAAGTCTCAGAGAAAAATAAAATAAAATAACCTGAATTTAAATGAAAAAAATAAACAAGAATGAAATTAAACACCATTAAAGAAAAACATTTAAACAAGAAAATGAGTGGTTAACTGCTAACCCACAAGGGTAGAGGGGATGTAGGATGGGGGAGGCGTTTTATTGGAAATGGCTTTGGTGAACCTGGATCTAACATAAGTCAAAAGCAAAGGCATGATGGTATCTGCAGAGTGAGGTTCAAGGATTGCAAAGAGAGGTTTTAAGGTTTCAATGGGGGCCATTCCAAAAGCCTCAAAACGTTCACTGAGCTTGGCCTGGATGCAGACATTAAGAACTGAAAAAGTATCTGGTATTGTTTGGGTTGCTCTCAATGTAGGTGAAACCTGTGCCATATTGTTGGATTTCTTAAGAGAATCTGATGCAGTTTTATATAAATGCAAATTTCTTTTTTTTTTCTGTGTGGGGATAATTGGCAAAAGTGACAGGGGATAAACTGAATGCCAGCATACTAAATGACTTAAAAAGTATAATGTGGAGTGGTTAACATATAGACATTGAAACTGATTTCATGGAAAGTTGGCGATTGCACAGTTATTGTAAGGCTTATGAATTCTGTTATAAAGATGGATTAGGTCGTGAACCCTTTCAGGATTAGAAAAGGCCCAAACCCTAGGGCCCTGCCTCTTATCCAGATTGCTGACCTAGGGAATACTCTAGATGAAAAACTAGTAGCTGCTGCTCTTCCTCACTTATCATGTTTAACCCTAATCTATTTCCAACCCAAATTAATCCTAGTTCCAGAATCTTCAGAGCATTGTATGCAAAAGATCAAAAAATCTGTTTTAATTTAAGAGACTTAAGGAAGCTTAGCATAACAGTCACACTTTACTCCCAAAAACAGGTGGCTCAATAGGAGCCACCTTAGATGAATTAATTTGGCACCTGGGGAAGCCCTGGTTGAATAACAAACAAGATGAAACCCAAGAAAAAGTCAAACAAGAAAGGTCAGAAACAGGGATAGGTCTTATCATCCAATTCCAAAGTTAACAGAATAAATTTGTACATTTTAAACTTACCAAACCAGTTTTTTTGTATAGCGCTGTAATCTTGGGCATTTATTATTACTATGAAGGTCCAATAAAAACAATAAGTATAACCATTATAGATTTTTATTTGGCGTTCAAAAAAAGCAATCATGGTATTTGAGAAAGTGATCATTTCCATAATATGAAACTTAAGCTTATCCGCCTTCCCTCCCTATCCAAACATAAAGCCAAGCATCCTTCTAATAGTAGAATGTTAATTATTCTTATCCCTCTTTTATACTAAATTAATTATCAAGAATATTACTAATTTTATATTTTATAAGAATCTACTTGTTCATGAAATGGTAAAGTTGAGACCCATGGATGGGTCTGTCAAATTAGGGTGTTTTACTCAAAAATAAAGCTTCAAAAATCATCAAATTTGGGCTGATTACACTGACAATAACTCAGCAATTATTCCTGATTAGCTGAGCACGAAATCAACTTCATTATTAAGAAATTGCCCTAGGATTTCTATCTAAACCCACTATAAAAATCTTTTGGGATAATAGCAACATTAAAATTCCCCTTGAAATATCACAATCAGTTTTCTGCCCTATGGTGTTTTTGTATGTTAATGCTTGTAGTTGCACAATACCATTTGCAAATGGACATCCAAATGGGAGTACTAGTGCTATTGAAATTCTTTTCAACGTCATAATTAGGGGAATGTCATTAAGTTTAAATCAAAGTAAATTTTCACAGTCATTTTGTTTCATCAGCTGTATGATAGAACTTGATAGCACATGAACATGGAAAACCTTGATGGGATTACCTAGTTTTATCAAGAGGAAACTGACGTCCCAATTAAGGGTATATCATTAAGCCTAATCAATGCAAACTTTTCCAGTAATTGTAATTTGTCAGCTATATGACGAATTGATAGCACTTGCACATGGACAGCTTAAGTGGGAGTACCTAGTACTATTGAGAGGCCTGCTGACGTCCCAATTAGGGTACATTATTTAGTTTAGATTGATGTGATTTTTCCCAGAGGTTGTATTTCATCAGCTGTATGACAAAACTCAAGTTGGGCTGTCCTTTGAATAATTTTGCACATTCAAGTTTCAATCTTTTTTTTAGTACTAGATGGTCCTTCAAGTTTCAATCTTTTCATATGAAACCTTCCCATATTGAGAATATTTTGCCACCAATAGTCCTAGTAAAAGGTCATGGTTGTATCAGTTCAAAGGCTAAGATGAGGTGGAAAATAATATCTGGTGAAAATTGTGTGATCAAAATGTGGCCAGGAGATGACCTAGAGGTATAAATACCAGTGCCTGGCCTAATGCAAATATTATCAAATTATATCATCTTATAATATTTTTTAAACTAAGATAGAGTTTCTTACTTTTCTTAATCTTGTTTTATACCAGAGTCAGTTCATTAATAGTGTTGACAAGCTGTTAAGATATAATCTCCAGATAAACTTTTGCCTGAGTTGGTAGAAATTCCAAATTGAAGAGAAAAAGTAACCCAATTTTAACAGAAATGTCATATCTATTTTTAGCACTAGGTCCTTACAGAAATGTCATATTTATTTTAATAAGCCTAGTGAGCTTCCAAATAGTCGATATAACGTAAGACATTGGCAAAAATTAGAGATCTTTGGCCAAACTTCCTCCAATTGTATGCGCAGTATTTTTATTAAGTGAATGATACTCAGAATTTAACAGGGTCCCACTTGAAAGCCAAGTTGAAGAAGACTAGGGGATGAAACATCAGCTGTTCAAGTTTCAAAGAGGGAAGCTATACACTGCAACAAAATACTCATTTGAATTGCAGAAATAATTAAACTTCATACCCCTCTCCCATCCCATGTAGCTTATCTTCCCCTGGTAGAATACCATTTAGTGGTCTGTGGCTAATATTGTGTATGATTAGGAGCCTGCAATTACAAGCCAATATTCTCTTGGCACATCAATATTCTGACATAATACCCAGACCTTACAATTCCCTAGTTATGTTGTGTTTTCAAGCCTTTATGGTTTGGGGACAGAATATTGACCTTTAAAGTTTGGATAGCCTCTTCTGACTTCCCGTCACATGGGGTATGGAAAACCTTGATAAAAGCTTCATACCAACTTCTCTTTCCACAGGTTAAATCCTGCCACTTATTAATGAAGTGAGTCAACCCAGTCATGCTATTCAGAGAACCTCCTTTCTATCTTCACTTACTTTTAGATACTCAGCCCTGTTGAACCCCTGTTGTCCACCCAAAGTCTTTCCTATTACTATTTTATGATTGTATATCTTAGGCTGACTCCAAAAAAAGGTGGCTAATAATAGAGAAACTTATAATATGGTAGCAATCCCTGTAGACCCCAAAAATCCAGAAAGTTCACCTTATATCAAATTATAATGGTTCATTAATTTGAATAACAGCGCCGTGTAAACCTAATATACAAGAATATTTTAAAGGTACAGCCCTTATCAAACCCTGAAGACCCCAAAGCCATTCCTCTGTCATATGCTTGGGCAGCAACTAAGCCCAATCAATTCATAATTAGTTAACGTTTAAAATGAAAGAATAATGAGATCAATAAATTTAGGTCCAACTATTCGTTTCCTATAAATTTTAAAGATCTGACCATTTTTTTTCTTGTTTCCCATCTAAATAAAGTAGGGAAGTGCAAGGAACAGTGAATGCTATAGTGGACACTGGATTCACAGGATTTTAGATTGATCTGAAGGTTGTGTAGTGTAAGGAGAATGTCTATAACTCTCCTGTTCCCAGCGTGGTAGTGCATAGCGCACAGGACCAACGCCAGGGAACTAGTCAATAGTACAAAAGTTATTAGAGCCCAGCAGAGGGTGCATGAGCTAGAATAACTTAGGTAGATAAGGGTTATCAATGGAAGTGTTAACCAAAAGAATGACACACGAGGCTCAGAGGGGTAATGTATGGGCTCTCTAGGATGGAGGGAACCTGGGCGATCCAATGATGTGCGAGCAGATAAATTTAAAGAAGATAAAAGTAAATGGTTAATGTTGTGTGAGACCTCCTTGAAGGGTCTGTGCTCAGGATTGTCCAAGATAACATAAATTAAAAATGGTGTACTAGCGATGGGTTTATTACTAGAGGAAAAGTTGACCAATATGAAATATTGGTCTCAACATGAGGAATCTAAAGGATTTTGGGCAAACAATCAATCGAGGGAAAGGGTCTAAGCTGAGTGCTCAATAGGTGCACACTTCCATTGGGAAAGACACTGTATTTGGTAATTGACCAAACTTGGCTAATTGAGTGTAAAAATGGCTGACCCAAGCCGGAAAGTTCAAAAACTGAACAGGGTTTGAGACCCTGTTCACCAAAAACTGAAGTGAACCGTTTCTTTAATGAAAAGCTTGTTCATTTTAATGTGCCTGATATTATGCAGGGCCAAACTTCTCTAGCGTCCCTGGGACCAACCTGGGCATACCTCGCCTCCACCCAGCGTTGATCTAAGGTATACTTGAGATCATGGAGGCCAGCCAACTTCACCTTCCTGGCCTCCTGGTATGCAGCTTTTTCCCTAGAATTTGTCCCCATGATTATGTCATTTTCCAGCTATGACATGTAGGCCTTGGATCTTGAAGTTGCCCCAGGTTTGCCTGTAAGGGGAATCTCACATCCCCATCCTCACATTTCCTCTTCTCAAACAACTACATCTTATTAACCATGAGTACAAATTTGAGGCAAACTTTGCGGCAATACTAGAGTATAGATACCCAATGAATTAGAGTAGAATGATGGCTAAGCCAGTCAGTGATTATTGACTTAGAGAGCAAGCTAGCCTTCATCTCCTTTTTTATTTTTTGTGAATTTTTACTCCTCCTCATACTGTCAACAGAGAATGCAGTGGAAGCTAAAGTGTAATACTCTTCTATTGATGTCATTCATGAGTCACCTACTTTATCTCATATTCTCACTCCCTTCAAGTTGTTTTTTGATTAAAAAAACCAATAAACTGCCAAGTCACTCAGAATTTTATATGTGTTTTCCAAATGACAGTTGACTTCAACAAAATCAACTGCCCCAATATCTCCAAATGGCCTAAGAAGACCAGGCATTTAACGCCTGTATTAAAAATGTGGTGAAAAAGGGGTGGACGACCAAAAAAGCTCACCTACGTCATCTCCAGCAGCCTTACAAAGAAACCTGATGGCACCCTGAGACCTTTCATGGATTACAGGTACCTTATTTGTCATTGATTTTGCTAATTTATTTAAGAATGGGCTTCCAATAAGAATGTTTGACAACCCAGTGAAACTCTTTTAATGACAGTGGCATAGCACCCTAATGATTTGCAAGAGGGACATTCTATGGTTCCTGTGACGCTAGTAAAAGTTAAGTAACGTACCAAATGCCCCATAGCAAACCAGATGGCTGCAATGGGGGCAACCGTGGGTCTTGATAGGGAAACCCCAAGGGTGGGAAAGGTTTTTTAAAATGTTTAATCCTCCTTTTTATTCTGTTGCTGGACTTTGGTTTTAATCCCAAAAATCTTCAAGTTCAGTTTAGATATATAAAAATCCTTAGGTCATTGAAAGTTGCTTACTTGCAAAAATGAGATTTGGGTTCATGAATCAGATCAATTGTCTTAATTTTTATATGGGGTAGGCTTGGACATTATCTCATAGTTGTTGGGGTGTTTTGATATGACGCGCAGAGTTAGAAAAAGGAGTTATGCTGGTGGATCAATTTATTAAAGTAAATCAAGGTACATTTCCTGAGGTTGATGTTCCAGATGATCTGGCGACTGGGCCTCTCCTCCAGGCTGTGAGAATGGGCGTTCATCACCCATATTTTGACATATCAAAATTGGCGGAGTGGGAGGCCTCATCTCATCCAGATTGTACTGAGCCACTGGTGGGTCAACAGGTCAAGTCAGGTGGTTGGAAATAACCATCCCAAAGGATAGGTTGTAATGCTCTTAATTATTCATATTTCAATGAATTGGTGGAGGTCAGTGAACTGGACCTGCCAGATTTGGGTGGCTGTCTGGTATGGAGGATTAGGGAAACAGATCAGGAGCATAACTACTGATAGCATCAGCTAGCACGCGGTGAGCCACTGGATCAATGGATAAGAGTGCCCCTCAGCAATCATTGGCCCCAGAATGCTGATTTCAGAATGTTTAGTGAGATATAAAGAGAGAATATTGGTGGAAAGTAAGCCAGATGAGTCTATTAAGGGGGTGAAAACTAAAGATTTTATCTATACTTAAAGCTAAGAATGAACTGACAACTGACCCTAGGAAGGGCGGTTGTTTTTTATAATTAGTAGTGGGAAAAAGGGATTGGGGATGACTTAATCTGTGCTGGCTGACGTGCTTGTGAAGATCACGTTAGGCTTAAGGTGTTGTCAGATAGCTTATGTATGAGGTTATAAAAGCTCTGTCAATGTAATTTCCAAATTTAGTAGTAGAGGTACTATTACTGATCCAAACTTGAGCGAATTTGCTCAGATCATATGTTCAGCATAATTTATTTTCAGTGGGGTCAATTTCACCAATTAATTTTAATCAAAAATTTGCCAGAAATGAATTCTAGTCTCAGATTAGCATCATATGACCTAAATTTTTATATTTCGTTATCCTAACTAGTTATTATGACATATAATGCTTTACTGAGTTTCAAGGTTAGATTTTCCAGTTTCTAAGTTTTGAAGTTTCAAATTAAACTTAAAAAATGACAGGTCTTCTCTTGAAGTTACATTAGTGGACTCCCTAAAAAAGTTGTAAATAGATAAAATATAGTTATTAACAGAAAAAGGACTTAATTTATATTATTAGTAAAACTTAATATCTATAGATTTTGTCAAGGCTCGCCTTAATCCAATTTTTCAATCTCCAAGAGATCAAGTCTTCAGAGATTACTTGATTGGGAGTAGCGTGATCTTTTTTAGGAGACTTGATGGAACTTAATTCACTCATCTCCCCTTTGGTGATGGAGGAGGAATATTTGGGGTAATAGATTCAGAATGGAAGAAGTTGGCGAAATCCCAACAACTCCCCCAAGATTCAATTGTGGAGGAGGATGAATCTTCAGAAACCTAGGATGAACATGCTTTACAATGATACCAGTCTCATCATGAACAATTGAGAATTAAAGCCTTCTCTGGAAAAGTGACTTTATAAGGGCCTGACCAGTTATTTTCTAATTTCTTCATTTGCCCACCAGGCCAAGAATGATAGTACATAACATAGTACTCAATTTGATATTCAGGTAAAGTTGGCTTATGTTGATTGCTCCTCATGGTCTCCTTTTTGGTAGTTACTTAGATTGAATCCATTGCTTGAGCCTGAAAGGGAATGATTTCATCAGCCAAATTTTGCATGACTAAATCAAAATTTTTGGGTACTCTCATCAAGTATTGCCTGGACAATTGAGGGAATAAAGAGACCTTGTTTATAGATACAATTAAAAGTTAACATTTCTAATAATACAATTGTAACTAATTCAGTAAGCGAACAAAGCACTAGCCAAATAAAAATTCCACAGAGATGGATCAGAAGAGGCCATTTTCCTTAAAATAAAGACTAAGGTCCAATTGACCTGCTCAATACCCCATTAGTAGATGGATAATAGGGAATGACAAAATGTTGCACAATATTAAATAATTTGGATAATCCCTGCCGAAGTTGAGAGGTTACATTGGTCCCATTATCTAACATAAGGACCTTGGGGCACCCATGCTGCGCGATTATTTCCTGGCAAAGGAACAATGAAGTAGACTTATCAGAGGGAGTGGCAATGGAGATGGCCTTGACCAATTTAGTTAAACGGTCAACATCCATAATATTATACTTGTGTCCATACAACCCTCAAGGCAAGGGTCCAACAACATCAATACTCATCACCTCAACAGCATTTGGTCGGTAGAACCACTTGATGTTGATATATAGGATTAGAGGTTCCTTGGCTTTTACAGGTAAGGCATGCATCAAGAGCCTCTCTGATAGAAGCGGTCATATTATTCCAATAACTTCTGGTTTCCAACCACTCATAAGTCTACTTTAGGCAATTATGACCCACTTGATCATGCCCTTCCATTATGGTATTATACCGTGAGTTTGGATGTAAAAAGGGCAACCATTTGACCATCTAGTACTAAAAAAGGGCAACCATTTAGAGTTGACCTTTTATACAAAGATTCCTCTTGTATCACAGTGTCTTGGATAACGCCTTAAGGTAGGCTTGATCTACTTCAGATTCTTTATCCCACAGCTCAGGTAGCCAATAAGGTCATATAATCGCTCCTCCTTCTAGGGATCTAAAATTAACACAGGCAGCCGTGACAGGCCATAAGCATTTAGATACTTGGTATCTGAGCGATGAACAATCAAAATCATAATTTTGTAATTTCAGGCCCAACAAGCTAAACGCCCATCTGGATCCTTCATATTTTTTAACCATCTTAGAGAAGAATGGTTGGTAACAGCAGAGAAGTGGTTACCATATAAGAAAAGTCAGAAGAGTTTGATCACCATAATTACTGTGAGGTACTCCCATTTTATCACACTGTAGTTTCGCTCAGCATTGGATAGGGTCTTGATATAGTAGACCACCGGATGGTCAATATGATCCTCATCAAACTAAAACAGGATGGCCCCAGTGGCAACATTACTTGCATCAGTGTGAAGAATAAAAGGCTTATTAAAGAGAGAATGGATCAAAACAGGCGCTTTGGTCAGAGAAGATCAGAGAAAATTATAGGATTGCTTCTGAGCAGATCCCCACTCAAATGGTACTCCTTTTTGTAATAGATAGAATAAAGGCTCATCCAAATCAGCAAACTCAGATATAAATTGTTAATAGTACCTGACCATCCCTAAAAAGACCTATATATCATGCAAGGAGGCCGGAGGAGACATTTGGCTAATGACATTAAATTTATCCAGTAGGGGTTGAATTCCCTTATATGAAACTTTATATCCTAAAACTCCATTTCACTCTGAAAGAAGAAGCATTATGAAGGTTTTGTGATTTAATGAAGGCTTCCAAATTTGGCTAAAAACTTCTCATAGGTGGTCAAAATGCTCGTTAAAAGTCATTAAAAACATGGTAATGTCATCTAAATGCACCAAGATGTAGGTCAGCTTCAAGTCTTAGAGCATTCCATCCATGGCCCTCTTAAAAGTAGCCAGAGCATAGCTCAACTCTTGTGGCATATGGGTCAGTTCATATAAGCCCTCACTAGAAATCAAAGCACATTTGGCCCAATATTTGGTGATAACTCAATCTGCAAATAACCAATGGCCTAATCCATCGCAGAAAAATATGTGGAGCCAGCCAGAAAACAGATGGAATCTTCAATCCTTAGTAAACGATAGCTGTCTCAAAGAGTGATTGATTTAAACTACAATAATCTATACCCATCCAGCGGGAGCCATCTTTCTTCTTCACCAATATAATAGAGAGGACCAGGGACTATTAGAAGGTTTTAATAATCCAGCTTCCAATGATCGATTCAATTACTTAGTAACTTGCGCCTCTTCAATTTTAGACTTCTGATAAGGCTTGGCCCAAATAGGAGGAAGCTCCCCATTATAACAATATGATTCACTCCGTTCATTTTACTGAGGTCATAGATATGCTTTGCAAAAATATCGATGTATTCCTCAAGTAATTGATGCACCAATTTTTTCTGGCTGGTAGTAAACTGGTTCCCAATTTTGGGACCTACAGTAAAGATGTACTGATGGGATTCCAGCCCAAAATATTTTAAACTCCCAAAAATCTTAACATCATAAATTCATGAAAGAGATATTATTTAACATAAGCCATCAGAGTCTTCTAACCCTCAGTTTTTAGCTCATTGGTAAGGTTTGTCAGCAAGATGGGTAGCGTAACATTATAAGCGTAATCCAACACCCCTGGATAAGGCAAAATCTATTTAATGGAAGGGTCTGTAAAGTAATTGAGGCAGGTCAACCTTGGGAAAGTTATACCACACCGAGATTTTTCCATAGCCAGCACAGGTTTCAAACATGTGTTTAACAAAACCTGCACCAGAGTGAAAGAAGGAATGGAAGGGTTTGTAAAGCCCTGAATTTGTAATAAATGACCCTTAGGATAGCAATATATAAAAAAGTATCAACAATAATCTGATATTTTTGAGGATTAACAACGGTATCAGGAGAGAGAACATGCATACCTTCGCTTAATGCCAGCCGTCTTGGGGGTAATTTTACTCGAGGTCCTTCAACATGATACTGGATATAGTAGGACCTTTTTGTCTCCTACAACAAACAAACCTGATGCTTAGTATGTCGAATAAGGGCATGCTCAGACAAAAGTAACAGTACCTGATACCCCAAAAGGGATAGAGAAGAGTAGGGTAAGTAATTATTCCGTCAAATTCTTGCAAAAAATGTGTCCCAAAAAAAGAACATAACTTAAACCATCCAAAAAAATTGCAGGTACCATAAAAGTTAACTTCCCAATTTTCAATAGAAGTGATGAAAAAATTTAATTGACTGCGTACTATAAGGACCAGCAGTCCCATACTCCTCAAAATGGGAAAGTTGGGCGTAAGTTTGATCTGCTTGGTAAGCTTAGAAAAGACTATATTAATAGGAGAACCAGTATCAATGATGGCCTTAGCAGGGACTCTATTTACCCAAAGATCAATGTGAGTGATCATACTTCCAAATTGGGAGGGTAGCGCCAACAAAGATGGCAAGGCATAGGAAGAAGATGGTCCATTTTTACTATATTTAGCAGAGTTATGGCTACTCTGGTTTATACCCAGATTGTTATCAAGGTGATAAATTTATTGATTTTGTCCTCATTTTCCCTCTCATCTGCTTTATTCTTAAAACAGCAGTCTTCAGTATGAAAATATCAATGTAAATAGGTACATTTAATAGCCTGAGAAATTTCAGGTATGACATACACTCTAGGACAACTCAGTTTTGGAGAATCAGAGATGTGGGGTTTTTGGTGAATTGAGAAGGAAATTCTAACAAGGCCTCATTGATGTCTATGATGCTTCAGAAACTCTTCTTCACACTAATAAGGTAGACTTTCAACTAATTTCAGGAAGTGAAGGCTGACATAACAGAGGTAATACCATTGTCAAGATTCAACTGACCTCAGGCCACCAAAGTCTGTGATTCCCAATAGAAACAATGCGTAAAATCCCTGACGGATTCACTTTTAAGGAATGTATTCCCATAAATTCCTGAACTGAGAGGATAGGGTATGCTCACTCCCAAATTCCTTTAGCATAGCTTCTTTAACTTGTTACCAGGTAGTGCAAGTCATCAGGCGAGGAACCATAGTTTCCTGAGCCAACTGGTAAGACAATTGGAAAAGTAATACATTTTTTAAAAAGTCCGTTGCCTTCAAAGCTTTCTCATATAGATAAAAGAAATAATACTCCCATTCCCAGGAGAGTGTTTATCCTTAAAATTTTGTTTTAAAGCTCATAGGGGCATTCGCCATCAAGACATGAACCCCAGGCTGGTCTGGTTGGGTGAGACGAAAGAGGTTAAATCAGAAGCTTGAGAATTATACAGCAGGTGCATATCAGTGGCCTCAGTGCAAATCTTATTAATCAGAAGGTTTAACTCCGAATGACCCACTTCGTCATCTACCTTTTGGGTTAATTCCAGAATTTGTTCTTGCTGCGCCTGGAAACAAAGCTCCAAGGAATTGACCCAAGTTTGAAGCAGATTCCCCTTAAATTTGCATGCTTGTAGTAAAACACCAATATCCTTAGACCATTTGACTAGGTTTTCAGCTCGTCAGCTAAGGATTGGGGTGCCAAGAGGGGTTATTAGGAGTTCCAGCAAAGTTTTAAGTTATAAACCTGGGATACTTTGTGAAATTTCCCTTGCAACAGTTAAATCATCTCAGAGAGGGGCTAAGATTAGACTCAGATGAACTACCAGAGCCTTCAGGCCCAGAAGATTAAATGGGTCCTGGAGGCCCAGGAGGACCTATAGGACCTGGATGACCAACAGCACCTGGGAGTCCAGGAGGTCCTCCTGGCCCAGGGGATCTGACTACTCCAGACAATCCCATGGGTCCTCTAGGTACCATAGGCCCAATGGGCCAATAGGTCTACGGGGACCCACTGGTCCATGAGGACCTAGTACCTGGGTGGGTTCACTAATCCAGGGGTTCCCTCCATATTGCAGACTTGAGTTTTGAAATCAGAGAATTATTGCTATAATTGGATGAGACGATTTTCTAATTTCCTCTTTCACGGCCTAACTTTGGACAAAAAAGTGAGTAAGATTATCTCTCCACCATCTTAAATTTCCTGGACACGTTCCACCAACTGGGAATCAATGAATCTAGATACTCCGTGGTCCAGTTGAGTGATTTGCTAATGTACATCATTAACGAAATTAAGGTTACTAATAATGTCGTCATGATTATACCAACTGAACTTGGAATTGGAGTTAGAAAAGCTTAAATACAAAAATTGTTTAAAGATTGCAGTCCTTTTAAAAGATTAAATATCGCTCAAAAAATATTCCCACTACTTGCAACAAAAGGTACAACGTGGGATGCACAAACTGACGTAAATAAGTCCCACTAATAACCTTGGGCAACTGAGAAGTTTGATATAAACTCCTCATGGTAGAGGGAAAAGCACTGGCCTGAGATTGAGTAGATCAGACTCTGAGAAAAGGACCCCATTGAGTAATTGCTGGATGGTCTCTTGTAAGGTTTTTAGGCTGCGTCTATAAAATTCATAATAAACTAAGGTTGAGACCTTTAAGCTGTAGATTGAGAGCTGAATTCCAAAGTAAATGGCGCCCTAGGATTTTTGGTCCTAGTGGAACGAACCCAGTGCAAAATAATGCCTTGATCATGGTTTTGAGACCCTTAAAGTGAAAAGGAGAATCTATTGTAGTGATTGACGTTTTCACTAGTGCATTACTCAGAGTGGACCCTTTAGTGAGCACCACTTTTGAAGTTTTAAATTACACTTCAAAAAATGGCGGGTCTTCTCTTGAAGTTACTTTAGTAAATCTCCAAAAATTGTATATATAATTATTTGTTAACACGCAAAGGGACTTAATTATTTATTATCAGAAAAACTTAATATCTTTAGGTTTTGTCAAGGCTCACCTTCAATATGATCTTTTCAATCTCTGAGATTTCTTCTGAGATTATTTGATTGGGATGAGCGTAATCGTTTTTAGGTGATTTGATGGAATTGTATTTACTTACCTCCCCCTCAGCAACTGATGGAGGAATATTTGGGGTAATAGATTCAGGGACAGAAGAAGATGGTGAAATCCTGACACCAAGTGAATGGGAGATGACAAGTTAGGAGCTAGTTGAATGTGAGGGTCCTGCTGGTGTCCTCTGGCCAGAACTACCTCCCTAAAGAACCTCATGATCTTATCCACAAAGAAAATCAGGAAGGGAGAGTACAGTAGAGAAATTTTGGGCCTTAAGCAGTTATCAACGCTCATCAACAGCATGTGCTAAGTCACCCAGTTGAACCAGGGGCTTTAAAGGTGCCTTAGATCCCTTCTTTCTTTTGTAAGGGAAATTTTCACGGTCTAACACAAGAGTTTGGGTTTCCAAACTTTCAATATGCTCTCCTTTTTAAACAGAAAAAGATCCCTCCTCCTGGTACATGAACCAGGGCGTAGTTCTTTTGTCTATCAGGGAGTTTGATATCCAGTATAGCAGCGATTTTCTTAAGCAAATATTTGGCCTCAGGATGTGACTCATGGAATCTAGGCACTAATTTCTTACATTTTTAGTCCCTTACGCTTACCTAACTATATTCATAGGTAGGGTAGCTTTAACATACATCAAGGTATTGGACAGACTTTCAGGAGTTCCTTGAGGCCAGTATTGCCTCAACTTCAGCCGCTTGAAAATCCACCACAAAGATAGGCTCTGGAGTATTATGTTGCACTTCCTTAAAATGGAATAATTGGGAAATTTGGAATACAGTATATTGTTTCCAATGGGCGGGAAGCTTGACGCGGTATGCCCCATTGCCCAAATCTTTTATACTTTAAAAGGCCCTGCGCACTTACTAGCCAACTTTTGTGAGGGGACCTTCATACTCAAGTGGCGTGCGTCAACCATAACTTTGAGCCTTCTAAGTTTTTGTGCCCTGGAAGCCGCTTCCTATCAGCAAACATCTTATATCCAATGGCTTTATAAAAGTGCCCTTGAATTAGTTTTTTGGGTGTCACGAATTTGGGTGATGCAGTCCTCTGCTGCAGGAACCACAGAGGCCAGGCGTATCCAAATCTGGAATAAAAATTGTGCCAAAAGTGGCCTCAAGTAGGGAAAAGCTAGTGGAAGTGTGTAGCGTGTTGTTGTAAGCGAATTGTGCCAGAGGGAGGTCCATACCCAGGTGTTAATTCTTGGCGTCTAGGCTCAATTCCGCCAATTCAGTTTTCACAGGGTATTAGCCTTTAAACAACCAAATAGGACAATATGAGGATCGCCGACTTCTTAATAAAACTTGATAAAATATGTATGGAGCTATTACCCTTATTTTGAACTTTATTTTAATAGAAAGTGCAGACTTCTCTGCGCTCCCATTTCACTCATAAAAGAACTCCTATTCAATCTTCCGTGTGACTCTTTATATCTCAGTTCCCCAAGCCAAATGCATCCTCAGCTTGGTAATCTTCTATTCTTTTTCCCTTTTCAAAATACTCTCGTTTGTATCAAATCTTGGCATAAATCCTCTCAATTTGTCAAATGGTTGTCACTTTGCTTGATTATATTTTGTATACCCTTTTTCATAAATCTTGAGACTCATCTTGATTCCTCTCCAATCTGCCAGTATGGGTAGCATATCATCCAGTCATATCAACTTCCCGACATTACCTCCCTTTGACTGGACGATATGCTCTTATTGTTTATATGCTCAGAGGAACTTCACATGAATTCAATTGATAATCTGACCCCCCGCGGGTTCCTTAATAGTGTAGACATCCATGCCAGTCTTCTTAATAATCTCAAACAGGTCGGCCCAAATGTTGGAGAGCTTGTTTTTCCGTCCAAATCCGTGCTGGTTGTGTTTTAAAACATAGTCCCCCACAGCGAACAACGAAAGTCCACTCTGTCACTTCTGATTGGCCTCCTGATCACAAATCTTCTTGGCCAAACTGGTGGAGTAGGCTTCCATTTGCAGCTTGATCAATGTTTCTGTAAGTGTCTCCAAATATTGCTGAGGATTCACACCACCGGTGTCCTCTACACACAAATAGAGCAAGGCAGGCAGAGCCAGATGTTGACCATACAGCATTTGAAATGGGCTCTTCCTAGTGGCCAAATGATAGCTGATATTATAAGCGAACACAGAAGTAGGTAGAAGGGCACTCCATTCTGAGGGCCAATCTGTTACCAATTTGTGGAGTATGTTCACTAGGGTTCCATTGACTCGCTCCACCATCCCATTTGATTCCAGATGATAGTGGATGGTCAAAACCCTGCAAATCGCCATCAATTCATTCAACTTTGGCAGGATATACGAAGTGAAGTTGGTTCCCTTGTCTGTCAGAATGAACTGCGGGCATCTGTGCCACTATATAACACACTCCATAATAAACTTGGCAGTGGTGACCGCGCCCAAATCACTAATAGCCCTGGCCTCCACCCATCGGGTCAAATGATTGATGGCAATGATTATATACTTGGATTGATTGGCGCTAGTCAGCAGAGGTCCCACTACATCAATGGAAATGGTGTGCCGGGCAAACTGGGGTTTAACTAGTTGGTAGGTGGTTTTCTTGTGGAAAGGCTTTTCCACTCGACACTGATGGCAACAGCTAACCATTTCCAATATATCATAATGCATGCTTTCCCAAAAAGTATTGGGGTCACAAAAACTCTAGCGTTTTCTGCAATCCTCCATGTCCTACAGCCCGATGAGCATCCATAATTATCGAGGGTCTTGCTGAAGGCTTAAGAAAATTCAGCATCAAGTCTCCGATCTGCTTATATAGTTCTTCCCCTCATATGAAGGTATCATCCCTAAGTCCATCTAACACCTTGATCACCTGCAGCGGCTCATCCTGGTATTTGTTCGCCACCATATTTTTTTACATTATGCCAGCTAGATCTGCCGTGATAGTGGCCATTGGCAACCGAGAAAGACAATCCACGTTTTGATGTTTTGCTCCCAGTCAATGTAATATCTTGAAATCATATGCTTGAAGCTTCAGAGCCCAACGTGCGAGCCATCCTTCCAGTTCATAAAGATTGTGTAGCCAGCACAAGGAAGCATGATCTGTCACTAATTGGAATCTTACCCCATGAAAATATACCCAAAACTGTTTGTAAGCATAGATCACTGTTAGACAATCCCACTCGTTTATGGTGCAGTTTCGTTTGTGACAGTTCAAGATTTGACTACAGAATGCAACAGGATGTTCCACGCTGTCATCATCCTTCTGGGATTATACTGCCCCAATAGCAGTGAGGGATGCGTCCGTTTGTACTATGAACTGTCTGTCAAAGTTGGGATATTGCAAAATGGGTGCGCTTGCTAACGTGGTTTGCAACACATCAAAAGCGTTCTGGCATCTTTCTATCCAATCGAAGGAAGCATTTTTTTAGCAACTTAAAAACTGGGGCCCTGGTGCAACTGAAATTGGGAATGAACTGTCAGTGATACCCAATTATCCCGAGAAACACCTGAATGTCCCTCTTATTCCCTGGGCAAGTCATCTTGCTTATCGCTTCCACCTTAGCTAGCTGCAGTTTAAGCCCATTTGAACTATGACAAACTCAAGGTATTCCAATTGTTCCTTAAAAAAATGGCACTTTTGAGGCCTAATTTTGATATTAGCAGCAGCGAGGCGCTGAAACTCTTGTTCTAAGTGAGCCAGGTGCTAAACAACCACGAGAACACATTGATGTCATCAAGGTAAACTAGGACGCAGGACAACTTTAAATCACCTAAAATCATATACATGGCATGCTGGAACATAGCCGGGGCGTTAAACAACCCTTGCAGCATGTGAGTCAGCTGGAACAACCCTATTGAGGCGATGATCACACAAATCTCCCATTCCACTAATGGCAATTTGATCTGCCAGTACCCCTAAGATCAGATCCATACCAGAAAAATAGTTCACCCCACCCAATCAGTTCAACGCTTTGTGGATCTGCAAAAGTGGGTAGGAATCTTTTTTTTACGTTATTATGTTTATGATAGTCAATAACCACTTAATTCGAGCCATCCTTTTTCTTTACAATGAGCACAGCTGATGCCCATGGACTGTTTGACAGCTCGAGCATTCCTTGCACAATAAGTTTATCCACCTTGTCAGAGATGACCTCTTCCGCCACTTTTGAACGTCTAATAGGTCGAAAACAAATGGGAGGGTGATCCCCCATTTCTGCTAATGTACCACCCCTTGAGCGCACCCCAAATCATGATCATCATGTGCAAAAATATCCCAATACTTTTCAAATAGTGCCATAGACTCATCTTGCTGTTCTGCCAATAATCTCATGAGCGCTTCCCAAAGAAATATGGTCATTACACCGAATGATGATCTTGCCAGTAGTCAGAGATCCTCTCATGAGCTGAAATCATAAATACTGTGAACTTCCTCTATAGGAATAAAGTGTAGGTAAGCCACCACTTGGCGCTGCTGGATCGTTATTGCCTTCTTCTGTAAGTTTGCTAGCAGCACTTTCACCTCCCCGTTCCTTGGTGGTAGTAACCCTGGAGCCACATTTGGTTCAAGCCGCGAGTGCAGGTGAGGCGCCATAATTTCTCCATAAAGCCCCATCAGGGACATCAATTTCAAGCCCAGTCTCTACTATGCTCTGGTGTCTAGATGGTAGGCTCAGAGCGCTCGTTGCCCAAAGCAGAATCCCTTTGTACTCATACATCTGGTTGGGGAGGATCCTGGTCTGCTGACTCAATCTTCAATAGTGAATAGGAATCACTTCATTGCTGTATGCTAGATTGATCTGGCTGGAATGGACTGGATCCGTTGGGATCCCACAAGTGGAAAAATACACGGGAATCTGTTGGCCTAAAATAGTAAGACTTTCCTCCGCCATATTTATCACAACGCCAAATTTCCTCATAAATGCCGCACCAATTAGCATGTCATAGTTGTTATTTGGCAAAACCACCGCCAGAGCAGACATCTGAACTGACCCAAATCACAAAGGCAACGCGCTATATGCTCCTTTGGACACAGTGCTGTGCGTTCCCATGGTCCCATATATTACTTGATGGTCCACATCCAGTTTCAACATAAGTTTAGCCACCAACCAGGTAGAGACTATGTTCACCAGTGCTCCTGTGTCTATGATAGCGCGGATTTTTGTGTTTTGAACAAAAATGTCACAGTAAGTACATTCCGAGTAACAAGAACCATTTGTGTTTATTACTTGTACATTCAAGGGCTTTGTGTTGCTCAAAAAGAAGGAAATGCCCTTGCTGACCTGAGGATACTCACTATCAAATTCTCCACTGGAATGGCTACATTAAACCCTACTAAAGAGGCGACGTCTGATGAGGGATCCGCGTTGCTGGTGCTGGTCTGTTCCAGAATCTTCCACACATATGGATTCTGCACTTTCTGGTAGAACTCAGGGCTCTGGGGTGAACTTTTACTCTTGGAAGTGGAAGCAGGGGTATCCTATGGAAGCTGCTGGTATAATAAATTATCCTATTGAGGTTCAAATTCTACAAAAAAAGACATTTGAGAATTGTTAAGGTCAATTATATTGGACTCAGTGGAGGTAGAGCATCCCATCTCTACTCTACTCGAGCTTTTCTCTGCTCAACTTTCTCAGTTGGCACTGTTTACACTTGTGGTTTTCTAGGGAAATTGCCCGCATAATGCCCTCTTCATCCGCACTGGAAGTAAGTGTTCATAAAATGTTCATATACATAGTTTGGGCCAGAAGGGCCAGGTCAGAAGTTTCTGGTATGGTTTTAAGGTTGCAGACAAACTTGTGAAGCGTACATAGGCCAAAAAGGATCCATTAACTCATATAAGGGACAAATACATTCCAGCGGCTGATAACCCAGTCACTGCAGCTTATATACTGAAGGGTTTGGAGCGGGGGCAGCAGAGACTTTTCAGGCTATATTGGGGGCGCTGTTCATGGCAGAGAGTTGGTGTAAGGCGTTAATGATTTGAATAAGTCCAGTATCCCCATCAAACACGTGAGACATAGCGTTATATAGTACCCAGTATGGTTTGAAAGCCACCGTCATTGCTATACTAACACCCTTAGTGGTTAAAATGGTAGCTCCAAGTAGGACGTGTGCTTCCACAAAGAACTGCTCAGCGAATTCTGACAGGGTCTCATTTCAGTAAAACTATATAGTCATAAAATCAGCTTTCCGTTGGGACAACTTGGTAGCTAACCAAACAGCTGGATAACAATTGCTTTAGCTTGTTTCTAGGATAATGAGCTGTTTGGAAGATAGCAGGTAACTTGATCAGCACTTTTTTACATCTAAAGCGGACAGTAATAATTTCACTTTTTATTGATCAGTAGCCCTTTCCAAAGCGAATTTAAAACGCTTAAAGTAACCATGTAGGTTCACGTCCCAACTGAAAGGAGAAATTATTTGATACAAAAAAATTTGCTTTGCTCTAGGTTCCTGCTGTAAGGGGCAGGCGAATTGTTTTCAGAGCAACTATGGGAACCATCACTTTGTGCGTTATCATACAGCTGCCCAGATGGACTTGAACTTATTAAAAAGGAATTGGAAGAAGTGGTGTCATGTGGGGGGTCCATCATACCGCCTGAGGGATATTCACATGCTGATCCATAGCATTATTCCCTGAGTCGCCACTGACTGCCTCATTCCCCCTGGCTCTGGCACACCCCGCAAACTGTTCATTGATCAACTGCTTTGCTTTCACTGAATAGTATTTACACCGTCCATCCTGAATTTCCTATTGCAGCGTTTCATACAGATGTTGCAACTCCCAGCGGAATTCCCTCTCACCATTCAGTTTTTGTTCCATGGCTTGTAACCGCAAAAGAACTTCTTCAATTATATTCTGCAGGCGGGTGTGCTGCTGGCTAGCATTGTTTGCTTGTTGATTAGAATCGATAATTAGGTTAATGAGGGAGGCTTGTTCCTATACCAATTCCTCGTTGGCCCATTGAATGGTATCAAGGCGTCCTTGCATGGCTGCATACTCTCTTGTCTCACCAATTGGAAGAGGAAAGTCACAGGCGCTCAGCCTGACTAACAATTTCCAGTTGTGTAACCTGATGAATAAGCTGGAGATATTTGGGAGATGTTGACTGAAGGATGAGCGCGTTATCTGTCATTCGCTGGGTACTCCATTTGATGCAAAGTCGGTTTTATTCATTAGATAGAGAGCCAATTTGGTCCACCACTTGCCATTCCATTAGGATCAAACTTCTTTAAGCTGGGCAATCATGGCTTCGAGAGCTTCCACCCATTTGGTTTGCTCCGTCATAAAGCACTCAGTACTATTCCCTAATGTCATTACATCCTGAGTCCATTCCACTGATAGGCCATGCTGCTTTAGCAGTTCACTTATTATTCGAGGTAATTCTAAATTTAACTGTGGTACCAGAATGTCCAATCGTCAACAGATGTCCCCAACACAATGATCCATCTGTGCCAACGCCCCTTGTACTTCCAAAAATGAATGATTGAGGCAGTCAAGCAGGAAGCGAGTATCATGCTGCTGTGCTTGCACAAACCATAAAACATCTCCAATTTCAATATTATGGTGAGCCAGCACATGTAGTAGCTGGCAAATTGAAGGTTATATATAAGTGAATAGATATTTCTTGATTCCGTGGGTGCCAAGGTGGCAAGCCAACCCTGAAGTAGTCGCGTCCAAGTAAGACATGTACAGAGCGTAGCAATTTTCTTGGTCGCGTTGGTTATAGAATAAACTCAGGGAGTTCTCCCCAGTCTCATTTTCATATAGGCGATAGCCACACAACAGCCACTCCATAATATTCCTCAGTTGTTGGGGAGTCACATTTGTGGAGCATCCTTGTTGGTTAGTTGTCAGCTTGGGGCAATTTTCCAATTGCAGATTGATCATAGCTTCATCATCCCATGGTTCAGTCACAGTAAACAACGTTAGTTTGTGGTTAGATGCCTCCCGGGTTTCTTCAGCATACTGCACCCAGAATCTGATCAAATTATGTCAGAACGAATGAGGAATAATCATTGTATTTTTTTTATTTTTGCTGAAAAGCTACAGTCGCCTAGTGGCTCCCTGTAGTGAGCACCACTGTTAATTCTTGGCATCTAGGCTTGATTCTGCTGAGTTAGTGTTTACAGGGTATTAGCCACTGAGCAACCAAATTGGACAATATGAGGATCGCCGACTTCTTAATAAAACTTGATAAAATATGTATGGAGCTATTGCCCCTTATCTTGAACTTTATTTTTATATAAATCGCAGACCACTATGAACTCCCATTTCACTCATAAAATATCTCCTATTCAATCTTCTGTGTGACTCTTTATATCTCGGTTCCCCAATCCAAATGCATCCTTGGTTTGGTAATCTTCTATTCTTTTTCCCTTTTCAAATTATTCTCATTTGTATCAAATCTTGGCATAATTCCTCTCAATTCACCAAATGGTCATCACTTTGCTCGATTATAATTTGTAAACCCTTTTTTGTAAATCTTGAGACTCATCTCAAATCCTCTCTGATCCGCCAGTATGGGTAGCATATCATCCAGTCATATCAACTTCCTGACACCAGGTATCCTGGGTGGCTGAGGCATAACAATAAAAAAAGCGTTTAAGGACTTTATTGACTCTCTCAATTTGACCATCTGTTTTTGGTGATATGTCATAGAATGGCAGGGCTTGATACTGAGAAAGCCCAGCAAGGCGTCGCAAAATTTGGCTGTAGATTAAGGCCGCAATCACTCACAATTTCCATTGGGAGTCCAAAACATGGAGAATACATTAGTGATAAAGAGAGCTGTGGTATCTGCTGCTGTTATGGTTGTGTGACATGGGATAAACAGCGCAGACTTATTGAACCTATCTACAATCACCCTTATGGCATTAAACACTTTTAGTAATGGGAAGTTCCATGATGAAGTCCGCTGGGACGGTTGCTCAGAGGCCCTCAACTTGTTGCAGAGGGTGGATAAGGCCCCTTTTCCATGTATGGTCAGATTTGGAGCGAGCGCAGGTATTACATCTTGCTATCAACCTTTAGATATCCTTGAAGAGCCAAGACAATTGTAGGTTCTCATGACTAGTTTAGCATGTTTTTGAACCAGGATGGCCTACTTCAGGTGGGGCGTGGTGATCTACAAAACCTGCATGCGCAAGGTAGGTGGGACCCAAATCATATCTCAATAGAAGATAAACCATTTTTTAAGGCAAAAAGGGCAGTTTGAGTTGCCTAGACTCAAGGTCATTCACCAACGCTATTCAATTAAAGAAACATTTTTGACCTGACAAAACGTGTTCACACATGGGTGTCTCTGGGGCTAGATCAGCATGTGATACTGTAATTGGAGCCAGGGTGAAGATTCTAGAGGAGATCTTACTGTGGTGAGCTCATACTGTTCATCCTATGTTCCTGGAGCCATGGCTGGGTCGAAGATTAAAATATCAGGCAGAGCGTTTAGTGGCCTTTTATAAACTCGTACTTAAATTAAAACTGCAAAGATCCCTGCAAGTAATTGCCTGGCGGTGGGCCAGCTTCTGGGGCTTGCGATATTACAGTAAAGACTTATAGTCAGCGCATACTTCAATTTCATGTCGTGCTCCCCTGGAAAGAGAATCGTCAGTGGGTAAGCAACCATGACAATGCTGCAACTCTTTATTGTAAATAGCCCATGAATTTCTGTGGAAGTAGATTTCTTAAAAATTAAGCAATGGGATGCTCTGCACTTAATGCTCTTGCAAGAGTACTGCTCCAACTGCAACTTCAGATGCTTTAAAAGCCACAATGAACAGCTTGGATGTGTCAGCATGACGCAAAACTGGCACTGACAGGAAAATTTCTTTGATTGCCTCAAAAGCTTGTTGGCAATCATATGTCCATTTGAAAGGAACATTAGCCCCTGTTAGTGAATATAGGGGCGCAGCCAGCTAAACAAGGTCTGGGGGAGAACTTCCCTAAGAATATCGCAGTAATGAGGAAGCTTTGATGTTGCTTTTAAGTAGTGGGGGTTGGCCAAGGTTGGATGGCCTCCAACCTACACGGAGGAGCAGCAAATCCATCCTTAAGGACCAGGTTTCCCAAAAAGGTGACTTCTTCTCGAAAGAATTTGTACTTGGAAGGCTTAAAGAAGAGTCCTGCCTTGAGGAGAGCTGCCATCACGGCCTCCAAAATCTTGGCATGCTGACATGTGTTGAGGAGTTGATCAATATGTCTAAATGAAATTAACAACGCAAGTAAACCTTAGGTCCCCCAGGACATCATCAATTAGGCGTTGGAAGGTTTACAGGGCGTTTTTTAACCTATAGGACAACTCCTTGAAATAAAAAATATTGCGCCTTTCCAATGGTTTTGAGCCATTATCAGCCTGCCTTGACTATCACCTGGTTAAAGGCGTTAACCAGGTAGAGTCTTGAGAAAACCCAAGATTTAGCAATGGCCTGGGCAATAGTTTGTTCCAATGGGAGGGGGTATGGATCTAGAACCATCACGTTATTAACATGAACATAGTCCACACAAGGCTGTAAGGACTCATCAGCCTTCAGAGCAAACACTACAGGCGAGGTGACAGGAAAGTCTTCTTATTAATCCACCATTTTTCTAGAATATCATCCAACCATATTCCCAGCGCCCTGTCTTCCTCCTCAGTGTGTGGGTACAACGGAAAGTTGATCTTCACAAGATGCACTGTCATCTGGAAGGAAAGCTATATTCTGAATGTGGTGGGTGTCAAGTTCCATAACTCATGTCAAAGACATCCTTATATGAGACCAGGAAATCAGGAAAATCCTGGAGGAGGTCCAAAGGAGACAGCTCAGAGGGTGAAATTGAGTTATGTAATGTCTCTATTGTGAGAGTTTCAATCAGTGGTAATTCCCTACAGCACCTCTTATTAGCAAACGACAAGGAGTTGAGATTCAGATTGATGTTCATCTGTTAAGACGCCATAAGCCTGCCCCATGGTGACAGGGTACAGTATCAGGCACTGCCAAAAAGTAATTAAAAAGCAGAATTCATGGATGAGGAAATGCTCTGGACGCTGGACAGTATAGCAGGTCATTGGTTTAGAAGAGGCGCCCAATAAAGAAGGTGTCATGTTTACATGACTTGATAGAAGGCACCAACCCCAAGGACGATGCTGAGCAGCAGGAGGTCCAGAAGGTTAAACTTCAGGCCATTCCTGATCTCAAGCACACCTTGGACCTACGCTGGGTACAGGACAAGTATGCCCAGGCTGGTACAAGTAAGATGCAAAATGTCCAGTCCCTTTTTTTGGCTCAGGCGTTAAAGCGGACGAGCTACATGGTAAACAACGATGGCACAATTCAGTTAATTGGTGAACAGGGGTTCAAACAGTTCTATTTATTAATTTGCGAGCTCAGGTCAGATACAACTATAATTAATCACTTGAGTAAGGTTGCTTTCAAAGTTTGCTTCCCTTTTGGACAGAAGTGTGCGCCTATAGGTACATCAAAGCTTGGTACCACTTTTGTCAATCCATAATTTTCTGAAGTTGGCTTATTTATGTTTTCTTGAGACCAACGTTTCTTGTTGGCCATCTTCACTAATAAACCCCAAAGTCCTTTTTACGTTTTTTCCATATGTTGAATTGGGCGAACTAGTGGAAGATCTTTTCAAGGAGGCCTTGCATTGTGTTAGCCAATTTATTTTGTTTAAAATTATCACAGCTTCAGGTACACCGGTGGGCTATTAGGTTCCCTCCAAACCAAGTCACCAGTGCACTCTACCCCTGTACCAAACTCGGTTAGATAAGCTCTTTGGGGAATGGCCAAGTTTTAAAGATTGCTAAATTTATTATTACTCTTACTGTGCTCAACCCACTCGCTATAAGTCTCTTTAGCTCAAGCACCCTCTGCTAGGCACTCTTTATTATAACAGTGACGACTAGTTCCCTAGCATTGGTACTGTGCACTGATCACCACCACGCTGGGTTTTGGAGGTTATAAATACTCTCTTGACATTAGATGACCAACCCCTTATCTCTACACGTGTGAAATTTTTCCATGTGGAACTTTTGCGAGGTGCAAATAGTGTGCACCAGCAGGTGACCAAGGCCGTGGTGGGGTGCATCACTGTTTTTGTATTTTGCTGAGAGTTGGAGCATTCTGGCATTATTCTCGCTACCTCCACCTGGAAAGTACTCACCCTTTTTACCTGTACCTTGTAGATACGAATGTTTTGCAATCTGAGAGTAATTAATCCCCAACTTTACATTAAATTCAATAAAATGACACAAAATGAATTGTTTTTTCTTCGGCACCACGTTTGGATGGTGCAAGCAGAATCATCAACGAAGGGCCTAGGGTGTTGGCCTTGAATGACGTTATACAACCCATCGTGGAAAGTGGTATAGGGTCATTTGCGGCCCAAAACACGTTTTATAATGACGTTTCCATATATAATACCAAGCCATGTCTCTTCCCAAATGGCTTAAATATGGACCCCATTCTAGTGTATCAGATCACTCCAGAGAACCCACGCTTGACCACAACCATGATCCTTAGAACCTAGGAGGTGGAGAAGGTGTTACAATTAAATTACAAAAAAGTTTATGCAGTTGGTGAAGATATGGGGGATATGTGGACTCAGTAGTAAAAGTGACCAACTATCCCTCCCATTTTATGATGCAAAACGTACCCTGGGTATGTACAACCCAGAAGAAGAGTTTGGTGGTGAAGTGTAAGCGTTTTCTCCTATAAATAAAGATCATTCAGGTTAAATTTTATTGACTGCTACCCTTTAATCCCCTTTAGGGAAAATCTGCACTACTATTTTGGTGGATACATGAGCCTCTGAAAATTAGAAGGACCAAGGCTTAGCTGATTACCTTGAGATGAGTTACTTGTCAGGTGGTATGGTTAGAGGAGGAGCTTCTCAAGGCATTCTAACGCTGAAAATCATTGAGTTAGTGGACTATCAAGTTGTCACCTATCCTTTGTCTGAACACTTCTAAGCTATCAAAAAACTCTTGTACCCCATCATTATAGGTGTAGAGTGGTGGCAAAAGTTTGACGTCAAGACTAACTTGAAAGAAAATACCCTATTCTTAACTTTGAAGAAAGGTCATGAGTTGGTTGTTCTTTTGGCTGAAGTTAACTTTGAGGGAGATTTGCCCCACTGGCCCAATATTCACACTCTCAGTGTTACCCAGTTGCTGAAGCCCTCTGTGGAGGTTCCCCTACCTTCCTGTTTGGAGGGGTTGGAATCTTCTTTTGATGCGGCTTCAGCCAATGCACTGCCAGATCATTCAGAGTTTGATTGTGAGAACAAGCTTACCGTTGATTTGGTGCGTATATCTTCCCTAATTTATCCATTGACAGTATGGAAGGAAGCGGCATTAGATGTGTGGGTTAAGGAGCAGTTAGCCAAAGGTGCAATTTTTCAGCGAACTTCCCCTGTATGTTCCCCACTTCTCTTTGTAGAGAAGGCCAATGGTACCTTATGCCCATGCGTAGATTATGAGAATATCAACTAAATCACAGTACCAGACTTACATCCCATCCCCCTAAACTCTCATATAGCACGCTATGTGGAGAAGGAGAGAGTCTTCTCCAAGCTGGATTGTTTAAACGCATTAATCAGATCCGTATTAAGAATGGCATGAGTGGTTGACCGCATTCCATACCAGAAAAGGAATCCAATTTTGGGTTATGCCCTTTGGGCTTAAGAATGCCCCTACCATCTTTCAACGCTGTATTGATGCATTTTTGGGGGACCTGCTGGGGTATGCGCGGTAGCTTACATGGATGATACTTTGGTATTTTTTCTTGACTATTAATCCCATGCAGTACACCTTCAGCAGGTGGTGGAGCGTTTTAGGGCAGCTGACCTCACATTAAAAATTAGTAAGTGCGAATTCTTCAAGTCTTAGGTCACCTTTCTGAGCAACTTCATGTTTGACCAAGGGAAAATAATAACTCCAGACAAGGAGAAGGAGATTCGTGAGTGGCCCAGTAAACTTCATTAAGGAATTGAGGAGCTTTTTGAGGACGTGTACGTTCCTTAAGAAGTTCACACTGAACCTTTCTGAAGTCGCAGCGCCTTTGTATAAGGCGAGTGGGGCAAAAGTACTTCAGTGGTCCCTCGTTTTGGATTTTGCCTTCCAAGCAGTAAATTGCACCCTGTTGTCCACGTCCATCCTTTGCCATGTTAATCCTTCAAAGGAGTTCATTGTGTCGACTGATACCTCCAACTTTGCCATAGCAGCAGCCCTATTACAAGTAGGCGAAGATGGAATAGAGCATCTGGTGGGATATTTTCTAGAAAAATATTTCTATCAGAGTTAAGCTACACTGTTTAAAATAAAGAGCTATTAGATTTGGTTGAGGCGCTGACTTATTGGAGTCATCACTTGCATGGCTCATCGCAACTCTTCCGTTTATGTACATATCACTGTGCCTTACTGTACTACCGCGCACCTTATGCCTTAACCCCATAGCAAACCAGCTGTCATGAGACCCTCGCCCATTAGAGTTATATTATGAGTTCACCAAAGGCAAGGAGAATGGTTTTGCGGATGCTTTGTTCCGCAACCCTGCATTAGCTCCTGATCCTAGGAAGTTGAGGCGCATACTACAAATTTGATGATTTCACTGGGGTAAGATTGTGTCTCAACTTCCTTCTCCCTTGACCAAATGGGCTGGCACTTGCTCCTCTGGAAAATGAGGAGGAATATGGTATGTTCAGAAAGGTAGTCCTTTCATAGACTTTATCAGCTGAATATAAATAGTCCTTGGTAAGAGCGCATCAAGTCAGGAGGACATCACCAGAGGCTATTAAGAGAAGATGAGATGGTGTGGTTTCAGAGGAGCCTATGGGTTCCTGCTGGACCACTTCGCCTGGAAATCATCTGGGACCATCATGTTGGAATCACCGTTGGCCATCCTGTGAAAGGCGAAGACATTAGAGAAAATTCGCCATACTTACATCTGGAAGGGATTAGCCGCTCAAGTAGGCTGACATTGTAAATAGTACATAGTATGCAACCAAATTAAACCTAATTACCAGCCTCTAGCGGGATTGTTGAAACCAGTTTAAAAGGCTGTTGGGCCTTGGACCTCCTTATCTTTGGATTTTATTATGAACTGCCTGTATCTGATGGCTATGATGCTATCATTGTGGTGGTGGACCGTTTTACAAAGTTTGGTCAATTTATCCCTTGCAGAACCACAGTCACTGCGGTTGAGATGGTAAAAGCTTTATGTTACTCAAGTTTTCGCTTTTAATGGGGTCCCTCAAGAAATAATTAACAATTGGGGACCCCAGTTTACCTCCGTCTTTTGGAAAGAGTTGTGCAATACTCTACAGATTCGCCTCTGCCATTCATATACCTTTCACCCTCAATCAGATGGGCAGACTGAACGAGTGAACCAGTGCTTTAAATAGTTCTTGCAGTGTTACACCGCTGCAGATCATTCAGATTGGGTTACCATCTCCCCATGGACCAATCCAGTTATAACAATGCGCAACATGCATCGATTGGTTGTTCCCCCTTCTTCGCCAACTATGGCTTCAATACCGCCTTCAACATGGAGCCCAGTTGTGGATCCAAGGTGGAAGCGGTGGTGGACTTTGCAAAATTAATCAAGAAGGTACAGCAGGGGGTGAGCACGAATTTAGATGCGGCCATGCAGGCTCTCAAGTAGAACACTGATGGTAAGATATGAGTTGGATCAGCGACAAGGAAGGTGATCTCGTGATGCTGGATGCTATAAGCATCTCAATCAAGCAACCATGCAAAACTAGGACCAAAGAGGATTGGGCCATACCGCGTTGTCAAAAAGGTGGGCCATGCCTCATACCAGTTGAATCTTCCCACCTCGTTTTGAATCTTTTCTTTCTTACATGAAAGAGAGCTTAAGTTGTTTGAGGGCCCCCTCCAGAGACTCCTGAGGCTTATCTCGTGGATGGGGAGCTGGAGTGGGAAGTGAAGGAAATTGTTGACTCTTGTCAGGTAAGAAGAAGTCTCGAGTATCTTGTACCATGGAAGGGATTTGACGCATTGGAGGTCAGTTGGGTCCCAGCGCGTGACTGTGCTCATGCTCAAGAGCTAATTGTAGCATTCCACAAGCGTTTCCCTGAGGCTGCAGGATCGAAGTCCAAGCATGCCATTGCTACCATTAAGTTGGCTTTTGCCCATAAAAACATTTCCTTGGAGAATGCCTTGGGAGGTTGGAGGCCAAAAAGGAGGAGAGGGTAATGTCATGTTTACATGACTTGATAGAAAAGGCACCAACCCCAAGGACAAGGCTGAGCAGCAGGAGGTCCAGAAGGGTAAACTTCAGGCCATTCCTGATCTCAAGCACACCTTGGAACAACTCTGGGTACAGGACAAGTATGCCCAGGCTGGTACAAGTAAGATGCAAAATGTCCAGTCCCTTTTTTTGGCTCAGGCATTAAAGCGGACGAGCTAAATGGTAAACAACGATGGCACAATTCAGTTAATTGGTGAACAGGGGTTCAAACCTGTTCTATTTATGAATCTGCGAGCTCAGGTCAGGTACAACTTCAATTAATCACTTGAGTAAGGTTGTTTTCAAAGTTTGCTACCCTTTTGGACAGAAGTGTGCGCCTATAGATACATCAAAGCTTGGTACCACTTTTGTCAATCCATAATTTCCTGAAGTTGGCTTATTTATGTTTTCTTGAGACCAACGTTTCTTGTTGGCCATCTTCACTAATAAACCCCAAAGTCCTTTTTACGTTTTTTCCATATGTTGAATTGGGCGAACTAGTGGCAGATCTTTTCAAGGAGGCCTTGCATTGTGTTAGCCAAGTTATTTTGTTTAAAATTATTACAGCTTCAGGTACACCGGTGGGCTATTAGTTTCCCTCCAAACCCAGTCACCAGTGTACTCTACCCCTGTACTAAACTCGGTTAGAAAAGCTCTTTGGGGAATGAGCAGATTTTTAAGATTGCGAGATTTATTATTACTCTTACTGTGCTCAACACCCTCGCTCTAAGTCTCTTTAGCTCAAGCACCCTCTTCTGGGCACTCTTTAATATAACAATGACGACTAGTTCCATTGCGTTGGTCCTGTGCACCGAGCACCACCACGCTGGGATTTGGAGAGTTATAGATACTTTCTTGACAAAGGGGCTAGCACAGTGTCCAGATCTAATGGGTGAGCAAATCTTAGATCCATGAAGTTGCCTGCTGCCCTTGTGTTAAGCAGTGATTGCACTGTAACCTCACGCATCACTACTTTAAATGTAGTTGAAAACAAGAAGAAAATTTGATCCTCTTTATTGTCATGGAGAGCGAGATGGCAGCAAAAGGTGTGTATGCACCCAAGGTGAGTAGTGGACCCTTGGTAACCTGTGAGCTATACTAAGTCTCTCACAGGGGCAATCTGCGAGGTTCTCCTGGTCCACAAATAAGATGGGGTTGGTAGGATCTATGACTATGGCCTTGTCCATCATGATTGCAGGGGTATAGGCTCTAGGGTCAACATCTCAGATGAACCTTTGTGATCCTGCGAAAGAGGTGGAGTCAACATGGTAGGAGTAATACTAAAATTGGTGGTATGAAGATCAGTTTCCTAATCATGATCTGCTTGGGCTTCCACCTGGGCCATTTGGGTGGGGGTTAAAGTAAAATTTTCTGAGTCCAACATTACAATCAGATCCACTTCAGTTTAAAGAATGAAAGGATTCTCAACTGGTACATTGTCACTCTCCAAGGTGCCATTAGGGTAATGAGATACTACTGCAGCCCAGAAGAATGCTTCCCTGGACCCTTATTCCTGAAGAGGTAGGGGTAGATATCTTCAACTGAGGTGAACTACCTTGAGGGGGACCTGCTGACAAAGAGGATGTCATGGAGACCAACTGAGGGTATTATTTATGGAGGAGTATTGCCCCAATTAAATATTAAGGAAAATGCTACCTTATTTATCTATTAGAAGAGGATCACATGAGGAATTGATGGCTGCAGTTGTGTCCAAGGATGTTATAAAGACTGCCATTGTGATGTCAGTAGAGATCCCAACTGAAGAAACTAATGTTGTAAAGGCTTCTATGAGTGAAGATAGATCAGAGACACCCTGGTAGAGGGTGAAGAGGTGAGAGAGGCGGGATTCTCTTAACGGATACCTTTATTTTAGCAACTACTAGATTATAATGGAGTATGATTCCCCTTTTTATTCACAGAATGTAGCACACCTCTAACCCAGCGGAGAGCCTCTCCTTCTATGGCATCTAAGAGAGCAACACTCTTTTTTGCATCAGTAGGAGTAGGATTTTTGAATCCCCAGCTGAAAAGCGCACATGAAGTTCTTCCAGGGCATCAAGCACCTGTTCTGCAACCTCTGGTGAGGGAACTGGTGGAATCACCACTATCACCACACCTACTGAAGGAGAATCCAGAATACTGTGCTTTTTTGGCCATTTCTCTGTAACAATATAAGTTAATTACATGTACTGAAGAGTGAAACAAGTGACTAAAAAGAGACCAAGTCACAGAGGGAATGTAAGCTCATTGTGATCAAATGAACAACTGCTTCTCCTAATCCCAAGAGGAGGGAGGAAAGTGCTGATGGTATGTGTCAGTTCATTATGTCATGAAATAATTCTAATTAAGGTAAT
Organism: Massospora cicadina; assembly: GCA_022478985.1. NCBI lineage: Eukaryota > Fungi > Entomophthoromycota > Entomophthoromycetes > Entomophthorales > Entomophthoraceae > Massospora > Massospora cicadina. The sequence continues at coordinate 63,084 of JAKSZP010003946.1, forward strand.
ACTGGGCTTTCAATCTGGATTTATAACAACCCAGTGAAAAGCCCAGAATGCCGGTGGCATAGCATCCCTAATGACTTGGAGGAGGGACGCCCTATGGTTTCTGTGAGTGTAGTAGAAGATAAGTAACGTAATAAAGGTACCCATAGCAAATCAGATGGCGCAATGGGGCAACTGTGAGTCTTGATAGGGCAACCTCAAGGGCGGGAAAGGCACAGAGGATGAACAATCCTCCTGGCTTTTCAGTTAGTGGCCTTTGGTTTCATTATCAAAATCTTCAAGTTCATTTTTATTATATATAAAAATCCTTAGGGTCAATGAAATTTTCTGACTCAAGAACATGAGGATTAGGTTCATAAATCAAATTTATTTGGTGTCGCAATTCCAATATGACTGGATGATAATCATGGGACAGCAGGGCGGAATCCACCAAACATAGTATTAGTTACAATTATTCGGGTGCCTTGATATGAGGCGATATTGGGATATAATGGGTCTTTATTGGAGATAATGGGTTCTATTGGATTGCCTCTATATAAGGCGATAAGGCAATAAGGAAATATCAATATTTGACAAATACAAAGTAAATCGCCTACAATTAGGGTGGCAGAGGATTAGAGAATAACAAGCCAAATTTGAGGAGAATCAGCAGAATAGAATAGGCCAAGCTATGAAAAGCATTATCGCCTGAAGCTGCTGTATATAAGTGAGATGGGCGATTGAGAGAGGTAGGTTGTTTTTAGCGTAGGAGAGATAATACAGCAAAAAGTAGCTGTATTTATAAAAGTAAGTAAAGAATCAATTGGGGAAATTGCTCCTATTTTAAGTATGTTTTACAGTGTGTCCTAAGGACCGACAGTCCCCACATTGTCCATCTGTTGCTCAGTGGGTTCAACCTGTGTGAATAACCCAACAGATTCTAATAATACTGTCAGAAATTATAACAGTGGTGCTCACTACAGGTGGCCCATTTCTCAAACACCTAACACTCCAGAACTCCAGCCGCCAGCCATGCCTTACCCAAGCTGTGTTTTTTGGCGAGTCTTCACGAAACACTGCACCAGCTGGATATGAGGAACTCAAAGTTACCTTGGACTCGGTGCTCAAAAACCAAGATGAACTTCTTTAAGAACGAGATGCTGTCATGAACCAACTTGATAGTACGTTTAGCCAATTACAAATCCTAGGGCTATAATATAAATAGCTTGCCAAACAATATAATGATACCACCGAGTGGCTGCTTTGTGCAGAACAAATATTGACCAATCCTTCTCAGTCTTCTCGCTGGGACAATGATGACTATCAAGTAGAGGCATCATACGTGGAAGAATATGATGCTGGTTGAAGCTACTACGCCCAAGATGGTAGTACTGGATACAGATATGAGTCAGAATGACACTTCCCTCAAGTAATGGTGGTACTACCCACAGCAGAAGGTCATGCTACCCCTGAAGCGGCGGATATATCAACTTCTGCTAATTCAGCTCCTCATTGAGAAACCACTTTTGGATCTTGGTCCATTCCTCAGTATGGCCAAAACCCTGTAAACGGGATGAGGAAGTTATTTTGGAAAACTACCTCCATTTGACCGCAACAGGAACATTCTTGGGTTCTTCAAACGGTTTGAGTTTGCAGCGGAAGGAGCCTCTGATAGACAGAAGGCTAAGTTGTTAATATCTGCTTTGGATGTAGGAAGCATTAATCAGGTCACCTGTTACCACCAAAGTAGTTCTGTCACCTATAAAGATGTAAATGACACCATACTCCGCTTGTTTGGGGAAACTCAAAAATGTTGCAGCAGAAAGCGAAATTCTTAACAATCAGATTCCATCGAATTGAAACTCTCCTAGAGTTCGCTGATCAATTCACAACAGAAGCCCATGTCCTGATTGGAGCTGGGTACTTAGAGGAAGCTGACATGTGCACTGCCATGTTCTCCATGGTGAAGCCATATTGCAAACTTTCTAATGTTATTTCACTGCTTCTGGATGATGACGTACCTCTGATTAAGATTGTACAGTTTTTGCATCATGTATCCCCTAACTTTCCGTCGCCAAATATGGAATGTAAGACTACTGCTGCTACAGCACCCTCTAATTCAGGAGAGTATTATCATCCGCCTCCAGCTCTGATTAGTAATCCTTGGCATTTCTATAACTCTGCGCCTCGTCCTCAGCTGAATTATACTCAACAGTTCAATCAGCATCAATGGAATGGCCATGAAAACTGTCAGCAACCCAGTTATCGACTCAGACCCAACTATGCTGACCATCAACAATCAGCTTACCAACCTGGGGCTGGTTATGCATAATGTCCCTAAACTTTCCAGTCTGGACCCGCTTATGATAATCAAGGACGTGGCTCTTATGGGTTAACTGGTATGAATGCGGTCATCCTGGTTTGGCAAAATTCTGCTATAACCACCATGTGAACTACATACACCAAGATCAATACTATCAAGGAAAAAGTGGAGCGGAGTAGAGATGGGACCCTCTACATCTGAGATACCCACTCAAAACGTCCCTGAATCAATAGTAGTATACCCTGCAAAAGTCCCTCAGTATGATAACAGAATTTTATATCTGCAGCTGGTTGGAGGAGTAAACATAGTAACCCAAGCTCAAGGCAAGGCGGCGGTGGAAGAAGAGTCCCCCAAACAACTGAAGCCATATGCCTGTCAAATGCTTGATCAAGCTTCCTCGGACCAACTTGATTCTGCTACAGATGCGCCAACTCTGAAAGGAGTGAACGTCGCCCTTCCAGTAGATGCCATTGTCAGAGAATACCCCCAAGTTGGGGTGGGGATAATGAATTTTATTGGGAAAATAGAGCCCATAAATATTCACATATTAAACAGTCAATATACTACTTATTCTGAGAGTACATACTGTGATATTTCTGTAGTGAAAAATAGAGTTCACGCTATAATAGATACTGGTGCTCCAGTCAACATTTTTTCCACTAAGTTGATGGCGAAGTTGAAGTTAAAACCTGATGTGGACCATCGAATGGTTGAAAGAACTGCTGGAGTTGTAAGCACTGTCTCTGAGGGGGCTTATAGTGCGCTACCTCTGCGCTTTGGGTCCATTGTTGTTGTAGCTCCGGCAATTGTGCTACTGAATGAAAACTACGACCTTTTAATAGGGACCACTTTCCTGCATCATTTTGGGGCTGTCGTCGATATGACGGAGGAGACCCTTGCCATTCTGGGTCAGCGGATCCCAATTTACTTTACCACTAGTGGGTACCAAAGGATCCGGTGCATATGAGCCATATCAACCTTGCCTATAGTGATGGGGTGTGGCCAATTCGCTACCATCAACTAAAGCGCAAGACTTGGGACCTTCCCCAGAATATATATGAATATCAAGGGATACCTCTTCAAGCGGTAGGGCCCATATCTATCCCTTCTGGCCATCAAGTCTTAGTGAACACTGAGTTAGAAGTGGAAGTGCCGAGTGGGTTATATGGGGAGGTCATTGGGATCTATCATCAAACACAGTTTGAGCTGCACGTGGATCCAAGAATTATACTTCCACGACATGGGGAGATTAAGGTTTTGTTAGCAAACCTTCAGAGAGAACCAATGCAATTCTGCTGCCACCAAACTGTAGCATATCTACATCTGATTCCCATAGATGAGGTCTGTCAGGTTCATGATTTTGGATCATTGGATGAATTTGGTCTACCAGCCGAGATATAAGCTGATGTACTAACGGTAATACCACGGAGTAATTAACAGGATTATTGGAAGAACAAAAAGACCAAGCAATAGCTTTATTTTAGAAGTATAAGGGAATTTTCAATGGCGACAATCATGATTTAGGGTGTGCTTAGGGGGTGGTCCATTGAGTAGACACTGGTGATCATCCTCCTATAAGGTCTTGGCCAGTCCGCCATTTGTGGGCAGCGGAAGATGTGGTTACTGAGGAAATTGACCATTTGTTAGAGCAAGGGATGCTCAAACCATCTAAAAGCCTGTGGGCTTCGCCTGTTCTAATTGTAAAAAAGAAGGACGGCACCAACTGTGTAGTAAAATGACTACCAGAAGCTCAACAGTATCACAAAAAAGGACATATACCTTGCCCAGAATTGGTGATGCTCTGGACTGATTATGGGGAGCCCATTACTTTTCTGCGATGGAGTTAATATCAGGTTACTGGAAATTCGAGTTACCCCTAGTGGAACAGAAAAAATGCGCTTTAATCATATCTAAAGGCCTTTTTCAACCAACGCAGATGCCTCAAGGGCTGTGCAACGCCCCAGCTACGTTTCAGCGAGCCATGGACACTATTCTTGGCGACCTGAAACTGTCATGCATCCTAGTATAGCTTGACACTATCAACGGTTTCTCTCAAACCTTTTAAGAGCACCTTGATACCTTGTAGCAGTATCCAACCAGCTAGCTGAGGCAAACATTAAAATTAAACCTCAAAAATGTACCTTCTTCAAAAGATCAGCTGGAATACCTGGGGTTTGTGGTAGACTCAAAAAGGCTGCAACCAAAACTGGATAAGGTGAAGGCCATCAGCAAAATGACTACTACTAATAGTAAGTGCGACATACAGGTATTTTTGGGAATGGTCAGTTAATTTCAGCGCTTTATCCCTAATTTAGCTGTATTGGGGCCACTATTTGAGTTGTTAAAAAAACTCTTGTTTGAATGGATGGAACATCATCAATCCGCTTTTGATACACTCTGTATGGCATTGCACAGCGCACTGGTGTTGTGATATCCAAACTTCGATCAGGAGTTTATCATTCAGATGTATGCGTCCCTCTCTGCTGTTGGGGCAGTACTTTCTCAGAAAGACGAGGAGGGAGAAGAACATCCTGTTGCATTCTGTAGTTAAAGTCTTAACTATCACGAGCATAATTATACTGTGACTGAGTGGGAGTGCTTAGCAGTAATCTATGCATATAAACAATTCAGAGTCTATCTGCATGGGGTAAAGTTTATAACGTCGTAACAGATCACACATCATTATGCTGGTTCCAGAACCTCAAAGAACCTGAAGGACAGTTGGCTCAACTGGCTCTCAAGTTACAGGCTTATGATTTTGAGATTCACCATTGGCTGGGAGTGAAGCATCAGAACGCTGACTGTTTATCTCAATTGCTGACTATTGCAGTGACACCAGACCTCAGCGATGTGATGTATGATAAGATGCTTAGTGGAAAATACAATGACAAAATGCCCCAAGTAATTAAAGTGTTAAATGAAATGTGCACGAATACCTTCCACCGGAATGGAGAACTGTACAAATAAATCAGCAATTCTACAGTAAATTTTCTGCACCCCTCAGCACAACTGGGAATCATTATGACCGCACACAGGGCAGTCAGGCATGGTGGAGTGCATAAGACTATGGAGTAGTTACGCCCCTGGTACTACTGGGAAAGTATGAGTTTCAATGTACTCAAAACTATTTCCTTCTTTCATCATTGCCAAGTGGAGAAGCCATTCCACTGTACGACGTCATATTGGTAGTGAAACCACATTTTGCTAGCACACAGTTTCCCTTAATGTCATTGGGCTCTTGCCAACAGGAGCCAACCGTTGTAAGTACATTCTTGTGGCTATCAACCACTTGACCCAGTAGGTTGAAGCAAGGGCGATATGAGACTTGGGGGCAATTATGGTGGCCAGATTCATGATGGAATGCATTATTTAGTGGCACAGCTGCCCTCAGTTTTTTCTCACTGATAATGGAACCAACTTCACCTCAACATAATCCCCAATCTGAATGAGCTTATGGGAATCTGCAGGGTTCTGATGACCCCATACCACCCTGAGTCCAATGGAATGGTTGAACGAGTGAATGGAACTCTGGTGAACATACTAAAAAAATTAGTTTTTGGATTGACCTTCTGATTGGAGCTCTCTCCATTCCACTGCTGTGTTTGCTTATAACATTAGTTACTAATCCGCTATGAGGAAGAGTCCCTTCCAATTACTATATGGTCAACACCTGGCCTTCCAGCATTGCTTTATGCGTGTGTAGAAGACACTGGCGGACTAGAACCCAACTGCTATTTGACTAACCTCACAAACATTCTGATCAAATTGAAAACCAAAGCATATTCCTTCAGATTAGCTAAGATGATCAGGAATCAGGCTGCTGATCAGGAACTTCATAGTGGGCTTGCGACGTTCAAGGAAGGCGATATGGCTCTCTTTCATGACCAACATGGATTCAGGCGGAAACACAAGCTGGCCAGTATTTGGAATGGTCCGTTTGAAGTAATAGAGAAAATGTGGAGTTGACACATATACTATCAAGGATCCTACAAGTGGTCAGCTCATTAATTAGTACACTCGAAGTTCCTCCAACCTTACAAACAATAAGATCTTATCATCCAGTTAAGGAGGGGTAATGTCACAATCTTGACATGACTGGATTATAATTGTGGGACAGCAGGGCGGAAGCTGCCAAACATAGTATCAGTTACGGTTATTTGAGTGCCTTGAAATGAGGCAATATTGGGATATAACAGGTCTTTATTGGAGATAATGGGTACTATTGGATTGCCTCTATATAAGGCGATAAGTCAATAAGGCGATGTTGATATAATGAATACGAAAAAAATCACTTACAATTAGGGTGACAGAGGATTAGAGAATAACAAGCCAAATTTGAGGAAAGTTGGTGGAGTAGAATAGCCCAAGCCATGAGAAGCAGTATCGCCTGAAGCTGCTGTATATAAGTAAGATGGGAGATTGAGAGAGGTAGGTTGTTTTTAGCTTAGTAGAGACAAGACAGCAAAAAGTAGCTGTATTTATAAAAATAAATAAAGAATCAATTGGGGCAATTGCTCCTATTTTGAGTATATTTTAAAGTGTGTCCTAAGGACTGACATTCTCCACATTGTCCATCCATTGATCAGTGGGTTTGACATGTGCGAATAACCCAACAGATTCAAAAAGTATACCATCTGAAATTATAACAATCATGTTCATTTGAATATATGGTTGGATTGGACATCATCTCACAGATGTTGGATGTTTTAAACTGCTGCGCAGAGTCATAAAATGCGTTATTTTATTGGATCAATTTATTAATACAAATTAAGGTGGATTGGTCCAAGGTTCCATGTTCCAAATGATCTGGAAACTGGTCCTCTCCTCCAAGTTGCAAGAATGGATGTTCATTGCCCACAAATGACATATTAAGATTGGTGGATTTGGAGGCCTTGTATCATCTGGATTGCGCCAAGCCAGTTGTGGGTCAGTGGGGCAAGTTAAGTGGATGATAATAACCATCCTGAGTGATAGATTGTGATGCTTTTGAATGTCCAGATCGCTCTGAACCAGTGAAGGTCAATAAATTGAATCTGGAAGATTGGGGTAACCACCTTTTATGGCAGATTGGAGAAAAATATTGGTATCATAACTTCTGATGACCTCAGCTAGTGCACACTGAGCTTATGGATCGATGGATCAGTTTGCCCACTCAGAAATAATCGTCCCAGAACGCTGATTGCATCGTTTTAGTGGGATTTAAAGAGATAATATGGTGGAAAGTAAGCCATCAGTGTCTGTGGAGAAAGATTGATAACTGAAGGCTATAATTTAACTAAAAGCAAAGAATGAACTGAGAAATTTACCCTATAAAGAGCGGTTGTATTTTAAACTTTGTGGTTGGGGAAAGGATTTGGGGATGGCTTGAACTGGGCTGGCTGACGTGTTTGTGAAGAGCATGTTGTGTTTAAGGGTTATCAGTTAGCTTATAAACGAGTTTGTAAAAGCTCTGATAATGTTATTTATAGATAACTGGTGAAGGTAATCTTACTGATCCAAACTTGAGCAGATTTGCCTAGACAATATGCATGACATAATTGGGTTTCAGAGGACTTGATTTTGGTAATTGATTTGTATAAATTTTTTGGGAACGAATTCTCAACTCAGATCAGCTTCCCATGACCTGGATTTTCATATTTTGTGACCCAAACTAAATTACTGACTTTATGATGCTTTCCCAAGTTTGAAGTCAGAATTTTCATAATTAAAGGGGTTGGAGATGACAAGGTGGGGGCTAAATAAGGTGGGGGTCCTTCTGGTGGCCTCTGTACAGAATCATCTCCCTTTAGACTCTTTTAGTCTTATTACAATGAAGAAAGAAGGGATGTAGTTTACAATAAAGGGATTTTTGGGAACTAATGCAGTTACACAACGCTCATCATCATAATGGTCCAAGTCACGAAGTTGAATTAAGGGCTCCACAGGTACCTTAAATCCCTTCTTTCCTCTGTAAGAGAATATCCCACGGTCTAACCCAAGAGGTTAGGGGTTACAGATTTATATGATAATGTTACAATTCCTGATCCATTTCTGCTACCTCTTGAGGACACAATTGCCAAGAAATATAAAAAATTGCTTCTAACTTGACTTGGTGAACAAATTTCCACCTAATGCGGGTCAAGAATCTGTTGGAAAACAATTGACTTGATTATAACACTTTGAACCAAAATTCTAACATGATTAGAAAACCCATTATTAATTTTTATTTAAAACTAATTGCATTGTAATCAGCTCCATGACTTCTCATTTAACCCTTTTTTGACAAGTAAATTACCTCCCATAATTTCATTGTACAATTATTATGATCTTCATCATGAGATCTTAGTTAAATCTTGAATAAAGTGACCTAACTATAAAATAAATACTGTTCTTTTTAGATAAAGCATTAGCTTTTCTTGTCAAGTTTATTTAGCTGTTTTACAGATTTGGAAGTAAGAGTTGGACCATCCAACTATTGACTTGTGCATTTAACGTGAAGAAGTACTCACGCTACACAAATGGTGCTCACTGTTAAGGCTGTAGTAATAAAAAATAATTTTTACCTTACAATGGACCCAACTTAGGAAGGAGGAAATAGTGAGAATATTTGATTCATCATGTTCTATGTTAATCCTCCTAATCCTAATCAAATGCTCTTTAAACCCAAATTCAATATTTACCTCAGTAAGGAAGCTTTGAGACTTATATGTATACTGCAGAACAGCTGAGACAGATAAGGTTCATGTTACTCCAAGAATTTTTCCCTTTGATTATGAAAAATTTAGATCTAGTGCACGCCTTATTTTATTGTCAGCAGATCAAGACCAACTAGTTCATCATATAAGAAGTTCTGCTTTCTAAGGCATACCAAATACTATAACAAGATAACAGTCTATCTCAAATGTGGTAATAACTTGTGAGGTACCATCAACCCACTTCACAAAATTCCCAATTGACCATATTTTACCACCATTCTATAATCAAGGAAGTGTTTAACAGAAATCAACATAATGTGGAAACGCTGCACGACTTGAACATGCAGCTCAAAATCAGTTTTCAAGGTGTTCTCCATCAGTTAACATAAACTAAACTTTTTAGTGTTTAATTTTTGCAACGCTTGGATGAACTTATTGGCAAATGAACCAAAATGTGTTGGTTATAGGATATCAAACTTTGGACAACCATGGAGTCACCAACAAATGGAATCAAATAATGATACAGCTCAGATGAGATCTAATGTAGCATGTTACTCTGGGGGACATTACTCGTCAGGTTGAGGCTCTGAGGCACTCAAACATACACCCAACATAAAATGGGGGTGGCACACAAAATTTGAGAAGCAACATCAAGGCCATCAAACACCTCTTGAATGAGTTACAAATACTTAGAAATCAACAAACAGCCACACAGCAGGACATTGAAGCATCTAGAGAATCTGTCTAGACATTCTAACAAGAGAACGGAGATCTACTCCTTTAAAATAACAGTCTAAAGTGTCATATTCACATACTTTGTAACATGAAGACTGCCCACAAGAGTAGATTGAGGATTTTCACTCTAATATTTATTACTTGCAAACAAGCCTCATAGAAATGTGACAGTACAAGAAGCAATGCCTTTATGAGCAGGAGAAATGTACCATTTGGGAATGTTGGATTGAAGGCGATATATAGAATAGAAGACTGCCCACAAGAGTAGATTGAGGATTTTCACTATAATATTTATTACTTGCAAACAAGCCTCATAGAAATGTGACAGTACAAGAAGCAATGCCTTTATGAGCAGGAGAAATGTACCATTTGGGAATGTTGGATTGAAGGTGATATATAGAATAGAAGATGCTGATGCCCTCCTCTAGCATCCTGCTTGTTTGGAGCTAAACAAAAGTACCTGCGGAAGAAGGAGTTTCCCAATAAGCAATGCATCACCCTACATTTTCTGTACTGTCTCAGATGAGACCATGGCTGGTTTAGAAGATTTTTCATCAACAATAAAAATACTGGAGATAAACCCCCAAGTCAGTAGAGGTACTGGCTATCAACCCAACGCGGATGGGGGCGAACAAGGCTATTTTATAGATGTGGGAGGACAAAGGAATTTTCAGCAATACTGGAATGATGTCACGTGAGATAAAATGTTCGCCCTCATGAGTTAAAATTTTTTTTATATAAAGATGATGACACCACCAAAATTCACTATATAAACCAACCTCTTATATACCTTCTGTGGGATGAACTAATTTGCATTCTGCTGATGCCACAATGAACCAACCAAATTATGCCAATGAGAGCATCTGAGGATTAAAGTGTATATTAATAAATCTGGCAATTATCCAATTTTCAAGAGTCATTTGAAATCACAATGTGAGGTGCATCATAGGAACTTCATCACCCAACCTTGATGTCAACCAAAGTATTACCAAATTTGGTAATAAAACAATATTAGCAGAAGAAACAATGGCATACTCAAAAAGGTGGGGACTAATGAAAGGTCGCTGAATATCTGGGTTATGGGGATAATCACCTTGAGAAGGAGCTCACAATTACAAGAATTATCCCAAAGGGATGAAGCTACAAAATCAGCAGTCAGAAGACGTCTGATAATGGGATCCTGTGAATTCCCACATATCATCGCCCAAATTCCCAATTATCTTAATATATCTCACTTATTTTATATCCTGATTTTCCTTTGAGGTATAAAAAATTTCTCTTTTTTATCTTAATAAAAATCTTATCACAGAATCTCAGGTTTAGTCTATTACTTGCCTTATAAATATCTAAGTGATTTAATTGCCAGCAACCAGTTTGGGATTAACCAAATATACAGTATACATTAACCAAACTGAGATTTGCTCTGTTTGGAAGAGACTCTCTGTTACAGATACCTTGGAGCTGAGCTTCCAGGGGAGGGTTGCATTGGATTCTGTTGAGTCCTAAGGGCCAACGTAAAATGAACATTTCTAAGAGTGTCTACAATAGCTTTACCAGGGGCATGAAGAGTTTACCAAAGCAATCAATGCTTTAAGTGGTATTTCAGAGGAAATTTGCTCTATGATGATAATTGTGATCTTAGCAAAGGTTTTCTGGTGCCCAATCTGCGTGGAGTAGACCCCATGAACAGCAAGTCAACCTAAAAGGTTAAGCAAGCTGACTATGGTGCTCACTACAGGGGTGACATCATCAGGCCCTAGCAATGATATGAGAGTTCTCATGAGCAGCTCAATAATGAGGATATAAAAGTATATCATAGAGAGTACTCTGAACTCCTGATGAAGGAGGATGATACAATTATTAAAGACTCCATACCCTGAAATTAGAAGTGCACAATCTATGCAACGATCTTGAGTCTTATGGAGAATGCCAGAAGAGCACAAATTGCCTCATTACATATTGTGAGATGACCATCAACTACTATTTTTTTAAAGCTGCATCTTAGAATCTCAAGGAGAGACTTGTATTACTTGATAAAGAGAATGATGTAACCATTGCCTCATTTAAAGTTAAATAATGCTTTTAAGCACGAAAATGAGCCGTTTTCCATAGATAAGAGTATAAAGGGTTTGAAGGCAAAAATGCATACTATATCAGAACCTATCTCTACTTGATCTTGTAAAAATTTACTTGTTGGGTTATGATTGGCAAACAATCCTAGTAATCTTTTTACTGCAAATGTTCAGTTTTCTTGTGAACTTTGTCCGCATTGTATAATATTTTAGATTATCAGTTGATAATAGTATGATCACTATTATCCATAGTTGAGTATGTATTCTTATACCTCAGCCCAACGCTTAGCAAGTATTCTCGATTAAAGACTTGAGATTTCATGATCTAGGGATTTGTTCCCTCATTCTGTCCAACCTGATCTTTGCTGAGATTCCCTGGTGACAGTCTCTTCAGTCTAACACACAGTCAGCAGTAATCCCCAATTGTGTCTCCTTCTTCTTTAGATCCCCGCTCAGATTTTTTCTCTTTTCACTAAGAGTCTCCTAATTATCACACACAGCAATAATATCCTTGAAAAGAATAGCACAATTGAAAGCTGATGATAGTTTACTACTCAAGCTATATACCAGATATAAACTTTAGAACTTCTTATCTGTTCTCAAAAATACTGTTTTTTTATTATTAATAAATCCTAGGGAATTTATAGTGGGATTTGGTCATCTAACCCTTGGTTGACATCTCTTCGATGAATTGGCAGCTGTTGCCATTGAATCACTCATCTTCATCTCATCAGCGATGGTCTTCCCCATCCTGGCTAGGATTTCATCGTTGGACATCCTTGAGATCTAAACGGAAATAGTCAGAAAATATGTCCCTAACGTTTTCCTTTCAATCTAAGTGAACCAACTATATCTGGCTAGTGACCTGCTTAGGTAATGGGACTTATTACCCATTAAGGCAGGTCACACACCAACCAATTGATTTGCTAGTTGCAGGTGGCATCACTCATCTCGCAACTTGCTATCACTCCCAATCAGTTGGTGATAAAACCTGACCAATCCCAATTGGTACACCTGATAGTTAATCACTATCAGATGCCCCTATTTCGTCAGCAACTCCACACAATGAGATCTTAAGTATTCGTTTGGATCGATCCCTGACAGATATGACCAGGCAAATACCCAAAATAACCCAAACATAGTTACTCTGAAACTCGGGCCAACTGATTTCCAATTCACTTTCCCTTAAAAATTATTCCCTAGCAATTTCTGGTAATCTAGCAGGCTGGGAATATGGGCAAAAATCCCAACACATCCCCCCTCTTGCCTAGATTATCAGTGAGAAAAGGACTGTGGCATGAGAACACCGCTTTGGACACTTGGTCAAATACTTTATTAGCTCAAGTGGAGTATGATCGTCAGTACTCAACACTGCTCAGGATGACTTTCAGCATGCAGCTCTCTTTCTCTTCCTCCTTGCTACTGCCTTCTCAGAGTGCGGTCCCCCATGATCTACTGTCATGCTGGGCTGATCGTTTACTCATGATGATATATATCCTGGGATTTAGCTTTCCCCATCAGGGCAAATGACCTGCTGTCATATTCAGGATTCTTGGTCTGGAATCCTCAATTTCCTGATTTTCTCCTTATCTTAGACAGGAGACTCTTGCCATTGATGTTTGTTTTCATGGCCCAATTAAGAATACTTATTTCTATTCGCCCTTGTTATTTCTCTCATAACCTCTTGGCACAAGTCATTTCTAATTCTTCTCTTGGAGAGCTTATCCCATTACTTTTTGAGATTACTTTCTCCAAAATTGGAGCTTAATGGATTGTAGATTGCATGATATCGACTTCCATATAAGTCTGACATCCCCCCTCTCGTCCAGCTCATATGTCAAATTCTGAGTTATGATACCAGCATCTTCTGAATAGTTTGTCTGATCAAGACTTCCGGCTCTTCCACCAGATGAGTTAGGATGCATGGTGGAACCTTTTCTATGGTCCTTCCAGGACTCATACATCTAGTCTGGCACTAGCAGCTAGTTCTTCAGTCGTTTTACCAGAAATGGAAACTAATCCCTCTAAAATCAGGCTTGCAATCATCTTGAACAACTCTCAGTTGATTCTTCTTCTGTCATCAATTCACAAGTTGGATTTCGAAACTCTCCTGGATTCAGCTCCTTTCACTGATGCACCAACTATCATCATGGATGCTCTGAAGATTATTCCGTTTGCTCTTGATCGCTCATGTCTTGCCAGGTTAGACCTGCTTCATGAGTTTCTCTTCTGACTCGGACAATATGACAAACCCGCTGTCCTGACTACCAAGCTCACCATTGGTAACAGTATTCATTTTGAACTCCCCTACGCTGAACTCTGGGCCCAAGTCACCGAGGCTTTATCCCTAGTGCTTAATACCTCTGATCTTGATAACATCCTGGATTGGGATACTGTCACTTATGCTCTTCACTTTTCTGGCCAAGTTCTTTGAATTGGTCTGCAAAGCTTCCAGCCTCACCCAGGTTTCACTGCTCTTTTAGCTTCAGCTTCTGAGAAGCCCAATGTCGTCACTTGCAGGATGCCATCCGCTCATGCACAACTATCTCTTTGCTGGTGCTTTCCATTGGTATCTTACACTGATGGCTTTGGTAGGGGCATTATTTGGCAACCCCCATCAAGCATCCCTTGTTTGCTGTTGGACAATATGTCTGGTGTTCTCAATGAAGCCCATTGTCAGGCGCTCAAGTCTAATCTTTTGGCTCTGTTACAATATCAGAATTACTCAGGGTTATTTGCTGACTGCCTTTTCTTATACCGTTGCTTTCCTCCCCACTCTGGGGTTTAGCTATTGGCTTCTTCTGACATTTCAATTTACTTCCCCTAATCACTTTCTCGCAGGGCTCTGCGTCTGCTCAAAGAACATGGTTTTGTGAAGGTCTAGCCCTCGCTAGCATCCAATCTCACATCCATTTTAATAGGCTGGTCCTTCCTACCATGACCATCCTCCCTCCCCCAAGAGGCGACACAGGTGGAATCATCACCATATTGAGGACAATTAAAAATAAAAAATAAAAAATAAAAAATAAAAATCATATCAGTTTTTTTCTCTATGCAGTTTATAATCTTTTTTCCCAATATCTTTTATCAATTTTTTACTTTATTCTTCTTTTTTCCATGGGACTTGACCTTGTTTCAGTTCAGCGGTCAATCTTTTTATTTCTCCCCCAAACTGGGTCCTGGGTACTTAAGACTGCCAGTTTTCTATGGTTCAGAGGTCCTTTTTTTGACTTGTACATCTAGATTGGTTCAGAGGTCCTTTTTCGGACTTGACCTAATCATCAGGACATGACCAACTTAATGGTTCATTGGTCTTTTAGGAACTCTTTTATTTTTTCATTGATCCATTACTTCAGATACTTAGCACAGACTCAATTCACTACTCTTCCATCTAAGAGATTCTTGATGGTGTAGGCATCAGTCACCATCTTGGCGATAATTTCAATTGGGCCTAACCACAACGCATCTATTTTGTTTCTTCTTCCAAAACCATGTGTATTGCAATAAGCTACTCTTTCCCCTAATCAATATTCTGTCAAGGATAATCAGTTCTTATCGCCCGTTGATTTCGCTCATATCCTTTTCTTCAACATAGTATTGAATACTTGCAATTGCATATTGATCAGAATATTTGTCAGTCAGTTCAAATACTGTTTGGCACTCATCTCAAACGTTGATTCCACCACCAAGTATAATATTGGTGGCAACGCGCCATTCCTCCCATATAACAACTCAAACGGCATCTTTCCTGTTGCTGTATGATGACAAATATTGTAGGCGAATGTTACTGAACTCAGGTATTTTCCCTAAATGGAAGTTCTTCCTTTGACCAGCTTCCTCAGCATTGCGGCCAGCGTTCCATTCAACTGTTCTATCATTCCGTTCATCTCCATCTAGTAGGGTTTGACACAACTCTTCTGATCCCCATTAACTTATTCAATTGCGGGATCACATGAGACATGAAGTATGTCCCATTATTGCTAAGCAGGACCTGTGGACATCCATGTCAATATACTACTTGATCAAGGATGAACCTCGTGGTGCTGGTAGCATCTACTTTTTTTAGGGCCTTCATCTAGACCCATCTCATCAGATGGTCAATAGCAACTATTATGTACTTGACTCCCCCTGTGCTCATTGTCAGAAGTCCTATCATGTCAATGGACACCATATGCCAGGAAAGTCCAGGGAGGACCAGTCAGTATCCAGTTGTATTCTTGTGTGGTTTGTGCATCTGGAACTCCATGCAACAAGATAGATAATCTGCAACATCATAGTTGATGGATTCCTAGTAGTAGTATTGGTGAATATGATTGGTTGTTTACCTCAGGCCTCCATGCCTGACAAACTTGTGAGCTTCTTGAACAATAGCCTCTCTTTCCAATGGCTTCAGGAATAATAACTGCTTCCCAATGATCATCTTAAACACTTGTCCATCCATGGTCTCTGTGTTTTCCATCGCTTTCTGAAGCGCACCTTGGATTTCTTGGGGCTCATTCCTAATTTCTCCATTGACCATTCTCTGGAATAGCTCATACGCCTGTGTGTATACCATCTGGACCATTGGTAACTGTGATAAGCCATCCACATTCAGGTGAAAACCCCCTACTTGGTGGACAATCTTCTAATCATAATCCTGGAGCTTAAGTGCCCATCGGGCCAGTCATCCTTCTGGATCTCTCAAATTGTGAAGCCAACGCAATGAAGAGTGGTCCATCACCACTTTAAAGTGCATTCTGCGGATGTGCACCTGAAACTGCTTGCATGCATAAATGACTGCAAGGCATTCACAATCATTTACAATGTAGTTCCTCTCAGAGGCTGAGAATGTCGAGCATCAGTTTGTTTAATAAACTCTCAATTGAATTTGGATATTTTAGAATTGGAGAATCTATTAAATAATCGCGTAGCTCATTGAAGGATTCCTGAGCTTCTTCATTCCATATGAATCCCTTTTTGGATCCTTCGATAATTAGAATAAGGGATCAGCTGTTTGGGCGAAGTCCCAAATAAATCTTCTGTAGTATCTGACCATCCCAAGGAAAACTTGGATGTCTAGGACACTCTTCTTCAAAGCCATACATTCTATGGCTTCTATCTTCTGGGCCGCGGCTGCAATCTACTGGAGTTGACTATGAATCCCAGCTATTCCAACTCTATTTTAAAGAAGTGGCACTTCCTCAGCTTAATTTTCAGGTTAGCTGTGGACAGTCGCTTGAATACTTCTTCCAAGTGGTGTAGGTGATCAGTAAACGTCCTACTGAACACATTGATATCATCAAGGTATACCAGGATGCATGACAACTTCAAGTTGCTCAGTATCGCATCCATGACCCTCTGAAACGTTGCAGGCGCATTACATAGACCCTAGGGCATCCTTGTCAGTTGGTATAGCCCCTGCATGGTAATAATCGCGCATTTTTCCTGGTCTTCTTTTGGCAAGTCAATCTGCTAATATCCCAAGATCAGATCCATCGTAGAGAAATACTTTGCTTCTCTCAATCGATTTAGTTCATTGTCAATCTTTAGTAGGGTAAACAGATCCTTCTTCGTAATTTTATTCAGCTTCCAGTAGTTGATCATTGCCTTGTTGGAGACATCCTTTTTCTTCAAAATCTGTCAGACTCACCCAGGGACTTGATGATGGAACTAGAGGCCCATGCTTCACTAGTTTGCTGATTTCATCCTCCACTACTGCTTTAGCAGCTTTTGATTGTTAGATTAGTCTCATTATGATCAGCAGATTTTCCCCAGTGTCAACCTTATGGATCACATCACTTGCACATACCAAATTGTGGTCGTCCTGAGTGAACACTTTCCGATCCTTTTTGAATAGTTTGAGCACCTCCTCTTGCTGGCCTTCCAACAGATTAGTGAGTTGCTCTCAATCAACCAATAGGTTGATGCTCTCGGTTACCCTGGCTGGTAATCCCATCTCAAAAAGAGCCCCAATATTGTGGAATCTCCTCAATTTGGCCATCAGAATCAGATGAAAAAACGTGATGATCTGATTCTTCCTAATCTTTATCAGTTTTTCACTTAAGTTTGCCAGAGAACTCGAATTTCTCCATGGCCCAGCATTATTATCCCAGTTGCCACCCAAGGCTCCACTCTGGACTTCTTCCAGGGGCTTCCGACCTCCCCATACAACAGCTCAGGTATCTCCAATGTCAACCCCATGTTGACTATCATTTGCAATCCTGGTGGTATGGTCTTCTCGTTTATGATCCTCAGTGGAATTCCTCAGTTCTCTAGGATTTCCGCCGGCTTTAACTCAACACTTCCTACCAACTAATTGGTACTGAATCAGGACAATGCTGTCATTGTATATTAGATTGATGAAGTTGTTTCTCCAATTCAGCGGAGCTTCACCATCCTTCTGATATACCAATGATAACGTATGACCCAATATGGTCAACGTATTATTCTCAAAGTTACATTTAACTCAATATTTGTATAGAAACTCTGTTCCAATCAGAATATCATAGTTTCATTTAGCCAAAACTTTTGCTGGCGCAGATACCACCAAAGACCCAAATCATAGTGGTAATGTGCTATACGCTCCACAGGAGACAGTGGTGTTTGGCCCAGCTGTCCCATATTCCTTCTTATGTTCCAAGTCCAGGAAACATCATCCTCTTTACCAGCTTGGTCGAGACAATATTGATGGGTGCTCCACTGTTGAAAATCGCCCTCATCCGCAATCAATTTACTTGTAATTTTATATACATACACTCAGAATATTGTAATATAGTGTTTAATGAGTGAATAGCGGCGTTATTAGCCAAATTATGTGTGTGAATAATTTGCACTGATAAATCAGAAAATGATTCTTTTATTGCGCTGAGGGGGATTGACAGATTGCCTCATCTAATTGGACTTCAGATAATCCTTCAGGATTCTCGGCAGTTTGCATCTTGTCCACCAGTTGTCAGGCATATGGCCGGGCAACTTCCTGAATTATCTCAGGGTCAATCTTCTTCACCCCAGCTTGGGTCACGGCATTCACATCCATATTGACCACTTGGTACAGATGATCCTGCTCATCATCTATGAACAGATCGCTGATACCAATTTCCTCAGTCATAATGTCAGGAGGAACAGGCTTCACTGCAGCTCTAGACTGTTCCCCATCTAGGATGCAGGCCCTTTTCCCAATTCCTTGGTAGCAGCTGACTCTTTCTCCTGGACCACATTGATTTGATCCTTTAGCTTCTTACAGTGCACGGCGAAATGTCCGTTCCAACCACATTAGTAGACCTTTTCCTTCTTATTCAACCGTCTGAATTCTTTAGGATTATTCCCCAGCACAGTTCAATTAGACATCTTTTTAACTCCTTCGTTTCCCTTCATGGGATTCAGATTGTGTACCAGATTTGATTTGAAGCTTCTATTTGGGGCATCAAATGTCACTCCCAAAATCTTCAAATTATCTATCATTTGTAATGCAGTTATTCCCATTGTGAACATGGAAGACATTATGCAGTGCAAATTGTGATAGGGCTGATGGGCCGCTTGCAAGGCGATTCTAGAATCTAAGTCATCCAGCACTTTCGCTCAAACCAGGATCTGTGACTCCTGGTAAAACTGATCCGCAAAGCCTGCTAGAGACTCATCTTTATGGAACTGGATTCCCATAAATTCATGTTTGCACTTCTACATGCGCATCAAACTCCTGAACTCTTTCATGATGACCGCCTTTGCCTCAGCATAAGACCAGCTGTCCCCCCCAGGTGAGGTATACTAAGTTCTGACAGTCAGTGTCTAGACAATTCATGACCGTCAACGCCTTTTGATGATACCCATAGCCATACATGTCATGTCAAACAGTCGGAAAAACGCTGGGGCGTTATCCCAATGGAACGTTGGAAATTTTGGCATTGCCTTAAATTCCTCTTAGTTATCTCTGACCAATTCTCTAGGTTCAGCCACTCAGCTAACTTGAGGAGTGACTTCGGGCATCATCTCCAAAATGACAGCAAAAGTGGGCGGCATGTTCCTTGGGGTATTTGACTTCCCAAATATTGTGCAAGGACTTCTTTCTTCAGCATCACTTGCTGTATCTGGATCAAAACTGCATTTGTGAGTTCTAAGTTCCTCCACCTGTTGGTCAGTCACTCTAAATCCGCGCTGTATTTTCTCAAATGAACACAATCCGCTTCTTGCTCTGTTTTCAGGTATAATACCTCTCAAACGATGTCCCCTTCTTTCTTCTTTAACGAAGTTACTTTCCCAACTAACTCATTCCCAAAGCTTGCAACATTATCTATCCCTTCCTCCTCCTTGGCGACTTTTTCTTCCAAGGCTGCGAGTTCCTAGTGATCCGCTGAGTTTAGGGCATTCTGATTCACAGTGGCTAACTTGGTCCACAGTTTTCATAACTTGTCTTTGTATGACATTCTTCTTAATTCTTCAACTCAACTACCCCTGTAGTGAGCACCAACTTGTAAAATTTTATTTTGTTGAGTTATTATCGGCAAATAACCCCCAGTAATCTTTTTACTGCACAGGTTCAGCTTTCTTGTGCACTTCATTTGCGTTGTAGAATATATTAGATTATTGGTTAAAATACTATGATGACTAATATCCGTAGTTGAGTATGAATTCTTATATCTTGTCCCAACGCTCAGCCAGTATTCCTGATTAAAGACTTGAGATGTCAGGATCTAGGTATTCATTCCCTCATTCTGTCCAACCCAATCTTCGCTGAGATTCCCTGGTGACATTCTCTTCAGTCTAACACACAGTCAACAGTAATCCTTGATTGTGTCTCCTTCTTCTCTAGATCCCCGCTCAGATTTTACTCTTTTCACTATAAGTCTCCCAATTATTGCACACAGAAATAATATCCTTAAGAAGAATAGCACAATGGGAGCTGATGATAGTTTACTACTTAAACAATATACCAGATGAAAACTATAGAACTTCTTATCTGTTCTCATAAATACTGTTTTTTATTATAAATGATTCTAGGGAATTTATAGTAGGGATTTGGTCATCTAACCCTTGGTTGACATCTCTTCGATGGAATGGCAGCCGTTGCCATTGAATCACCCATCTTCATCTCATCAGCGATGGTCTTACCCATCCTGGCTAGGATTCCATCGTTGGACATCCTTGAGATCTAAACGGAAATAGTCAGAAAACGTGTCCCTAACGTTTTTTTTTCAAATGTAAGCGAACCAACTATATCTGGCTAGTGACCTGCTTAGGTAATGGGACTTATTACCCATTAAGGCAGGTCATACACCAACCGATTGATTTTCTAGTTGCAGATGGCATCACTCGCCTTACAACTTGCTATCATTCCCAATCAGTCTGTGATGAAACCTGACCAATCCTAATTGGTACACCTGATAGTTAATCACTATCAGATGCCCCTATTTCGTTGGCAACTCCACCTAAGAGATCTTAAATATTTGTTTAGATCAATCCCTGACAGATATGACCTGGCGAATCTCCCAAAATCCCCCAAACGTAGTTACTCTGAAACTCAAGCCAACCAATTTCCAATTTACTTCGCCTCATGGAATTATCCCCTAGCGATTATTGGTAATCTAGCAGGCTGGGAATATGGGTAAAAATCCCAACAGATCTATAATTCAATTGAAGGCACCTATAAATGTCGCTCAAAGGAATGTGCCATTACAATAAGAAATGCTACACACCAACCATGATAAAAGCTAATCAATATGAAGAGGATCCCCACTTATAAGTTGTATTAAAACCATGTATACTTTTGGAGATGGAACAACTTCAGGTTTTCTCCAGATGTATGAGATTAGCATAAATGGCATTAGCGATCACCAGAACGCTCTGCACATGCAAGAGTGTTTTGAGTCACAAAAACAGGAGATATTTAGCGTGAGCCTACAACCTGGACAATCTTAGATTAAAGTGAAAATATTCTCCTTTCAGAGTTCAGCAGTGAACAAGTCGTCCAGAATATGAAACAAGAAATTTTCATGATAAAAATGGGCAAAAATGACTCAGTTGCAAATTATGACAATTTCTACTACCTTAAGGCTCAACAGCTATGGATCACAGGAACTATGGATTTGCCTACTGATAAAACCGTTTTGTTAAATTCATTGGAGATGCATTCTAACTTGAATATGCATATGACACTAGTGGCTAAGAATGCGACGTTACTCAAGGTGTCAAGGAAGTGTTACTCAATGTATAAGGGATGTAAGAAGCTGAATAAAGCAATGGGACCTACACCTCCCCCTCAATGATTTAATAAGGCATAATGTAGCCAACAACAAGGATGACAAACCAAAGGATAAGAATAGCAAACCGCCCTAATGATTTCCTAGTTGAAAGCTTATTTGCAACAAGTATCATTAAAGTGAGAACTTCTATCAAAAATGTTAATTACTTGCTGCTGAAAAGAAGGACACCCCCCCTAAAGAGGATAACCCCTACGCTGTCAACTTGGTGGATATCAGCACTAAGGGTTAGAATGACCACAAAGATGATGATCTGGTTATCGCAGGATCTCATGTGTTAGGGCATTTAGCGCAGTGGCTGTGCCTGCTAAATTAAAAGTCCACAACACTAGCGATCAACATTAAGTGATACCTATTTAGTTCAAGCAAACCAGCCTACCAAGGTCATCAATTCAGTTAAAGAAGGAGAGCAGTCCTTTATGTCTACCTTCAAGAACTTAGTACCATATAATGAATATACTGTCAAGGTCAATATGAGAGCTGCTGCTCTGAGACAGTTTGAGGAATCAGCTACTGATGTACTGATTACTGGAAACCTATTTGGAAAAAGTGTAATGAAAGTGGACGGGATCATTGAGAAGGTGCGGATTTTGGAAGTACTGGATACTGGTGCTCCAGTTAACAGCATCTCTTCAAAAAGTGAGGAAACTGAAGTCCATTCTTAATATTGACTACAATGTGAAGTACTGAACCGCAGGACCCGACATTACCCATGCTCTAGGAGCTTATTCCGATTACCTTTACGCTTTAAGCATGGTCCTGATGGGACTAGAAGTTGTTTTGGACAACGACCACTATGACTTTCTAATTGGGACAAAGTTTCTCCTCGAGTTTAGGGTGAAAATTGATTTCACCACTAGCATGGTGAGCATTTGAGCTACCAATTCTTCTGTATTTAATGACAAAGATGTCAAACCGCGGAAACAGTGTATGTACTTCGTTAAAACGAACCAAACTACCAACCCCATACACTCCACCTTGGCTGAGAAAAGTGTAAAGCAACTAATTACTACTGTCAGCGCAGAGGAAGGACTTCTTCTTAGCGCTAGTGAAACCATAGAGATTTTCCAGGAGATTGACGCAGGGTAGCCCTGTCAATTAGTGCAAATATTCCTCCTGATACAATATCAGAAGTATACAGTTTCATTGGAAACCACAAACAAGTTCTAAGGTACTACTAGGATTCATTGATACCACCTACTCAGGATTTAAACATTGTTTTGGGAAACATCACTATCCACAAGTCATAGTTGAGAAAAGGACAAGTTGTAACACTAGCCCAACTGACTAGTTGCAAGGTATTAATTATTTCCATGCAGTAGGAGTTTTCAACAAGTCCAGGTTTGAGGTTTGACCCTTAAGCAGCAAAAGGAGCTCAATGAACTTTTAGACAATTTTAGTGACATCTTCAGTACCAGCTCCAATGATTATGGCCTATGCAAGGGCAGGGTCTGGTGGAATCGTGGAAGGGTGTATGCTCGCTGGAGCAAATTTGCCCCAGATTTCAACAATTTGCAGGAGAAAATAATTCTCTAGTGCCAAAGTACCTTACAGAAGGCATTTAGCCACTATATGGAATAATAAAACTTTATAAGTTAATAATAAAAAAATTAGTTTTTATAGTTTTATTAGGGTATGCGAGGGGATATAAAGCAAAGCCTCTTAATAAGTTGATGCTAATATATAAGCATTGAGGCTCGAAGTTCAGATTGCTTAGTAACGCCCAAATTTGGGAATATTGGGATTTGATCTATCAGATTAGTTGAGACTCACCTCGCTTTAATGTGAGGGCAGATGGGAAGTGACAACTGGGAAAATATACCTGTGAGGAAGGGAATTTATGTATTTAGTCCAATCAGAAGGCGGAAAAATATTTTCGCCTTGTTGGACCCCCTCCACCCTATAAAAGGGGCCAGTCTTTGTGAGGTATTTTAAAGAAGAGTAGTTGTGTGACAGGAAGGGACCTCTGAATGGTTCCCTTAGTTCCGCCAAAGAGTTGGAATATGCCTACTGCCCAAACTCAAGCTTTTTGGCCGAGATTTATTATTTGTTAACAGTATTGCCCTGATTCAGAGGGTTCTACTAAAAATTAGACAAAATGTTTTAGCCGATACCATTTAATTAAAAACCTAAATCACTCTTTATACAGAATCAGACTAGTAATTGTCCGACAGGGTTTATAAAATGAACACCAGTTCAGCTATACCATTAAAATCTAAATCTAACTATCACTACAAAGCAGAGGAAGTAGTTATTGTGCATGAGCTCAAACAACTAGCCAAAGTAGAGCTAATCAGAACTTTAAAATTCTAATGGACATCCCCTTTGTTTCTGTTATGTAAAAACGATGAAACTATAAAGCAGTCATGGACTACCGCCTAAAAATATAATTAAGAAGGACTTGTACCCGATACCACTTATTGATGATGCTTTGAAATGCCTAAGTGGATCAAAATACTTTTTGGCGATGGATCTGGCCAGTAACTACTGGCAGATGGAGCTCTCACCAGAGGATCAGGAGAAGTGCGCCCTTATCAGTAGCCAGGGGTTATTTGAGCCAACGAGAATGCCACAGAGGCTCTGCAATGCCCCTGTCACCTTACAGCACATGAGGATCGCATTTTTGATGATCTTAACATATTAAGTGTGCTGATATATCTCAATGGCATCACCATGTTCAGCTGAAAGTTTCAAGAGCATTTGCAGCACATCCAGGAGGTCTTTATGCGGCTGCTTACATCCAATCTGAAATTGAAGTGAAGCATGTGTAGCTTCCTCAAGAGACAGCTATAGTTCCTGAGCATGAGATAAGCCCTAGAGAGATTAAGCCTCAAGATAGGAAGGTGAATGCTATTATGGTCATGGAGTTAACAAGGAGCACGAGGGATATCCAAGTGTTCTTTGGAATAGTGGGATACTACAAACAATTCACCCCCAATTTTGCGGACTTGGCAGCGCCCCTCACATACCTTCTCACTGAAGAAATGAAGTTTAATTGGGGACTGTAACAGGAGCAGTACTTTACAGAGTTAAAGGCAATATTGGTAGCGCAAATCATGGTCTATTCTAACTTTGACAAGGCGTTCTATCTAGATACAAATGCGAGTGATGTAGGGCTTGCTTAATCTTGGAACAACTGGATGAAGATGGGTGGATCACCCAATCAAGTATCACTCAAAAGTTATCAACAAGGCAGAGAAGAACTATACATTCACTAAACGCAAATGTTTAGCGAGGATCAGAGAAGTCAGCCACTTTAGGCCATATTTATATGGGGTACATTTTAAGGTGGTCACAGATCATGTGTTGGTACGCTGGTTGAGTAAAATGAAGGATCTTGATAGAAGCCTTGCCCATTGGGCTGTAATTTTACAAAAATGGGATTTTAAATCATATATTAATTAGGAGATAAACACCTCAACGCGGGTGGATTGTTAAGATTACTGGTGTTCCACTTGTAAGCACCTAAGGGCAATCTCCTTTAAATCAAGTGGACTACCAGAAGAGGCCTGGCAGGATGAGAAAGAGGAAGTCAAGTGAGTCCTGAGGAGATGCTATAAAGACACCTGGCGTGTCAATAAAAGTTACAGAAGATACAAAACAAGTGGTACCCATATATACAGCCTAGTGATCGCATGGAGTAGATAATAGGGGCGCTCAAGCACGTGGGACATGGAAGAATCCAAAAAACTCTGGAATACCTGAAAGAAAGGTTGTACTGGGATTGCATTCAAGACGAAGTGCACCAAGCCTTAGAGTTGAGAATACCTTGTGCGAGTTTTTGCCTGCATAAGAAGCACTACAGTTTATGCCAATTACCCCCTCAGAAACTTTCAGTAATGTGTAAATTGACGTCAAGGTGCCTTTGCCAACTGCCTCCAACAGATCCAAGTTTTTCTAGTCATGATCGACCACTTCACCAAGTGGGATAGGTTTCCAAATTCAAAACATACACTGCAAACTCTACCGCTCTCTTCCTGTACAACCATGCTATTATGTAGCGCGGTTGCCCTCAAGTTTTACTATATTACAAAGGGAAGAACTTCATATTTACCGTGGTGAGAAAGATGATGGATCTAGTGGGAGTGAAGCAACAGTTCACTACACATACACTCCATTCTTTAATGAAAGCGTTGAGCAAGTAAATGGAACTTTAGGAGAGATTCAGAAGAAGATTGCTCAATTATAAGTTGAAATGGATCAGATGCTGCCCTCAGCGTTGTTGGCTTACTGGTTGAGCCACCACCAGTGATGGGGATGTCCCCTTTAAAGCCCTGTATGGGCGAGAGGCAGTTCTGCTGAACCTTTTAGCTCCAATCTCTCAGTGGACCAGAAGAACCTGTTGCTTGGAAGCTACCAACTGAAGTTAGCCAACAAGCTTACAAGAATTCAATTAGAGGCTTCCAACAACATTTAAGCGACTATCCTTAGAGCCAACAAGTGAGTCACAGGCGCATTAGGCTACTGGAGTTCATCCTAGGAGACAAGTTTTTGTTTTGCCACTTGTGGGGAACACAACCAGATAAATTTAGGCCATTTGAACTGGACCTGCCACTGTCTTAACAAAGAGTGAAGCAGCATACTTCATCCAGGATAATGAAACTAATGTGTTGCTTAATATAGTACACGCCTGGTATCATAGATCAATCCTCAGGTATCATTTTGGGAGGGTAAATGTCGCATATGAGACTACGACTGGTTTAGAACTCATTCCTTGACCATTAGAATAACTGGAGATAAGACCCCCAAGTCAATGGAGGTACTGGAGGTACTGGAGACCAACCCAAAGCGGATGGGGGGAACAAGGCCTTTTTAAGACATAACAAACAAAGGAAATTTCAACAAAATTAGGATGACGTCATGAAAAATAATTTTCTCCCTTTTTGAGGCAAAAGATTCACTCTATAAAGATGACGACACCACCAAAATTCACTATGAAAATCGACCCCCTTATATAACTTTGAAGGTCCAAAATAACGTGCATACTGCCAATGACGCTATGATAAGCCAACTAAATTATGCTGACATGAGCATCTGAGGATCAAAGTGAATATTACTAAATCTGGCAACCACCCAATTTCAATAGTTACTTAAAACCACAATGTGAGGTGCATCATTGGAAAGCCATTGCTTGATCCTGATGTCAAGCAGAGTTCACCAAATTTGGTAACTAAAGATTTCAACAGAAGAAACAATGGCTAACACCTAGAAGCGTTGAATATTGAAGGACCATTAAAAATCCTGGTTCAGGAAAAACCACCATAAGACGGAGCTCGCAGTTACAAGAATTAGCTCAAATGGATGAAGCTACAAAAGCAGCAGTCAGAAGACGACTGACTAGGGGATCTCGAAAATTTCCCATATTGACAACTAACTTCTCAATTATTTTATAATATCTCATTAATTTTAAGTTTTTGAAATTTCCCTTGAAGTATAAACAATTTCTCTTTTTTATCTTAATAAAAACCTTTTCGCAGAATCTCAGGTTCATCCTTTTAGCTTTCAAATATAGTTGTTTAAGTGATTTAATTGCCAGTAACCAGTCTAGGGTTAAAAAATATACAGAATACATTAACCAAACTTAGCTTTGCTCTGTTTAGAATAATAAACTCTCTGTTACAAATACCTTGGAGCTGAGCTGCCAAAGGAGAGGCTGGATTGTTATGCTTTAAGTCCTGAGAGTTAATGTACAATGAACTTGTATAAGAATGTCTTTAAAAGATTTGCCATGGGAATAAAGAATTTAATAAAGTGATCAATGCTACAAGGGGTAGCATCATAGGGGATTTTTCTTTATAAAATTGATTGTGATCTTATAGAAGATTTTCTTGTGTTTAATCTTCGCGGAGTAGACCCCCTGAGCAGCAATTTGGCCTCACAGGTAAGCAAGCTGAGGTCAACGAACTGACATGTATCAACATCATTGTTTGCCTTGACTCCTTCCATGGAGCCCCAGCTCCTAGATAGAGTCAACCTCTGACTAGTATCACAAGACCTCTGGTTATTGCAGCATGAATGACATCTTGATATGGAAAATTATATTCAGGACTTCAAATATTTGTTTAAATTAACTTCATAAAAATTTAAAAGCATGGAAATGTGCAGGCGTTCTTGAAGATGTTCAAGATGACCATGAATAAAGCTGATGACCTTTTTCAAAGCCAATACTATGCTAACTGTTTAGATAACCAGAGTTGAGATCTAATCATGCCATACTTACCTGTGGAAAATTGGACTTTTCCTGATGTGGAAAACTCAGTTTTACAAGATTTTGAAAGTCAAAAATTAATGGCTACTTAAGCTGATTTTTGAATATTCAGTACAAATAGAACAAAAAACACTTCTAAATTTTCTGGCCATTTTGCCACGAGGTTCAGGCTTTATGGGTGCCAAAGCCATAGTGAACTTTATGTCAAGATCACATTTCTAGAATGCCACCAAGAATTACTTAGAGCTGCACTATTCTTTGCTTCTGGCGCTAGTGAAGAATAGATATGCACCCTCCATAATAAAATACACAAAGAGGTGCAAAGTTTTATTTAGACCGCATTATCAGGGAGTGCGCACCAGTCAATCCCCACGAGTTACTGAAGGGCAAAGGGATCATAGAGGCCTTTTCACATCAAGTAAACTTCGGCAGTAACCACAACATATTCAAGATAACTTGTTGGATCTGAGAATCTAAGGGGTATTACGCGTCCTCCTGCCCTAAATGACGCCCTTAGTGAAATTTATGACATCTCAAGAGGAGAAGCTATGGAAAAATTTTCAGAAGTAGAAAGGGGACGCTCTACTGCCAATTATTATCCAATTTTGTTATACAGATAGGAGGCAATATGAGTGGTTTTCATACTCAAGAACCCAACCAAATTATTTTTAAGGTGGTGGCCATCACAAGACGTCAATGAGCGACCATGGAACAAGAGGGACAAGAAAATGTCTATATACTTTACGCTAACCAGATTGCTGAGCACCATCAATTTGGAGATATCAAGGAGTCTTAATCTTTACCTAAATTTGGAGGAGTCAAATTCGCCTTTCCATTTAAACCTTAGATACCCACTTCCCAGATGTAGAACAAATCAAAAATATGGCTGATCAAGTCGATGCTTTCTTAATCCTTGCAATAAATGGGGGTTCACAATAGATTTATTATTGTATTTATATCAATATTATTATAAACAAAGGTTTAGTGTAAACCATTGTTGACAGTATTGTCCCATTAATAAATATCTAATCAGTTCACAAAACAATTAAAAAGCTTACAAAAAGCTCAACATCAACATCATGGAACTTCTGGTCCTATGAGTATTACAAGAGATGGGGCGTATAACATGTTACCAATGAATTTTGGATCTTTGTGAGCTAGTGCCCCTGATATAGTGCTTAACAATGAGATAATTAATTTATTAAGCACTAGCGTTCTTAAGTTTATTTATGCTGTATTTACCATGAGAATAACTCGTTTACCATAATAGGTAAAACATTACCTCTACGTCATTCAAATGATTATAAAAAGTTCTCTAACTATTAGATATAACCTTATAATGTGTTATACAATGATGTTGTAGTCTTTATCAAAGATCAACAAATGGGCCATAAAAGTTCCCATCCACCTTTCACCATTTTTGAAAATAAGATTACCTTCAATTCCTTCAAAGATGGTCTTATATATCCTGGAGAATAGCGAGTAGTGTCCACTGGGATGAGATTAAGCTACCTACAAGGTTCTAAGATAAATTACTCCCCTTGGCAAAAGTCAAGCTCTGAACATCTTGTTGCCCCTGGGATAATCTCGTCTGGTCACCAGGAGATATGTTTATTAATTGCCAACCTAACTGGCTCTAGAATGTTCTTCAAGTGAGGGCAGGAAGATTACATTCGTACACCTTATTCCACTGGAAAATTTTTGGGAAGTTCATAAGTTCAGAAATTTAACAGATTTGACTTACTCAAGCCGCATCTAGCAAATTTGCAGTCATTACCCATGAGCAACTTAATGGACTAATATAGGATCAGAAAGAGAAAAGAGTTAGCCCACATACAAAAATATGCTCAAGTATTTTTGACGGATGACTATGACCTCAGATGCGTTATAGGGATCTAGCACCACATTGGCACTAAGGATGGAAGACCTAATACATTGCGTCTCTTACAGAAATAAACGTCTAATAAGGAGGTTCAAAAGGTATTTTAGAAGCTCATACATAAAAAATTGATCCTCCCCTTGAGCAACCCATAGGCCAGCCCAGTGCTCATAGTAAAAAGTTGGCTCCAATAGAGTCGTCGCCGATAACAAATCTATGCGTGATAAAACTCTTGGCTTGTCAGATCTCTTGACTGTCGCCAAAGTCTGAAAATGGGCTCAAGGCTGAAAATTAGCGGATAGGTCAAAAAACGAAAAGATGGAAGGAATATAGACTACAATAATTCGTTAGAAAGCGTCAATATTTATAGGGCGCATGGGGACATGGTGCCTTAGGGACCTTCTTGGCCCCACAAGATCATGATCCTTTACTGCCTTCCAGATTAAATGCCTGGGCGGTGCCCTCATTGTACTGCGTTGTCCTCATGACCACAGTGGTGAGGGAAGCACCTCTCATGATTTGGGAAGAAGGGACAGGTTTCTGAAGTTAATTCAATTGATTTTTATATGAGTGATGCTTCCTGATCAAATCTGGTTTCAATGCATTCAGGATAGGGTTCCATTCATGCTGGTTTGAGAGTTGATCAATTGAGGCTCAAATTAGGAGTAGGGATTTTAGCTTGATCAACATCTCAAATCCCAACAATGTCTCCCTCAAGATCCTGTAAGAAGGGGTATAGGGATGGAGGAACCGGCCATGCACCTGATTCACGACTGTCCCCTGATTGACACTGGCAATGGAGTACTCAGAGTTCACCTATGAATGACCTTTATAAGGTCCAGGCCAGAGAACGTCAAGCTTATTCTATCAATCTCCAAGTCAAAGATGATAGACGACAATGAGGGTACCTAATTGAAAAATGGGTAAGGAGGGTGGGCAAAATAAAAATCAGGATGTCTCCCTTTTAGTGGAGATAATGACTTGCGTGGCTAGGGCTTGAAGATGGATAATTTCATCAGCTAAGGCCCTCATAGTTAAATTGGAGTTCTCAGGTGCGGAGGTTTAGAAAAGACTGAATGCACTTGGGAGCTGAGGATCACGTCGATATAGAGCTTCAAAGGGGGAAATTTTAATGATTCTTTGATAGCTTATTTGGTAAGCAAGCAACGCGCTGAGTAGATAATGATTGTAGTGGGCAGGGTCGGAGGTGGCCATCTTCCATAAGTTAGTGACAAGGGTACCATTAGCGCATTCCATCACCCCATTGGTTGATGGGTTTCAAGGGGCGGAGAAACTTAGGTTAGTGCCAAAAAGCAAAGTTCTTGGAATACCTGCGAAGTGAAATTTAACCCATTGTCCAAAATTAAAATTTGTGGGCATCCATGCTGGGTGAAAACGAATTTTTAAGGAAGAGAGCTGTGGCTTTTACAGTAGCAGCAAGGACAAAAAACGCTTAGACCCATTTGGTCAAGGGGTCCATGACTAGGAGGATCTACTTATGGCCATGTAATACAGTGGGGAGAGGGCCTATAATTTCAATGCTAAACACGCTGAAGGGTCCTGTTGGGGCAACAACTGAGTTTGAAATTGAGGATTGTCTCATTCTTGGGATTGGCAAGTCATACACGCACCCAAGACCGCTTGGATGGTCTCTAACACTTGGTCCCAGTAACATCATGAATTTAGTCATTCATGAGTCTTCTTAACCACCCTGTGTAACACAGTATTATGGCCCTCTAGGATAACAAATGGTTTGGGAAGAAGGATGGACATAAGGGAGCCTTTTCTTATTACCCATCTTTTAGAGAAGCCATTTTTAATTTCAAGTGTCTTAGGTCATCCTTCAGAGCTCATCTCGGACTTTAGGAATTTTCAACTCCCAACGTTCAGGTCAACTAATCAGATCATACAGTCAGTCCACCTTGGGGTTCAAAGCTGCCAGCACTGGCAGCCTGGAGAGGCTGTCAGCGTTTTGGTGGATTGTGCTTATGTGATGGACAATGTTAAAATCATAACTCTGCATTAATAAGGCTTTCTGGATAAGCGACCATCCAGATCCTTCACCTTTTGGAGCCACCAGAGCGAGGAATGGTCAGTGACAATGGTAAAGTGAGTACCATAGAGATAAGGTAAATAATGATTTGATAGCTAGCAGACAGCCAGGCATTCCCTCTTGGTAATGCTTTAGTTCTGCTTGACCTTAATCAGTGTCTTGCTAAAATAGGCCACTGGATGGTCGACCTGATTTTTGTCATGCTGGGCTAGGATAGCCCCAATGGCAACAGCGTTTGCATTTGTGAATAGTAAGAAGAGTTGGTCAAAATGCAAGTGGACAAAAAGGGTTTATTATATAGAGCAGACCTTAACGAATTAAAGGCCTATTCTTGTTCATGACGCCATTTAAGTGGCACGTTCTTCTGCAGGGAGTAAAAAAGAGGCTCGGCTAGGTCAGAAAATTAAGGGATAAACTGACAATAATAGCCCTCATTCCTAGAAAAACTTGTATATCCCTTAAACTCTGGGGGAGCGACATCTTTTCTATGGCATTAACTTTGTCCAGTATGGTCTGGATGCCATCCTTTGAAACTTTAGATCCTAGAAACTCCATCTCTGACAGAAAGAAAGAGCATTTTAAAGGTTTAAGTTTTATGATAACCTTCTGGAGCTAATTGTAAACTTCCCTACTTGCTCAACATGACCATTAAAGGTTTGTGAGAAAACATTAAAGTCCTCTAGATAAACGAGGACACATGACAGCTTCAAGTCACAAGGATCCCATCCATGGCGCATTGGAAAGTGGCCATTGCGTTACAGAGGCCCATAGGCATCCTTGTGGGCTTTAATAGTCCCTTGTTGGCTATGAGTGCGCACTTAGAACAATCTTCAGGGGTGAGCTCCACTTGCCAATATCCACTGGCAAGGCCAATAACAGAGAAGTACTGTGATCCAGCGAGCAGTTGGATGGAGTCATCAAATTAGGACAAAGGATAACTGTCCTTCTTTGTAATGGAGTTGAGCCGTCAATAATCCATCACCACCCAATAGCTGCCATCATTTTTTGAACTAGCAGGAGAATAGAGGCCCAAGGGCTGCACGAAGGCACAAGGAATCCGGTGTTAAGTAGTTTTCTGAGCTCCGCTACCACCTGGGCTTTTTCAACCTTGCTCAGGTGGAAAGGTTAGGACTGGAAGGGGGGAGCGTCCCCAGTCTCCACGTGGTGTAGGACTCCATTCGTTCTCCTGAAGTTTTAGGTTGAGGCTGAAAATAGGTCATTTATTACTCCACAACTATTGAACTTTGCGCTGTTGGTCATCAGTGAGGTTCTTTTCTATACTGGTGTTGACCAGGGCCACTGACAGGGGTGTTTCCACCCAATGTCCTTAGGCTCCCAAACCTATGGACATCATCAACAGCCTCCATTGGTAGGAGGTGAACATAAGTTGTTGGACTTTTTGGGCCTAATATTTTGTGTTTATTGTTAAGGTTAGACAACAACACTGATATAGATCCAGCAAAAGCTGGATCTATAATTCTGGAAAGGTTAGCACCCCCTTAGCGGAAGAGCTTTCTAGGCCTCAGACTATCAGCGGTATCAAGAGGGGATGTTAACATGAACCCTAATTGTTGGAAATAACTTGGGACTTTGGAGGTATTGTAGTCGTTCTAGGTATGTAGATAATCAATGCCTTCTTGTCCATCAACAGCAGGGGGGCAATCGAACTCAAGAGTCCCTAAAATGATAATCAAGCCAATTAATTTATCCCTCCCTCTCTAGTAAACAGGCTTGGCCTTGACCTCCATCTTAGGGTCATGGGAAGTTTTAATATCAGGAGGACACGATGCCCTAGTATGGGTAGAAAGCCATCATTGTAACAGACTTCTGCTGAGTAGTCTTTTAGGTTCTGGTTCTGAGTAGCAGTTCATAGCTAGGGTTATCTAGCATGAATGATGGGGGTATATAAAGCAAGATTCTTAAATTGAATGTTTAGGGAAAAACAGGACCCTATAGATTAAGTACAAGGTGGGCTAGCCATGCCATACTACATATAGTGAGGAAAGTATGGAGAAATCTTGATGCGCTTCATTAGCTTAGATGAAATAACGTTCATGGGAATGCTACTTTGCTATGGCAAGGACCGTAATCTTATGAGCTTGAACTGTGATGTGGGTAACCAGAAATTGAACTGAGGAGGTAGCATGAGAAACATGGAAGAGTCATCAGAAGAAAAGTAAGCAGTATCAATTTTTTTATTATTGGCAGGTACAAAACTTCTTCTTCAGGTATAATAGCTCCAGGATCATGCGAGGTTATAGAGGATTCTTGAGGCGATTTAGGGATGTCATATGTAGCACCTCGTCGTTCATGCTGAAACCCTTTACCCGCCTCCTCAGCAAGTCATTTCCAGCAGGTTCTGGCGCTGTGTTGAAATCCATTGCAGTAGGTGCATCAAGGTTGAGGATTCTTCTAGTTTTTGATCACATGGATTTGAAGATGGTTGGAGGGACCAAAAAGGGTCTTTGGAGCCTAGGCCCAAAGTAGAGATTTCATTAAGTGTTCCCTTAATTTTCTGGATGTGGGTAAAAACGTTCTTCTGTCCAATCACATTCATTTTGAACCTCATGGTAGGATCCCAACGCGTTGATGACAGCGGTGATAGCGTCATCAAAAGTGTTACAATTGGTAGTAACCAATGGCTGTTATTGGGCATAGAAATGGAGGTGTACTCCATGGGGCTTTCCTCTTTATTCAGGCGGATACCCATGAATGCTTGTTTCTGGTTGGCCAGGGTCTTATTGCTACCAAATTTTTGTATTAAAGTTGTTTGGACCTGTTCCCAGGTATTGCACTTCTTCAAATAGAATGACATGATCCCCCATGCAGAGATGTTTAGGCTGGAGTAAATGTGCTTCACCTTTTGCCAGTTGGTAGCATCATCCATGGAACTCTCATAGGCATTTAGGAAAGAGGCGATGCTTTTCTGGCTTGGGGTAGATCTTTCTTTAAAACTAGGTTTAAAGTTAATTACTCGAGAGTGTAGAAGTATTTTACGCCAGGGATGGGTGCAGGCTCAGAAATTTCAGTTTCTTCATAGTTGCAGGGCCTGGTGGTCTACCCGTCATCTTAGGCCCTTGAGGTTCTCTTAAATATCATCCCAGTTTAGTTAAAAAAAGGAAACTGGAGCCTTATTCACAACCTGCTCTTTTAAGAATTGAATGTAAGCGCTTTGAAAAATGAAGATGACTAACAAGGGTGGTCAAGTGGGTTTTAAACACTCAACAAGTTCGTTTAGGCTGAGAAATGCAGCTATTAGTAAGCTTAATGAAGGCGCGTTAAAGTTGTCCAATTCTTCTGACAGTGCCTTAATGGAGACCCTAGGGTAAAGGTAGACTCCATCCACTTGGAGTTTGCACCCATGAGCTGCATTCTAGATTTAATCATGTAAGGCGGCCAAGGCTGCTAACACATCCTTTTGACAAGGGTCGCCTGGGTCTCTGGGAGTAGTTAACGTGGGGCCTGAGGGCCCTTGAGGTCTGCGGAGACCTTCTGGTCCATTAGGTCCCTCGGATTCCTTGGGGCCTATGGGCTCCCTAGGCCATTTAGGACCTTCACTTTCAGAGGTGTAGTTGCGAGAGGCCAGCTCCCAATAGAGTTGCTGCAGGGTCTATACTAGATCTTCAACTTGGTGGAGGCACTGGTTCCATGCAGCCCCAAGGAGTTTGATGTTCTGACGCAGATGGCCCTTGAGGTAGCCAGAGATCCCGCTATCCAACACCATGATTTGGCCTTGAGTCTCTTTGATTAATTGTCAGTTATTAATAATGGCCTCTCAGTTGTCATGGACAAAAAAGGAGGCTGCGTTGAAAAAGAGGATGACATGAGAGTGTAAGGTTTGGGTGAGCCCCAGTTGTCAGGAGACTTTATGATTTTGCAACCCAACAAATTGGAGGTTGTGATGAATAGCAAGGTGAAAAAAGTACTAAGGGTAGCATTAAGTTCCCATGGTAAAATGTTCTGCTGGCAGCTGGCTGAGGTATAGACTTCCTTCATGATAGAGAACACAGAAGAGGCGCAGGAGAGGTTGGAGTTGGCACCCATGAAGTATGTATTCAATTTATTAAATGGTGAACAATGTCGTTAAGGTTCTCATACTGAAGTTGATATAATCTCCATCAATGGAGGGCAGGGATAACTGGAACGTGGCCCAGAGTTCTTAAACTCTCAGGCTGCATGAGTGGCAATTTATACCACGAGGTACTAATCTATCAAGCAACGCTTCTTGACTGATCAGCAGAGTGATCTTCAGTATTGCTAATATTCTCCATTATTTGTGATAGACGTTTTCTATTATAATAGCTCAGAGCCCCTGTAATAAGAGCCACTTTTCTCAGTGATACAGTTATCTTGAATGTTGCCAAAATTCGAGAATGAGATCAAAGCTGAAAATTAGTGGTGAGGTCAAAAAACAAAAATATGGAAGGAATTATGACTGCTTTATTGTGTTATAAATCGTCGATATTTTTAAAGTATATGAAGACATGGTATCTTATGGACCTTCATTCCACATGAGATCAGAATATTTTACTGCCTTCCATATAGAATTCCAGAGTGGTGCTTCATTATACTGCATCTTCCTCATGAGCGCAGCAGTGAGGGAAACGCCTATCTTGATTTGGGAAGCAGGGACGGGATTTCTGAAGGTAATTTCATCGATTCTCTTATGCTTGATGCTTCCTAATAAAATCTGGTTTTGGTGCCTTCAGGATAGGGTTCTATTTGTGCTGATTCAAGAGTCAATTGGTTGAGGCTCAATCTGAGAGCAGGGATTTCAGCTTGCTCGTCATCTTGAATCCTGACAATAGCCAAAAGGATACTTAAAACTTACCTCAAATAGATGACACCTTGGATCAGTATGAGGAGCTAAATACACTACCGCTATATCTCATCAGCAGATACTAGAAACACCAGTGTAAGGTGAGTGTCTATAACTCTCCTATTACCAGCATGGCAGTGCGCAGTGCACCAGGCCAATGCCAGGGAACTAGCCATTAGTGCCAAAGTGATTAGAGCCCAGCATAGGGTGCTGGAGCAATAACAACTTAGGAATAAAAATGTGAGATTATATAATAAAAACCTCAGTAAAGGTGACGCGGTGCACATATTGAAAGGGGCTAAGCGACCCAGTTTGTAATAAACCTGTGCGAACAAACGGTGCATGAGGGGAGAGCTGCAAGGTACTTGCAATGGCAAGGGTAATGGATCGCGAGACCTCCTCAAAGAGGTTCGCGCACAGGAGCGTTTAAAATATCATAAGTTTTAAAATAATGTAAACGGGGAAAAAGCTTATTTGGGAAGTCGACCAACAAGGAATGTTGGTCAGGGAAAACGTATTTAAGCTCAGATGAAGGAATTGGGGTTATGCCACAGTGGGCTCAAGCATTGACTCGCCAATAGGGCAATACTACCATCCAAATTAGTTGAATAGGGTGAAACTGACTTCACTCAAGTGATTGATTGAAGTTGGATTCAACCTGATGGGTCATTTCATAAATGGAATGGGTTTCAAACCCCTGTTCCTCAACAAAACAAATTTGAACCATCTGCGTTCATTTGGTAAAACATCTGTTTTAATGCCTGGACCGATGAAAGGAACTGGGCACTTGGCACCTCACTAGTACCAACCTGGGCATATTTTGCCCTTACCCAGTGTTGGTCTAGGGTGTGCCTCAGGTCAGGGAGGGCCTGAAGCTTCACCTTCTGGGCCTCCTGGCGCCCAGTCTTGTCTTTGGGGTTGGTCCCCATTATAATGTCATGTACACATGACATTACCCTCTCCTCCTGATGGGGCTCAACCCCCCCTCCAGGGCTTGCGCAAGGGAAAAGTTCTTGTGGGCAGGGGCCAACTTCATGGAGGCAACGGTCAGTTTAGGTTGGGATCCAGCAGCCTGGGGGAAACGCTTGTGGAAGGCTTCAATCAAATCTTGGGCATGCACACAGTCGCATGCTGGAACCCAACTGTTCTCTGCAGCTTTAAAGCCCTTCCAGGATACCCGGTACTTGAGTCTTATTTTAATGCGGTGTAAGCAACCATTTCATCCACCTCCCACTATGGTGCCCCATCCACGAGATAGGCCTCAGGAGTCTCTGGTGGGGGGCCCTTGAACAACTTCAGTTTGCTCTCATGAAAAACAGAGAAGATCTGGAATGAGGGGGGAGATCTAGCTGGTATGAGGCATGGCCCACCTTTCTAACAACATGGTAAGTGCCAATCCTCTTTGGTCCCAGCTTCTTACATGGCTGTTTGATTGGGATGTTACGAGCCTCAAGCATCACAGGATCCTCTTCCTTGTATGCGGGACCCACTTTGTGCTTTTCATCAGCATTCTCCTTATATACCTGCATAGCCGCCTCCAAGCTTGTGGAAACCCCCTGGTGGACCTTATTTATTGTCTTTGCAAAGTCCACCACCGCTTCATCCTTTGACCCACAGCTGAGCTCTATGTTAAAGGCGGGGCTAAAGCCATGTCTGGCGAAAAAGGGGAACAGTTGATCAAAGAGTGCAAGGTATTGTTGTAGTTAAACTGGGCCTTGGGAAGGTGAGTTGCCCAATCTGAATGATCCACGGCGGTGTAACACCGCAGGAACTGTTTCAAGCATTGGTTCACTCGTTCAGTATGCCCATCTAATTGAGGGTGATAGGAAATCAAATGGAAGGGGCGAATCTAAAGAGTCTTACACAACTCTTCCCAAAAGATGGAGGTGAATTGGGGTCCCCAGTCACTAATAATCTCTTGGGGAACCCCATGGAGCGCAAACACCTGAGTGACGAAAAGCCTGGCCATCTCAGCCGCAATTATTGTAGTTCTGCAAGGAATGAAGTGGGCGAACTTTGTAAACTGGTCCACCACCACCAAGATGGCATCGTAACCATCTGACACAGGTAGTTCTACAATAAAATTCACCAATAGGGAAGTCCAGGGTCCTTCAGCTTTATGGATAGAACCAACAACCCCGCTAAAGTTTGACGATTTGGCTTCATTTGGTTGCAGACTAAACATTACTTACAGTACCGCCCCACCTGAGCAGGCAAGCCCTTCCTAATTGTATGTGCACCGGATTAACTCTAATGTCTTTGCATTACCAGGATGACCAATGGTAAATCCATCATTATAATCTTAGATGATTTCCAGGCGAAGTGGTCCAGCAGGAACCAATAGGCGCCCCTGGACCACACCATCTCATCCTTCATGCGATAGCCCCTGGAGAGATCCTCTTGATTCAACTCGCACTTAGTAAGTAACGTAGTATATTCCGCTGCCAGCGGCTAAGAAAAGAACTACCTTCCTGAACATACTATATTCCTCCGCGTTTTCCAGAGGAGCAAGCGCTGGCCCGTTGGCCAGGGGAGAGGGTCGTTGAGGAAGAAGTTTACTTGTAGGAATCATCACCTGTGTGTTATGAATTTCTACCTCCTTGGGATCAGACACTAAAGCAGGGTTGAAGCTCAAAGCATCCGCCAAACCATCATCCTTGCCCTTGGTGAACTTGTACGTGAATGCGATTTGGGCAAGAATCTCATGCCAATGGGTCTGCCGTGGGGTTAAGACATGAGGAGCGCGATAGTACAGCAAGGCACGGTAATCTGTACGTACCCAGAAAGGGTGGGAGGAGCCATGCAAGTGGTGACGCCAATAAGTCAGCGCCTCCACTACTGCCAATAACTCCTTATCATAAACGGCGTAATTAAACACTAGTAAAGACATTTTTTCTAGAAAAATATCCCACTGAATGCTCTATCCCATCTTTGCCTACTAGTAACAAGGCTGCCGCTATGGAGAAGTTGGAGGCATCAGTAGACACTATGAGCTCCTTTGAAGGGTCAACATGGTAAAGAACATTAATGGACAACGGGGTGCACTTCACTGCTTGGAAAGTATCCTCCAAAATGGGGGACCCCCGAAGCACCTTGGCACCGCTAGCCTTGTATAGGGGAGCCGCAACCTCAGATAGATAGGGAGTGAACTTCTTGGGAAACGTACACATCCCCAAAAAGCTCCTCAGTTCCTTGACCGAGGAGGGGGTAGGCCACTCATGAATCGCCTTCTCCTTGTCTGGAGTTATCATGTGTCCCTGGTCAAACATGACGTTGCTCAGAAACGTGACCTGGGACTTTAAGAACTCGCACTTTGAAATCTTTAACGTAAGGCTGGTTGCCTTTAACCGCTCCACTACTTGCCAAAGGTGGACTGCATGGGACTCATGATCAGGGGAAAACACCAGGATATCATCCATGTAGGCAACCTGGCATACCCCTAACAGGTCCCCCAACGCTGCATCGATGTGGCGTTGAAAGATAGCAAGAGGCATTCATAGCCCAAAAGGCATGACCTGAAGCTGGAATATTCCTTTTCTGGTGCAGAAGGCAAATAACCACTCCTGTCCCTTCTTTATCTGGATCTGATTAAACGCATTAAGGCAATCCAGCTTTGAGAAGACCTTCGCCTTCTCCACATAACGTGCAATCTGTGAATCCAAAGGGATGGGATGGAGGTCTGGTACAGTAACGTTGTTAAGGTTACCATAGTTTACACATGGGCGTAGAGTACCATCAGCCTTCTCAACAAAGAGAATTGGGGAGCACACAGGGGAGGTACGCTGAAAAAGCGCACCTTTGGCCAACTGTTCCTTCACCCACACATCCAACGCCTCTTCCTCCCGGAAAGTCAATGGGTAAATGGGGGAAGATATATGCACCAGATCCACCGTGAGCTTTGAGTCACAATCAAACTCAGATTGCTCAGAGAGTGCGTTGGTGGAGGCTGCATCAAAAGAGGATTCCAAACCCTCCAAACAGGAAGGTAAGGAAAATCCCACGGAGGAGGGGGTCTTCAGCAAAGGAGCAAGATTAGGGTGGGAACATTGGGCCTATGAGGTAATGGGCCCTGGATATTATCCTCTGACAAGGGAACAATCAACCGGTGACCATTTATTAAAGACAAGGATATCGTGTTCTCTTTCAAACTAGTGCGGATGTCAAACTTTCTCCACACTCAACCCCCAAAATAATGGGGAATAAGAGGTGCTTGATAGCTTGAAAATGGTGGAACATAAGATAGGCGCCCACCTGGTAGTCCACCAACCCTATGACGTTCAGCGTAGGGATACCTTGAGAAGCCCCACCTCTAGCCATACCCCCTGGTGAGTAACTCAACTCAAGGTAGTCAGCCAGATCTTGGTCAATAAAACTATCTGTGGCACCGATTTTCACTAAAACAGTTGTGCTGAACTTCCCAGGAGAGGATGTAAGGGTAGCAGTCAAGAGGAAGTATCCAGAGTGGGATTTATTCAAAGCGGAAAACGCCCCCAGTTCACCTAAATTTTCTTTTGGCTTGAGCAATCCATAAGGGTAGGTCTGGGAATCAAAAAAAGGAAAGAGATAGTTGGCCACTCTTGCTACTGAGGCCACATACCCCACCATGCCTTCTGCAGGTGCATAAACGTTTTCATATTTTAAGCGCAGTTCCTTTTCAACTTCCTGAGTGCTGCGAATCATGGAAGAGTTCAAACGGGGATTTTATGGTGTGATTCCATACACAGGAATGGGTTCCAGATCTGAACCATGAGAGGGCAAAAATGGTTCAGAGGTATATCTCAGGTTTTCATTATAAAACACGTTTTTAGATGTGAATGACCCTATCTCTTGAACTATGATGGAATGCCCAATGGTATCCATGGCCAACACCCCTAGGCCCATCTGCACTGATTCCGATGGCATCAGATGAACATGTGGGTGAAAGGAAATTTTTTTGTTTAATTCAGAATTGAAAATTCGGCAGAAAGTTGGGGAATCATGACTTTTGGACCTCGAGGCATCCAGGTCCACCAGGTAAGAGCACAAAGGGTGGATATTTTCCATTCAGACAACCATAATAATGCCAAGTTGCTTCAACCGTTTGGGAAAATAGGAAACTGCGGTGCGGCTAACAATAGCCAACTCCCACAGCTGGCGACCACTGCCCCCACTTTGGAAAAGATCCACATGGAAAAAGTTTGTGCACATAGAGTTAAAGGGTTGGTTGACTAATGTAAGGAGAGTGTCTATAACTCTCCTGTTACCAGTGTAGCAGTGCGCGGTGCACCAGGCCAACGCCAGGGAAATAGCCACTAGTGCCAAAGTGATTAGAGCCCAGCATAAGGTGCTGGAGCAATAACAACTTAGGCATAAAAATGCGAATTTTATAATAAAAACCCCAGTTAAGGCGACGCGGTGCACATATCAAAAGGGGATGAGCGACCCTGTTTGGAGGGAACCTGGGCGAACAAATGGTGCATGAGGGAAGAGCTGCAAGGTACTTGCAATGGCAAGGGTAATGGAGCGCGAGATCTCCTCAAAGAGGTTCATGCACAGGAGTGTTCAGAATATCATAAAATTTAAAATAACGTAAACAGGGAAAAGGTTTATTTGGGAAGTCAACCAACAAGGAATTTTAGTTGGGAAAAAGTATTTAAGCTCAAACGGGGGAATAGAAGTTATGCCACAGTGGGCCCAAGCACTGACTCACCTTTAGGGCAATACTGCCATCCAAATTAGTCGAATAGGGTGAGACTGACTTCACTCAAGTGATTGATTGAAGTTGGATTCAACCTGATGGGTCATTTCATAAATGGAATGGGTTTAAACCCCATTCCTCAAAAAACTGAATTTAACTGTCCGCGTTCATTTGGTAAACTGTCCGGTTTAATGCCTGGACTGATGTAAGGGGCTGGGCACCTGGCACCCACTAGTACCAGCCTGGGCATATTTTGCCCTTACCCAGCGTTGGTCTAGGGTGTGCCTCAGGTCAGGGAGGGCCTGGAGC
This sequence comes from Massospora cicadina, assembly GCA_022478985.1. Taxonomy (NCBI): domain Eukaryota; kingdom Fungi; phylum Entomophthoromycota; class Entomophthoromycetes; order Entomophthorales; family Entomophthoraceae; genus Massospora; species Massospora cicadina. The sequence continues at coordinate 106,041 of JAKSZP010003946.1, forward strand.
TTCACCTTCTGGGCCTCCTGGCGCCCAGCCTTGCCTTTGGGGTTGGTCCCCATTATGTTGTCATGTACACATGACAACCAGCTCCTGAAGACCAAGAAAAGTGTGCAATTATCACCTCCTAAGAATTATTTCAACTAACTAAACGCCCAAAGACTGTTATATGCGCTGGCAACCTCCCAGCGGGATATGGTCACCATCATGGGAGATTAGAAGGCGAGTTGCTTTTTAGTCTACCTTGACACTATATTAGTTTTATAAAAACGTTTACCAACATCTAGCACACTTGGAAGATGTCTTTTGGAGGTTGGTTAAATCAGTTAAAGATCAAGCCTAGCAAATGTCAGTTATTTAGGTCAAAAAATGTAGTATCTGGGGCTCATCATTGACACTTGTGGAATATGGGCACAATCTCATAAGCTTAAGGCCGCTAACTGCATTTGAGAACCTGAAAGCTGAGAGATATCCAAGTTTTCTCAAAATGGTCAAATATTACCACAAATCAAATGAGATTTCCACTTCTTGTTGAGCTGTTATTATATCTACTTTGGGGAGAATTCGCCTTTCAGTGGTCACAAGAACGCAGAGAACTCTTCACCAAATTTCAAAAAGCCTTAATTTAGCCTCATTCTGAGATTCCCTAACTTCAATCATCCCTCTATAGTGCAATCTGACGAGTCTCTTATGAATATAGGGCTGTAATCTCTCAGATAGGGGATGATGGGGAGGAGCATTTGTTAGTCTTCTGTAGTTGTGCCTTAGACAAGCGTGAACACAATTACATGGTGATTAATCAACAATGCTTAGCTGTCATACACGCTTATAATCAATTTTGAGTCTACATCCATTGGAAAAACTTAAAATGTCACTGACCATGCTTTCTTGAAATGATTATATCATCTCAAGGGACCCAAAGATCAGTTAGCATAATGGCCTGAAATTAAAGGCTATGACTATGAGTTAATTCATTGCTCAGGACAAGCTCATCAGAACGCTGATGGACTTTTGTAACTACCTGTCATTGTAGAACTCGTTTCCTTTGTGGATCAACTCTTAAAAAATATGAAATCAAAGTTTACTCCAACAAAAAGCCTACTATTTGCCAACTCTTAAAGTAACTCATGAGGGACACCAAAATCATAAATAAATAATAGTACAACATTGTAGAAAATGACCAGAGACTGTACCCACCACATCAGCCCATCCAGAGATAATCATACAAACTCAATGAGCCATAGGGTATGAGGCTTGCAAAAAACCTTAAAAGTTAATACAGCATGGTTGTAGAAATCCAGCCTGTTTGTGCTCGCTGGTGCTTACGCCACTAAATCCCACAAAGTTTAAATAAAATTTTAATAGATAAGCACTACTAAAAAACTTGGGGTTTAAGTGTTTCTGTTAGTAGCGAGGGGTAAGATAGGAAAAAAAATCCCCTCAATATCCGACCAATCCATACTTAAACAGTATCGAAGGTCAGAGGGAATTTACTAGTAAGTTTGGTATAGCTTGTTACCATCTGAAATTAGGAATTATGTTAAAATAGGCTATCAAAGCTCAAAACACTTGCTTTTCCTGGGCTGTATGATGGATGGGGAATTAACAGCTGGAATTACGTACCTGTGCAGTAATGCTTTAATTAGCTTCAGCCAATCCTCATTATTGGAAATATTTTACCTTGGGGGACCCCACCACGCCTATAAAAGGGGGTGGTCCCCGCATAGGTGCATGAAGGTACCTAATTATGGCTAGGGTAGTTCCATTCAAAGGACGCCCCAGGGTCTGCTGCATGGTCAGAGAAATTTGACTGCTTGCCTTAATGATTGTTGACTTAGTTTTTTACAAAATTGTGTTACCCCAATTTGTGGTGTTCCACTGATAATTGATCAAGGTCTTTTGGTCGACATTGTTGCTATTACTATTTAATTTCTACTTAGAATCATTGTAAAATTATAAAATGGCAACATTTCCACTTTTTGGCTGGTTTTGACCTAAGACATTCTTTCTTTGTAGCTGAGAGGGAAAATGTCCAACATCACCCTCCTCAAGAATGTTGGGGAGAGAATAAAGCCACATGAAGCGGCCGTTACCCAAAAGATGGTCTAGTAGCTAAAGATTTTATGGAATACTCATTACCTTTTTTATAGGTGATGGTGAAGGGACCCTCCCATATTGATCCAAGCTTAACGTTTCTAGGAGTGATGAGTTTATGGTAGTATAATAACATATCAGATACTTGGAATGTAGGCGGGGGGTTTATAGCTCATTAGCAGCCTGCCCTTCTTTAGTCACCATTTTAGCTAAATTAATCATGGCCTCAGATTCCAACTAGATGATTCTCTGAGATAATCTGCGCAAGATTTTCTTGGGTTCCTCAACTCTAGAGGAGAAAAATATGTAGCTAAAAGAGCAGGTATTCCTGGTTCCCACCCATGCAAGACATGGAATGGGGACATTTTCAAGATCCTATGATAACTGATCTAGTAAGTCATAAGGGCACTGGGTAAAAATTGATCCCAGAGAAGAAAATCAGAAGAGGCCATTTTGCGTAGGATGGATACCAAGATTCCATTGGCTCTCTCCACATTCCCTTTGGTAAATGGATTATATGGTTCTGAGAAAAGTTGTTGAGTTCCCATGGAGGTGGCCAGGATTTTCACTACTCTGAAGGTGAAGTTTTTACCATTATCGCAGAGTAGCACTTGAGGACTGCCATTTCAGGAGAAAATATTCTGATGTAAAAAAGGTGGCTGTGGCTTTGGCCGTTTGGGCATAAAGGCCACGGCTTCCACTAACTTAGTGAAATAGCCTATGGCTATCAGGATAAATTGGTTGCCACTAGTAGTCTGAGGGAGGGGACCTACTACATCCATACTAATGGTGTGGAAAGGTTGTTGAGGTGTGGTTGATTGATAATGATATCTAGTCTTGAAACTGGATTGCTTCTTGCAAGTAAGGCAGTCTTCCAAGACATCAACGATAGTTTCCATCATTTCCATCCTAATAAAACCAATCCTTAATCCAATCATAAGTTTTCTTGGCCTCTACATGACCTAGAGTGGAGAGAGCTTCTAGGATAGCAGGTACACGTTCCAAGGGATGAAGGTAAGGCAATCATTTTGTCCCCACCTGCTTATACAGCTTCCAGTTCTCCACTTTGGTATAACAGGATTGTTGGGCTAAATTTTCTGTACAGGCTCATCCTCATCTTCCCAGTCATCGGGGGTCATTAAGAGATCATGTAGCCTCTCCACCTCACTATTATACAAGTGAAGGACTGGTAGCTGAGTCAACCCATTAACATTCATGTGACGGGTTCCAGCATAATTGTCAGTGGTACTGTTCTCTGGACTGGCGCCAAGGCCTAAATGTGGCTCTAAGCTGCTAATTTGCAGAAAAGGTCAATAAGGAAGTGGAAAGCTGGGTAAGTTATTTGATATTTTATCAGACTTAGAAGGATTCGATATTTATAGGGTGTGTTGGGACTTGGTGCCTTCAGGATCGTTGGGGCCTCATCCATTCAGGATCTTTACTGATTTTTCCAGAATGGACTCCTTGTGGGCATCCTCAATGGATGGCGTTGCTCACCTGACCGAATGGGTGGAAAAGCCGCCCCATGTGGCTCAGGAATAGGGGAGGAGGATCCTGAAATTGCTTTAACTTGGTTAGGTTCAACGACTAATTCAGTGTGGCCTAATTCAGAAGCAGGAAATTTTATTCAATTATTATCTCAAATTTTGACAACGCCCTCACAAGATCCTGTCAGAGGGGGGAATACGGCCACGGGAACTGACCATGCACCTGATTTACCACGGTCACTTGGTTGACATTGGAAATGGAATACTTGGACTTCACCCTATGAATAACTTTATAGGGTCCAGACCAAAGTACATCAAGCTTGTTCTGTCAGCCTCTAGGTCAATGGTAATTAAAAGAGAATGAGATCACCTAATTGAAAAATCTGGTAAGGAAGGGTTGTCCAAGATTAGATCGGGATGTCTCTCTTCAAGTGGTGGTAATAATGCCTTGAGTGGCTTGGACTTGTAACTGGACAACTTCATCAGCTAGAGCCCTCATAGTTAAGTCGGAGTTCTCAGGAGTGGACGCTTTGAGCAGTGGCTGGATGCTATTTGGTAGCCGAGGTGCCCGCCCATATAGGGCTTCAAATGGGGACATCTTGATAACTTGGTGATAGCTTACTTGGTAGGCAAGCAAGGCGCTGGGTAGATAATGGTTCCAACAAGCAGGGTCTGAGTCAGCTAATTTTCGAAGAATGGAAATAAGAGTTGTGTTAACCCATTCAACCACCCATTAGTGAAGGGATGGTAAGGTGCAGAGAAACTCTGGGTAGTGCCGAATAGCAAGGTAAGTTCTTGCAATACCTGTGAGGTGAAGTTTAATATATTGTCTGTCATGGAAGTGGCTGATAATAATTAGACTGGGCTCCCAGTCAGGGTGTGTGAGTACCCAGTGGAGAGCCCAGAATGCCAAGGGCACAGCGGTCCATGCAACTAGAAGAAGGGGAGATCTAGTGGGGACGTGAGGAAAGTAAATGTTTATAAATGTACCAAAGGCCCCCTAAGGCAAACCAGATGGTTGCAATGGGGGCAACCGCGAGTCTTGTGGGGGCAACCCCAAGGGTGGGAGAGGCGGGGAGGATGATGATTCCTCCAGGGTTCGCGGTTTAAGCCTTTAGTTACAGGTAGGTGAGTCTGTGCACCAGAGAGGGGCGGCACAGGGCCACCGCGCGGGCAGGGGTGCTGTCAGAGGGGAAAATGGACCTGCATTGAGTGTTAGGGCTGAGACCCCTTGGTTGGGGTACTCTGGAGCCCTTAGGTGGGTGGGATTAGCGGTGGACGAGCCAGGTGTGGGGGCTGAGCTCACAGGCATCGGGTGGGGGTGCCCTGAGACTGCTCCAATAGGGGAGCGCTCTCAGAAATCCTGACAGTGAAGCAAACAGACAGGTTCACATTTGACGGGTATGCAAAAATGGATGGAGAGTTGACTCTATCATTGAGAATGAGGCGGTTTACCGCAGATATGATCCACTGCCACGTGGTGGGGTTGAGTGACTGGATGACCCATTCAGCAATCATTGGGATGATTATTTGGGTGGAGGCATGCTTTGCCAGATCAATCGGTGGAATTTAAAAAAACAAGCAGGTGGAGTCTGTGGCAAGGCATTTGGGTTATTCGAGCTTTATTTTAGCGCAAAGCATGGGGAGAATAGAGAATGAACTGACAACTGCCCATCAGCAGGGCAGTTGCCTTAAGTATTGGGAAAATTGAATAGTAGGGATGCTGATGGATTGGGTGATTGGGGAAGGTGATGGGGTTTGGTTGGCTGGTAGGTGGGGGGTGGAGGGATTCCCAAAATCTCAACAAAAATCAAAAAAAAACTTTTGCATATTTTCCCATATTTTTGGGGCCATACCAGGTCAATGGTACTGATCCGGGCCTTGACCATTCAAGTTGAGCTGCTCATGCAGTTCAGATTTCCCAGATTTGTCTTAAGGGGCTGTGGCCTAGGTGCTCAGTCATCCGCAACCCAGTCCAAACTCTCAATCTGATTGTCACGCGATCCAAACTTCCCAGATCTGTTCCTGGGGGTAGGGGCAACTGGTCCAAGTCACTTGTATCCTGGTTCAAAACCTGAATCGAGTTCTGATCTGATTTTTGGACCCAACCAGTCCGGACTGGCTCTGTTAGCCCAGAATTTGCAGAACAGGCTCTGATACTAGCACTAGCTGTTTCTTCAAAATTTTAGTATGTTTCCCCTGTGAGTGAGGGGTCCAGGGGCCCGCTCATCGCCCCTGGCCTTCATATACCCTGGCAGGTCCCCTCTATTAATTTTATCAGGGTTGGGGAGGGGGAAGGGGAGAGATCTGAATATCTCTAGGAGGAAGGGCAGTCACCCTGCGCTCATCAACCACATGTGCCAGGTCGCTAAACTGCGACAGGGGGTCCACTTGGGCCTTTGGCCCCCTTTTTGGTCCCAAAGGGATGCTGCTCCCTATCCAGTTATAGGGGCTAGTCCCCAGGACTTACATTGTCTGAGAGTAAGGTTTGGGGGCACCTATGCGGGTGAAAATGGGTTGAACGAGGAATAGGGCGGTGGTCTTAGCAGTAGCAGCCGGGGCTGAAATTACTTCAACCCATTTAGTTAAATGGTCCACGGCTAGGATAATATATTTATGGCCATGCAAACCAGTGGGGAGAGGGCCCACCACATCAATGCTTACCACATTGAAGGGACCAGTTGGGGCAACTACTAAATATTGGATTCAGGGGTTAGCTCAGTATTGCAATTGGCAAGCCATGCATGCTTCCAGGACCTCCTGGATACTCTCTATCATGCGGTCCCAGTAGCATCATGATTTCAACCATTCGTGGGTCTTTTTGATGGCCCCATGTCCCATGTTGGAATGGCCTTCTAGTATAACATCAGTTCTGGAGGAGGGGCGGATATAAGGGAGCCACTTCTTGTTGACCTTCTTGTAAAGCAGCCCATCCTTAATTTGTGTATCACGAGTCATCCTTCATAATTTTAGCCTGGACCTCCGGGGTTTCCAACTTCCACTGGTCAGGTCAGCCTATTAGATCATATAGCCTGTCCTCCTTGGGGGTCAACGCTGCTAGTACCGGCATCCTGGAGAGGCCATCAACATTTGGGTGAATAGCGCCTGAGCGGTGGATGATGGTGAAATCGTAACTTTGTAGTCGTAGAGCCCATCTGGCTAACTGACCATCAGGATCCTTCATTTGTTGAAGCCACAGTAGCGAGTAGTGGTCTGTAATAATAGTAAAGTGGGTACTGTAGAGGTAGGGCCAAATATGTTTGATGGCCAGTAGGACAGCTAGGCACTCCCTTTTGCAGTGACGCTGTAGTTCCGCTTAGCTTTATTTTAGTGTCTTACTAAAGTAGGCCATGGGGTGATTGACCTGGTTGTCATCATGTTGGGCCAGGATGGCCCCAACAGCGACGTTTCTAATATCCATGAACAACATGAAGGGTTGGTCAAAGCGAGGGTAAACTAGAACGGGTTTAGTGCATAGAGCGGTTCTCAAGGCATTAAAAGCTGTTCTTGTTCAGGCTGCCACTTGAATGGCACATTCTTCTGTCAGAGATCAAACAGAAGTTCCGCAAGGTCGGCAAACTAAGGAATAAACTGACAGTAATAACCCACCATCCTGAGGAATACCTGGATATCCCCTAAGCTCTGGGGGCGCAACATCTTCTTTATGGCGGCAATTTTTGTTTGGTATAGGTCAGATGCCATCCTTTGAAACTTTGAATCCTAGAAACTCCATCTCTGACAGAAAGAAAGAGCATTTTAAAGGTTTAAGTTTTATAATAACCTTCTGGAGCTGATTGTAAACTTCCCTACTTGCTCAACATGACCATTAAAGGTTTAAGAGAAAACAGTAATGTCATCCAGATAAACAAGGACGCAGGAAAGCTTTTAGTTCCCAAGGATCCCATCCATGGCACGTTGGAAAGTTGCCAGGGTGTTACAAAGGCCTTGTAGCATCCTGGTAGGCTCAAATAGTCCTTTATTGGCTATGAGCGCACACTTAGCCCAGTCTTCAGGGGCGAGCTCAACCTGCCAACATCCGCTGGCAAGGTCCATGGCAGAAAAGTATTGGGATCCGGCGAGCAGTCAGAGGGAATTGTTGATTTGAGGTAAAGGATAACTGTCTTTTTAGTGATGGAGTTAAGTCATCAATAGTCCATCGCCACCCAATGGCTGCCATCCTTTTTCCAAACCAGAATAAGAGGAGAGGCACAAGGGCTGCGCAAGGGCACCAAGAGTCTGGCTTCAAGTAGCTGTTTTAGCTCAATGGTCACCTAGGCCTCCTTGACCTTGCTCTTTTGGTAAGGTCAGGACTGGAAGGAGGAGCAAGCCCCAGTTTTTCCATGATGGAGGACCCCATTCATTCTTCTGAAGCCATAAGTTGAGGTCGAGAATAGGTCCAAATATTCTTCCAACAAAGCTAAGACCTTTTGCTGTTGGTCATCCGAGAGGTCTTTACTGATATTAGTATCAACCAGAATAACTGAGTGTAGAGCTTCCAAGCCAAAGTCTTTTAAGTCCCCAAAGTTCTAGACGTCGGCAATAGACTCCACTGATAGTAAGTGGACATAGGCAGTGGGGCTATTTGGACCTACTATTTTAGGTTTATCAGTAAGGTTGGCCAACAGCACTGATATGGAACTGGCAAAGGCTGGATCTAGAATCCCCGGACAGGTTAGCACCTCCTTTGGAGATGGGTTGTCTAGGCCTCAGACTTCTAGCAGATACCTCGAGGGGATGTTGACATGGACCTGGGTATCAGCGATGACCTGGGATTTTGGGGAATAGTAGTTTCCTTAGGTGAGTAAATTGGCATGCCTTCTTGCCCATCAACGCAGGAGGGGGCAGTCAGACTCGTTAACCCCTAATACGATATTCAAGATGATAGATTCAGCTTTCACGCTCTAGCAGACAAGCCTAGGCTTTAACCTCAGTTTTGGAGTCATGAGGGGTCTCAAAAACAAGCAGGGTACGATGGCCAAGCAAGGATAGAAAGCCACCAACATAATGGAGCACTGCTGAATAGTCTCTAAGAAATTGAGTCCCAAGGAGCAGGTCATAGCTAGGGTTATCCAGAGTGATGGTGTCAGGCAGATGGCAGGTAGAAAATAGACTGGCCTACCAGCCTGAATGCCGGAGCATCCAAGTGGTGGACCAGAATGCCAGGGGCACTACTGCTGGTATGACAGTTATGGAACTGGAATGGGATTTAAATCTCAGCTGATAAAAAATGGAAATTTGGGGGAGGGTATTTTTATTGGGAAATTTAAGTGAAGAAAATCAACCAACAATTTTCTCAGGGCGATGCGCCCGATTAAATAGTCATCAACTTTGGGGAGGGAAAATAAGTCAGGATTGGGTTCCACAAATTCAACCTAAGTGGTGAACTATTTGGGAATATGCGAGTTACTTCCCTAGGGACTGACATTGCAAAATTCAGCAATGAGCTGAGTTTCAGTTGGTTCAACCTAAGAGGTGAACTATTTAGGAATAGAAGGGGGAAGATTTTCGATCATTATGTAAATAGAATTTACAACCGTCAGGCATTCTGACTGATAGCTCAGCCTTCATACCTTTTTGACCATTTGAAATCTGAGTATCCGGCTGATTTCTGCTCAAATTAGTTGCAATTAATTCCATTTTGGTGATCTCAGCGTAGATTTTAATAATTTATCAAGACAGTTCTGCTGAGGAGAGTACAAGTACTGAAAGTGGGATCTGAAGCTGAAGGACCATTTTCCAGCACTCATCTACCACATGAGCGAGATCGCCTTGGGTAATAGGGGTGTGGCCATCCTCTTTGGTATTTTCTTGCTCAGGAACAGAAGGTTGTCCCAATTAACACCCAGCGGACATTCCTCGGGACTAACATTACCCTTTCCTTTTTCCAAAAGAAGAGCCTCATCACTGGGAAACTGTACGAGAGCCACCTTCTTGTGCACCTTGGGTGACTTGATCGCCATTAATGACGTAGGTTTTTGGGAAAATGGGGATGCTCAGGGGGGAGATGTGGGATATTTCATCCAGGTTCATACAATTCACACAATCGCTCATCTTAGCCAACTGTTTTTATGGAAGGAATGTCACAATTTCCGGAATGCCAGGATAACTTCTTCCTCAGCCTCATCCCCATTTGCAATGATAATCAGTTCCATAGGAATTGCACCTTTGAAGGGCGACATCTGGGAAACTACTGGGCTTTGGAGGACAAACTCATTGACAATTTGAGATGTCAGACTCTACTGACATGGGCAAGGTAGCCGTGGAAACTATAGGGCATGGTTTTCCTTTAGTTTTTGAGTGGGATGGGGCTAATGTGGGCAGGGATAATCTTCTTTATGACCTGATTCAGTTGGAAAGAAAAAGCCATTGCTTCACCAATATCTGCGAGAAAGGTGGAAATGGTAGACATTGATGGTTGGTTGATTATGTCATGCAGATGGCAAGTAGAAAATAGACTGGCCTACCAGCCTGAATGCCGGAGCATCCAAGTGGTGGACCAGAATGCCAGGGGCACTACTGCTGGTATGACAGTTATGGAACTGGAATGGGATTTAAATCTCAGCTGATAAAAAATGGAAATTTGGGGGAGGGTATTTTTATTGGGAAATTTAAGTGAAGAGAATCAACCAACAATTTTCTTAGGCGATGCGCCCAATTAAATAGTCATCAATTTTGGGGAGGGAAAATAAGTTGGGATTGGGTTCCACAAATTTGACCTAAGTGGTGAATTATTTGGGAATATGTGGGTTAGTTCCCTAGGGACCAACATTGCAAATTTCAGTGACAAGCTGAGTTTCGGTTGGTTTGACCTAAGAGGTGAACTATTTGGGAATAGGAGGGGGAAGATTTTCGATTAATGTGTAAACAGAATTTGCAACTGTCAGGCGTTCTGACTGATAGCTCAGCCTTCATACCTTTTTGACCATTGAAATCTGAGTATCCAGCTGATTACTGCTCAAATTAGTTGCGATTAATTCTATTTTGGTGATCTCAGCGCAGATTTTAATAATTTATTGTGACAGTTCTGCTGAGGAGAGTGCAAGTACTGAAAGTGGGATCTGAAGCTGAAGGACCATTTTCCAGCGCTCATCTACCACATGAGCGAGATCGCCCTGGGTAACGGGGGTGTGGCCATCCTCTTTGGTATTTTCTTGCTCAGGAACAGAAGGTTGGCCCAATTAACGCACAGCGGACATTCCTCAGGACTTACAGATGGTGGGTGTATCTAAAGCGAGCTTCCCAAATTGTATTGGTAGAGAGGAATAAGCCCCTATTGATCGGGTGCACTGGGGGCCAGCTATGCCATACTCCATATAGTGCGGCATATCAGGAGCAATCTTGATGCATTTCATCAGCTTGGAGGATATGACATTCATGGGGGAGCCACTGTCAACTATGGCATGGACTGGTATCTTATGAACTCAAACTGCGACCCAGGTGGCCAGGCTTCCAAACTGGGGCGGCGGTGTGAGGAACATGGGAGTGTCATTAGAAGAAGAGTAAGCAGTATCAAATTCTTTATTATCATTAGATACCAAAACTTTTTCTCCAAATGCTGTAGATCCTGGTTTATTTATGGTTACAGAGGATTCTTGAGACTGAGTGGGGTCGTCAGCAGGAAGTGCCTCATCCTTCATTCTGACTGCCCTTTTCCCGCCTCCTCAGCAAGTTGTTTCCAGCAGTTCTTGGCGCTGTGCCTGGAACCGTTACAGTAGGTACATCTGGATCAAGGGTTTTTATGGTTTTCGACCACATGGACTCTAGGATATTTAGATGGGCCAGTGGAGTTAGCCTTAAAGTGCAGAGTTGACATAGGAATGTCATTAAGGGCCTTCTTAGTTTCTTGGATGCAGGTAAACCCATTCTTCTGGCCAATAATGTGCATCTGGACCTCAGGGTAGGATCCTAACACGGAAATGTCAGCAGTAATAGCGTCGTCCAGGGTGATATGATTTGTGATGACCAAGGGTTGATTTTGGGCATAGAAGCGGCAGGCGAATTCCATGGGGCTTTCTCCTTTGTTTAATCAGATACCCCTGAAGGCCTGTTTTTGGTTGGCTAAGGTTTGGTTGCTTCTGAACTCTTTGATTAAAGATGTGTGGACCTGATCCCAAGTTGTGCGCTCCTTCAAATGAGGGGTCATGATCTCTAGGCTGTGCTAACCAGGCAGGAGTGGATATGTTTTACCCTTTGCCAGTCAGTGGCCTCCTCCATAGAGCTTTCATAAGCATACAGGAAGGATGCAATGCTCTCTTGGCCGAAAACAAACCTTTCTTTAAAACTAGGGTCTAAGTTAGTTACCAGAGGAGCGGAGAGGGTGTTAACACCAGGGATAGGTGTTGGCTCCAAAATTTCAGTTTCTGCATAGTCATGGGGGCCCTGTTGGTCTAGCTGTCATCGTAGGCCTTCAAGTTCCTCCTGGACATCATCCCAATTTTTCCCTGTGGGAGGAAATGGGAACCTTGTCCGCGACTTGCTCTTTTAAAGATTGTATGTTAGCCTGTTGGTGGTGAAATTGGTCTCTGAGGGTGATCAGGCGGGTCTCAAACCCTTGACAGGTTTGCTCCAGCCAAGAGATGCGGGCATCAGTTAGCTTGGCAAAAATACTTAAGTTGCCCATTTTGTCCAAAAGGGCATCTAGGGAGACCCTAGGATCAAGTGGGACCCCATCCATTCGGAGTCTACACCCTTCAGCTACATTCCAAATTTGTTCACATAAAACAGCCAAGGCCGTCATCACATACTTCTGCCAGGGGTTCTTAGGGCCGGCAGCGGTCGGGGCTGAGGAACCTGGGGGACTGGGGGGTCCACAGGGACCTTCTGGCCCTTTAGGCCCCCAAGGCCCTCAGGACCTTCGCCCCTAAATGGATATTGCGGGAGGCCAGCTCTTGATAGTGTTTTTGTAGGGTCCCTACCAGATCCTCATTTTTGAGAAAACGTTGATTCCAAGTTGTTTCAAGGTGCTAAACGTTCTGATGCAGTTCATTATCAAGATACCCGGAGATCCCATGATCTAACACCATTACCTGGTCTCTAACTTCATTAATCAGCCATTGATTATCAATTGTGGCCTTGCAGTTGTCATGGATGAAGGAGGAGGCCACATTATAGAAATTGACGAGATGGGTGTGTAGGGCCTGGGAGAGCCCCAGTTGGTGTGCGACTTCTTGATGGTGCAACCCTACTAGTTGGAGTAGGCGATGGATGGCAGGGTGGACAAAATGGCGGAGGTAACGTTTGGGGCCCAATGTGAGTTCTGCTGGCAGCAGCTGAGCCAAGTCATAAAGGTCCCGCATGATAGAGGGAATGGCGGAGGCGCAGGAACAACTAGTGCGGGCACCCAAAGAGTAGATGCCATTTATTAGTTGTGGGATTACCTTGTTAAGGTTTTCGTATTGAAGCTGGTACTGACTTCCATCAATAGAAGGCAGGGTGAACTGGAAAGCAGCTTAAAATTCTAATATTTTGGCTTAAGATGGCCGGTATTTCATGCCTCAAGGTACTAACCCATTAGGCAACGCTTCTTGACCAACCAGCAGTTTGGTCTTCTAGGCTTCTATTATTTTCCATTGCCATAGACATTTTCACTCGGGACAGCTTGGAGCCCCTGTAGTGAGCACCACTCTTGTTGGCGCTACAGTTCTCTGGACTGGCGCTGAGGTCCAAAGGTGGCTCAAAGCTGCTAATTTTCAGAAAAGGTCGAGAAGGAAGCCAGTATCTGGGTAAGTTATTCAATATTTTATTAGGCTTAGAAGGATTCGATATTTATAGGGTGTGTTGGGACTCAATGCCTTTGGGATCATCGGGGCCTCATCTATTCAGAATCTTTACCTATCTTCCGTAATGGCCTTCTCATGGACATCCTCAATGGATGGCGTTGCTCACCTGACTGAATGGGTGGAAACGCCACCCCACGTGACTCAGGAATAGGGGAGGAGGATCCTGAAATTGATTTAACTTGGTTAGGTTTGACGACTGATTTAGTATGGCCTAATTAGGAAGCAGGGAATTCAATTCAATTATTATCTCAAATTATGACAATGAAGTTTGATCTTCATGTCATAAGGCTGGAGCTTTATAGCACAGTGAGCTACCCGCCACTAGGATCCTTCATGTTCTGTAACCATTTTAAAAGATGCATGGTCAGTAACCATAGTGAAGGTAGTTCCATATAGGAAAGGGTGGTTGCTTTACAACTAACATAATGGCAAGGCACTCCTTCTCCGTTACACTTTAGTTATGTTCAGCCTTTGGCATCATCTTACTAAAATAAGATACAGGATGATTCACATCGTTTTCATCCAATTGGGCTAAGATGGCCCCAATGGCATATTCTGAAGCATCAGTGAATAAGATGAATTGTTTATTATAATTTGGGTGCCAAAGGATAGGGCGTTGTTGCAGAAGTTGCTTCAGCGTCTCAAAAGCAGCATTCTGTTCCGCACCCCACTAAAAAGGAGTTTTCTTGTCAATAAGCGGACAAGAGGCTCGCTGAGCTTGGCAAACTTAGGGGTGAACTGATAGTAATATCTCATCATCCCTAGAAAAACCTGAATATCCCTCAAATTTTTAGGGGGAGCATTATTGAGATTGCTTCAACCTTATCTTAGATTGGTTGAATTCCTTTTGAGAAATGAAATGGCCGTGGAAATACAGTTTATCTTAAAATACACTTGGAGGGCTTTAAATTGATGTTTGATTTACGTAGCCATTAAAACCTCCTTCTGGTGATCAAGATGTTCGTTAAAAGATTTTGAAAATACTGTGATGTCATTGAGGTAGACAATGACACAACTTAACTTCAAATCTTGCATAATATGGTCCATCACACGCTGTAAAGTTGCAGGTGCGTTGCACAACCCTTGAGGTAATCAGGTTGGTTGGAAGAAACCCTCACTACAAATGAGAGCACATTTCTCCTGGTTATCAGGGGAAAGATGCATTTGCCAATTGCCGCTAGCTAAGTCCATGTCAGAAAAGAAGTTAGAGCCAGAGATTTGGGCCAGGGCGTCGTCAATGCATGGGAGAGGATAGCTATCCTTTATCATGAGGTTATATAACTTGCGGTAGTCCATGACTATCCAATGACCTCCGTTTTTTTATTAGCAGAAGAGGGGAAGACCAGGGGCTTTGTGAAGGAACTAGCAACCCCACGTGTAGTAGCTGCTGAAGCTCTGTCCTCATTTGCTGTTCTTTCAATTTTGATTTGTGATAAGGTTTTGACCAAATGGGATGGGAATCACCCACATTAATGGAGTGTAACCAGCCCTTCATGTGGCCATAGTTGTTATCTGATTTGGAGAATATGTCACTATAGTCATCAAAGAGAGTGTAAACTTTCACAGCTCATCTGGTTCATCTCGTCCAAGATATGGACGTTGGGTAAGGTACATACCAGGTTATCTGTTGGCAGTCCTATATCCATCATAGAGCCAATAAAATGATTTTGTTCAATGTCCTCCACAGGGACTAACAAGCCTCTGCCAATCTCCTGGTGTTTTAAAACCATGTTCTTTGAGGTGAGGTTCCCCAATGGCATAGTCTGACCTTTGGTAAGCTGGTTCAAGAATGCCATCAATACCTGAGGCTCCAAAATACTAACACATTTAATACCTATGAGGTGCAACAGACAATGGTGTGGGACTTTAAAGCGTGATTATTATTTCAACCACTCATTGTTCACCAGGCTTAATCAAGACCTCATATGCAACATAGTAAGGGATACCGTCCCTAGCATCCACTGAATTGGGCAACTTCTTTGTGTTAAGCTCAGAAGTGGAATAAGGCAATGCTATAGCTGCGAAGGGTAATTGACCAGGCAAGAGTATTCATGCTTGCTGGATTCTTTATTAGATAAGACTAGTGGGACTTCATAGTTGAGTAATGAGAAGAAAAATTGCTTCAGGGTGATTATTCTCTCATACTCAATCATAATCTGAGTGCCGATGAGCATATCATATGCATTGTTGTCCAAAGCCACAGCAGGGGCTGATAAAATAAGATTCCCAAATTTGAATGGGAACTGAATAGTATTCCCTAATAGCACGGGTTTTATTGGGGCCAGCAGTTTCAAAATTTTTGCGTGTACTCCAAGTCAGGCGCTAGCTTTATCTTCTTGATAAGGTTTGTGTGATCACTTTAACTAAAGAGCCAGTGTCCAGGATAGCCAGTATTCGAACCTTTTGAATGACCACTTCAACTTTAGTGAGCGTTCCTCCAAAGTTAGGTGACAAAATTGAGACCTCCTTGAGCCGGAAGGTGAAGGTTAGCTTTTTATCAGTCTCATGGTATTTATCCATGATGGAATTTATGGGATGAATCCGCTGATTAGGGAGAATCAAGCCAACTAAGATTTAGTCACCATTGCTGGCAGTGTCAATTACTTTTGGACACCCTAGAATTTGGCTGAGGTACGTTTCCACAGGTATGGCGGTCTTGTATACTCCTCCAGCGTTCAAATGATCAGGAAACTCTACTACTACAGGGCTCCCAATATATAGTAACCAACATCATCGTAACCCCCATCATATTCTTTTCCAAGGGTATTCTCAACAATGGGCAAGGTCACGATGGAGGTAGGAAAGATGGCCAAATAAGATTGGGTAGCCTTAGGGTGCTCATTTACCAGCTTATCTGGAGGAGAAGGCACAGCAGCTTTGGTGCGCTTGTGAAGAAGTATAGTATTTGCTACATTACAGGTCTCTTATTTATAAGAAGTAGTGATAACTTTTTAAATTGTACTGAGGAAGAAGATTTTCAGGGAGGATAGGTACAGGTGGACTCACTCCTAACTGTTCATTAGGCGGTAGCTCCTCTATGGTGAGAGCTGAAGGTTTCACCTCAGCTTCTTTGGGCGTCGCACATGGATGAAAATCAGCAACATCTACCAAAGCCTTCTTTATATAATGGATACTTTTGAAATGGCGTTTCACTGAGATAATAGCTGGCTTGTGAGGGCTGAGAAGTTAACCCAGTTAACAGGGCGGTGATAGCATCATCAAGGGTAAGCATGTTAGAGGTTTAATAACCTTTGCACTGCAGAGGTAAAATTGTTCAGCAAAGGCAATGAGCAATTCATCCTCATACATGCTACGGCGCATAAATGTCTTTTTTCCTTGTGTAGACTCTGCTTTGATCTAAATTCAGCCAAAAGAGCCTCCTTCACCTCTGCCCAAGTGAGCGAAGGGTCCAGGTAAGGAACTATCATCTCTTGCACTTGGCGGCTTAAACAGGTAAGGATGTATCAAACTCTTTGCTTATCAGTTGTGCCATGCATGGAAGCTTCATAAACATACAAAAATGTAACAATGCTTCCTTTACCAGGGGTGAAATTTTCCTTAAGAGGGAGTTTGTAAGGGCGCTGCTTAAGCTCCTTAAGGCGGTATAAAATGCTTGCTAGTTGCTTTTCAAGAGCAGTTATCTTTGGTGTACAGGTGTCCCCTGTAGTGAGCACCATTTTGTAGGAATCCAGCCTGTTTGTGCTCAATGATGCTTATGTCGCTAAACCCCACAAACTTCTAATAAATTTTTAATAAATAAGCACTGCTAAAAACTTGGGGTTTAAGTGTTTTTATTAGTTGCAAAGGGTAAGAAAGGAAAAAACAATCACCTCAATATCCAACAAATCTGTATTTAAACATTTATAAAAAACTCTGAGGGAATTTACTAGTAAGTTTGGTATGGCTTGTTACTGTCCAAAATTAGGAAATATGTTAAAATAACCTATTAAAGCTCAGAACGCTCATTTCACCTGGGCTGTATGATGGATGGGGAATTAACAGATGGCATTACATATCCGTGTGGTAATAATTTAATTAGCTTTGGCCAATCCTCATTAGCAGAAATTATTTTACCTCAGGGGACCCCCACCACACCTATAAAAAGGGGTGATCCCCACATAGGTGCATGAAGGGACTTAATTATGGCTGGGGGAGTTCCATTTGATAGACGCCCCAGGGTCTGCTGCGTGGTTGGAGAAATCTGACTGCTTGAATTAATAATTGTTGCCTTAGTTTTTATCAAAATCATGTTACCCCAATTTGTTGGGTTCCATCAAGAATCAGCGGAATCTTTTTGTCAAAATAATGTTATTATTATTTAATTCATACTAAGAATCATCATACGATTGTAAATGGCTGACATTTCCCCTTTTGACATGGAATCCTTAGGTATGTAATATTTTACTCGCACATTTTTCAAAAAATTGAATTTTATGTTTTTGAGTACTTTCAATTTATTTGAGGTACGCTGACCAGGGGATGGACAGTACCAAATCACAACACTCAAAATGACAAAACAAAATTTCTAACCAGGTGGAAAGCAGAAACCGCTAACCCACCATGGCAGAGGGTGAAAAGGGATTGGGGGGTTGGTTTTCAAAAAGACCCGCCTCATTCAAGGGATGTTGGTTACAGTACCATATCAGAGCAGAGAGCCAGGGCGTTGGGGCATCCTCATAGTGGGGGTGGAGGTCAGCGTAGTAGGAGTTTTCCACTTCCTCATCAAGATAATGATGGGAAAGTGTTTCAATAAAAGCTGCAAGGAGAACTTCAGCTTCTTTTTGGGCTTCAGGAAGCTGGGTGAAAAGGGAGATACTGTGGCGGGTGATTTTGGCTGAGAGGTTGAATGAAGCAAGCGTTGCAACATTCATAACAGCAACTTCAGCATCATCAAAATAGTTTGAGATGTCACTGCAGGGAAATTCAGGGAAGTCAGGGGGGAAGAAGAGGGTGGGCAGGCCATGCTGGAGCTGAGCCACTGACTGGGCCACCGTGGCGCGTAGTTTTGGGCACTGAGGAGAGGCCACTGTAGCTAAGGCGAGCTGGTGGTCACTTTGGAAGGGGGCTGTATTGGGCAGAGGAGCAAAATGGCGAGGGGTAGGGGTTTCATCAAAGTCAGGAAGGAAAAATTCTGCCTGAACATAATTGCTTTGGAAGAGAGTTTGACCTGTATGCCTACTAATGAGGACATTACCTGATTCGTCAGTCTCAGCCAATAGATCCCATGGATTTTGGTTCACTGGAATAATGGCATTCAAATTCAGGTGGGTGGGATTGGGCGAATGGGCAGCTGCTTGGGTGCCAATTGTGGTCCAAGCATTGCTCTGTTTGGCTGGGGTAGATTTAGGTGGGAGAGTGAGGCTGGAGGTTTTGGGGGGGCTGGTTTTCCATGTGGGCCCACTGAATGAGATTGGAGGGTGGGAGGGGGCAGCAAAGTGCCCCATACTGAACCTCCAGAGGGGGGCTCAGAAGCCGCAGCAGCAGACTTGGCCTGAGGGCACACTTTTTTGCATGGTCGAGGCCAAAGCAGAGGGAACAAATCTGCCTACCATTATTGACCTGAGCCCAAAAGAAATGATCAGGTGCTGCAGCCACACTAGCGCAGGGTGGGATTTGTTGGCTATGGTAGGGTGGTGTGGGATGATGGTGGCTGTTTCGCAAGGAGCAGCAAGGCGCTCCACACCAGATGGAATGGCAAAGATGAAGTTGGGCTGAGTGCCATAAGCCATGAGCCCCGCGACCAACTGGTCATACAAAACCTAGGGTGGAAGGTGGGATGGGAGATTTGCAAAGGATACCACCAGCGTGGTGTCTGAAGGGAGGTGAGTACGGGTTGTGGGAATGGGGTTTTTTTTATAAATTAGAGGAGTTTGTGCTGCCACTTCAGCATCCTCCTCAGATTGGAACCCAACGTCAAAGTAGCCCTTAAAAGGGCGGAAGTCTATAAAGCCAGCTGGTGCAAAGGCCGCAGTGTCTAGGTCAATAATTGCCTTATCAACGTATGGGAACAAATGCCCATAATCCACTCTGAGGCAATAGCAAATGGCGGAGTGAGGGAGGGTGAGATGATGGGGTGAGAAGGGTGGACGCGTGCCAGGTGGAGCGCTAAGTCCCGTGGGGGGACAAAACGGTTGGAAGCAGTGGGCGGGCTGTTTGAGCCCATCCAAACGCACTTGCCCATGGGGCGGAAAACGCTAGGTGGTGGTGCACTGCTGCCCCACACTGGGGTGGCAGGCGGTGGAGCCAAGGACATCAAAGAATAGGCTTGGGCAGACGGCTGTGAATAAATAAAACTTAAATTTAAAATCGCTCAAAAGTGACTTCAAGCGGTAAAAAAAATTGTTTTAATGTACTTTCAGCATACCAATATCTCATGAACCGCTCAACCAATCCCAGCAAACCAGGTGTCAGGTGATAGAGTCACTCGACGCCCTTCCACCAATATAAGTGATAATTTTGACAACTGACTTCAGTCGCCTCTAGGCTTTGTCTGCGTGAGGGTATTTTTGTGCCAAAAATTTCTAAAGTGCTCCACTAAAACTTAAATATATCAGGAACTACAAGTCCAATCACAAAAATACAAAGTGTAATGTGATCCTCAGAACTAAATCTATAATATGAAACCAGTATCGAGTACCAGAAGCACTCACATTAAATAATAACAACATTTGAACTCAAAAATTTGAAATGCTTTGACCTAAAAATTACGCTAAACTTGAACCAAAAATTTCAAACTGAAAACTGGCAAATCCTATGAGAGTGTCAGCAGGCTCTATCATTTGAGACTATAAATTAAAGAAATTTTCATAGTAGAAGAAAAAGTTTATATGTAACAAGTGAAATTTTATATTTTTTAATGGAAATTGGTACAGTTACGGTTAAGAAGTTTAATATTTGGTTGATTCAATAGTTTCTGGTTTGTCAAGCAGTTGGTGGTTTAGGGTTGATTAATAAAAAACAGTTATAATAAAGAAGTTAGTGATTTGTTGATTTGATAAGTTAATTGTTTTGGTAAGTGGTTGATGATTTTAGTTGTTTCGATACATTAAATTTTAGTTTATAAAGACAGTTGGTGATTGGTTGATTTTGACATGGAATCCATAGGTATGTAATGTCTTACTCGCACATTTTGCAAAAATTGACTGTTATGTTTTAAATGTACTTTTGGCATGCTACTATCTCATGAACTGCTCAACCAATCCCAGAAAACCAGGTGTCAGGTGATTGAGTCACTAGGCCCCCTTCCACCAATAGTACTGAGAATTTTGACAACTGACTTCAGCCGCCTCAAGGCTTTGTCTGCGTGAGGGTGTTTATGCGCCAAAGATTACTAAAGTGCTCAACTAAACTTAAATATCTAGGGAATTACAAGTCTGATCACAAAAATACAAAGTGCGTTGTGATCCTCAGAACTAAATCTCTCCAATAACACCAATTCCGAGTACCAGAAGCACTCAAAGAAAATAATAACATTTGTCTCAAAATTTTGAAATGACTTAGCCTAAAAAGTGCAATAAAACTCAAACCAAAATTTTTAAACGGAGAACTGGCAAATCCTATGCATAGCGTCAACAGGCCTATTGTTTGAGACTAAAATCAAAGAAATCAACCAAGAACTTAGACAATGGCAACCATTTTTAGATTGATGAAACCACATCAGCGCCCAAGTGGCCTGCATCTCCAATACCTGGGTCATCCGGTGTGCCCCCAAAGTGACTCAGACCAAGCGTACGGCTAGCTAGCAAGAAAACAGACAATGAGAACATTTTTAACTTGTGCTTCAACAACATTTTTAACCAACTTTCATTCCTTCCCAAAGCATAAGTCTGCCCATAATTCCATGTCTACTGGTAGTCCCATGACTACCAGGTTTAATTTTTTTGGCTGGTTTTGACCCAAGACATTCTTTCTTTATGGCTGAGAGGGTAAATGTGGCAATGGGTCTTATTGAGATTCCTTAAAATTTGACATTCAACATACATTAAAAAATGTCATGAATGTCAAACCCACCAACTTTATACACCCACAACTATTAAGGGTTGGTCAAGTCTAATTGGGCCTGGCACACAGTGTCATTAATGTTATAAACCTTTTCCAACTAGCGTTCTTAGCTTTAAAAATATCATTATAGCAATAAATCACCTCATTAAGTGGTTCAAGGCTTGGCCTCTCAGTGATCTTGGAGAAATATTGATTGCAAAGTCTATAATGGAACAGGGAATACATTAGTATGGATTTCTACAAGTTATCCTTACGGACAATTTCACTAATTTTACATATAAGGTCATTCTCAAGCTAAATGAGATTATGGGAATTCGCGTAGTTCTTACCATTCCTTATTAAGTCAAGACCAGTGTAATGATGGAACATGCAACTGTGCTTGAGTACAAGCCCTTTGTAAATAATTCAACAACTCAACGTCTCAGTGGTCCATATACATCAATTCAACTGTTTATTTGCCTAAAATATCGCTTACCACAGAGGTATGGGATAAAGATTCATCTGGCATTTATATGGTTGACAACCTGTGCTGCCGCCTTTTTAAAACTCTATCATTAAAGATGATGAAAAAACATGGCCATCTAATTATTTTGACTGAATGGTAGAATCTCTAACTTAAGATTCAAAAAAATCCTACAAAGCATATCTGACAACTAAAATTAATTAAAAGAAGAGGGATGACTTACATAAATTTACTGTAGCAAGCTTTGCAGTCAGAGATTAAATTTCTTAATGTGATACTTATAGATTTTTTAGGACGAATAAGTTGACTGCCTTATGAAAAGGTCTTTTTTGTTACACTTGACCAGGTTGCTGTTAAAGAATACACTATATGAAGTTTGGTTGATAGATAAATGTTAATCGTCTTCATGCAAAGTTTCTCTGATCGTATTATGAGCCTAATGACCATTCTATCAAAGATTGCTTGGCAAACCAAATGAAAAGGGGAAAGTTTTGGATAAAGTAATTAAAAAGATTCTTAACTCTAAAATAAAATCAAAAAGAAATTCCAACTATGTGCTAATTTTTACCCTAAGATGGATTGCATTGTAGTCAACCCAATGAAACTTTATATACCCCTTATTTAACAAGTCAATTCCCTCCCATAATTGCGTTCTACAATAGTCAATGATCTTCATCATGAGATCTTTGTGAATTTTGAATAAATTGACTCAAATATAAATATTATTCGCCTAATTCTAAATAAAGCAATGTTTACTTGTCAAGTTTATTAGCTGTTTTTGGATTTGAAAATACTACTTGGACCATCCAATTATTACCTGTGCACGTAGTGTATAGAATTATTCACTTTAGAGTCTGGATAAGAGTTTAAGATAGGATTTATACCTGGTATGTGATATTAGTTTAAGTTTTTTTATTTTTTTAAAAACTTGCGTCTGTCTTTCAGCGTCAAATTATTGAAATCTTGGGGCTTCTCAGGTTCTATTATGTAATGGCTTATGTGGACAACATCTCAATCCATTTGCCCACCGCTGTTCAACATGTTAAGGAAATGGATGCTGTAATTGCAGCAATCCACAAAGCTGGGTTAATTGCTAAGCCATCAAAATGTGTTTTCTAAAAGGATGAAGTTCAGTTCCTGGTTTTCTGATACTTTGAGATGGTCGTGTCATTACACCTTCAAAGCTAGATTCCATCCGCTCTTGAACCAATCCATTGACTCAGAAGTAATTCTGAAGCTTATTAGATTGATCACTTTTTTAAGAATTTCTCATCTGCCATTTCATAATTTGCCTGCTACCATCACTCTCTAACAATTATGAAAGCGCTTTTTCATTGGACTCAAGCGCCAGAATACTTTGAGCAATAAAAGAGTTTTTCACCACTGCACCTGTTCTTTATCATGCCAACTAAGATACACCCTTTATTGTGGCTTGTGACGCCTCCAGCACCACAGTTGGTGCCATCATCTTACAAGAACATGATGGGAGGGAAACCCCCTATGGCTTTCTATTCTGAAAGAGTTTAGTGTCATGGAGTGCGCTTGGGCCAATATGATAAATGAGCTATTTGCTGTTTCATATTTGTTGACGCACTAGAACTACCATTTTCAGGGTGCCAAAAGTACTGTGCTATTGCGCACAGACCACAAAAGAATTACTATCACAAACCCAAAAATGTGGCGCACAAGCAAACTAAGTCTCACCTTGAAATTCTAAGACTTTACTTCATTCTTTGAGTTTGTAAAAGGGGCTACCCATATTTTACTTGAAATCCTAAGCCATAAAACTCTAATGGGGCCCACTTTGAATACAGACTCTTACTTGGTCACAGTAATCCATCTTATAAGATTATGTTACCTCCGCCTTTACCTTGAGCCATTGACATGGGTGTTTCCCCCACTCCAAAGCTTAAACCTAAATACTGCTCTCACGATTCCAAATTACCCTGCTACCTCTACTGAGCTGGTAATTTTGAATAACTTTTATGCCCATTCCCTGCATCTTGTGTAGACGAAGGTTCTCTCTTGTATGGTATATTGGCATCACAAACTTCCAACCCCAAAGGTCACGACCTCATGACCAATATTGACGTTGGTAATGCCCCCTTCTGGATGGTATTCCCAAAAGGATAAGGTAATACTTCTTTAATAGAGTTGGGTTCACTCAGATCTAAGTTATCGCGTCATAAGAAATCATTATGATTACCAACGTAGATAATGCTGGCGTGAAAAGATGCATTAAGTTGATCAAATATTGTCACAACTGGATGAACTCACAAAAGAGGCTTCCAACTAGAATGAACAATGCTTAATTGTGCCTGTTCCAAATCAGATAGGATTGGATGGAATGACCTCATCCACCCCCTTCATCAGCAGAAGGTCCATGTAATTCAATTTCAGTGGATTTGTTTGTATTTAGACAATGTCCTGTAGGTATGATGTGATTATTGTAGTTGAAGATCATTTCACAATATACGCCATATTAAATCATTGCCTGAAAGAAACTAGAGATTAGGACATGAGCTGTTTTTATGCTTTATGTATTTCACTATTCGTGTGCCTCAGGAAGTGATCAGCAACTGAGGGCCTAATTACCTCACTATCTTGGGGGGCTTATGTGTCATTATAAAGATTAACTTCGCAGATCATCAACCTAATACCACCAATTTGATGGTCAAATGGAGCATACTAACCATTTATTAAATAATTATCTTAAAGTCTATGCTATTGTCTCCCAGGACACATGAGAAGCAGACTTCTTTCTGGACTAATTCTCATATAGTAACTCCCTCCACTCATCAATAGGGGTTTCACCTATGTACTATAGCTTGGGGTAAACCCTGTCTTTACTATAGGCTCTCAAATATACAGAAAAATTACAGAAGCGGATACTTGTCACGCATATCCAGAATTTTATTACAATTACAAAATCAGATAATAAATTTAACTATTATGCCAAGCGTTTTGCAGACATAAATCGTAATAAGGCTTTTAAACTACTAGCTAGGTGATTTATTAGTGGTTGACACCAAGAAACTGCACTTTAGAGGCATGTTAGAAACTGAATCTTAAAAAGAGCTGCCATTTTCTGTCAAACAAGGTTGAGAAAAAACATTCTACATGGATTTGCTAACACATTGGAAAATCCATAAAACTTTTTTTATGCTTCCTCCTTATCCCCCTCTAAAGGACATAAGCCTGCCAAGGTAGAGTCCATCATGGTAAAGATGCACTATGATTTAACTGTGGAGAAGATCTTAAACCCAAATAGAGTCAAACTCATGTTGCATTACTTAGTATTGTTGAAATATTACCTATTTAATCAAAGAGTTGTGTTCCCTCCAGGATTGTGCAAACGGTCATAAGTTGATTGCGGAATCACAAATAGACAAACCTAATTCATCATCATTTTTCACAGCCATGATAGATGCCATTGCAGAAATTTAGTTTACAGCTCCCACAATAACTCCGCTCTGTGATAAGCCCCTGAGGGAGGTAGGCCCTGTCCTTATAGGAAAGGCTAATGTAAGCTCCATGGCTCCTGTAAACAGGCTGGGCCTAAACATGAATCTCTTCAGGACTAAAAAAGGCATCACCCTAGAGCTCTGCCTCTTACCCAGATTGCTGACCTAGGTTATACCCTAAATGAAAGATGGATAGTTTCTACTCCTCCCCAAATACCATGTTCAGTCCCCCAACCTATTCCCAAGACAAAATTTATCATAGCTCAAGAATCTGAAGAGTAATTATGCAAATTTTAAACAACTCTGCAAAGATTTAAAAGATTAAGGAATCTCATTGCAACAGTCTCAATTTACTCCAAAAAGGTGACTTGACCAGGATCCACTATTTAATAAAAAGATTGAACCTGGAGCAACCCCTATAGAAATTAATATATCAAAATGAGTCAAAAACATACAAAGGTTGAATAAGGGAGGTCAGAAATGGGGATCGATCTTCTAATTGAGCTCTGAACTTGATGAAACATACTTTGACACTTTAAATTTTATTAAAATGGACTGATAATAACTCATGAATTTTATACAATGTTGTTGCTATGTCGCTTAATCAAAACAATAGTTTCCCACCAAAATTTGATTAAAGATAGGCATCAGAAGATAGAAGTCAAGGTACTTGAGAATAGTTCATAAATATTTAATAATGAACTTAGGCTTAGCCACTTTCCCTCCCTGTTTAAACATAAAACCCAACACCCTTATAATGCTAGGGTGTTGGGCTAATTTAATACCTTTTTCTTTCTAAAAACTTATCAATAAAGTGCTAAATTTGAGTTTTTTCCATTTGTTTCACTTATTTCTACAATATAAAATATAAGACGCATGGTGGGGTCCCACTTGATAGGCCAATTTGAGGTGAAATTATTGGAGGAAATGTCAGATAAGTTTAGAGATGGAAGGCTTATACCGAAACAAAGACCCTTCATATGAACTTACAATTATTAAGCCTCAAAGCCCCTAGCCTATCTCCTAGAACTTAATATCTCCTGGTTAGATGCCGCTTAATAATATGACCTGATATTATAGCTGCTTAGGCACCCGCATTACAGGCTATTTGTCTCTTGATATCGCTATCTAGACAATCTAATGAATTATGTAAAGTTGCTAATATTTGTGTGAGAAAAGTTAGGGAAGTAACAGGAGACAAACTATATAAGCATGCTGATTGATGTAAAAGTCAAAGTTTTGAATGGCTGATATTCAGGCAAAGAAACTGCGGCCATGGATAGTTAGTGTATACCTAGGAATGGTTTTAATTAATATTATAATAAATCACTTAAGTTTTTTTCAATTATTTAAATCATAAATTTAAGTTATTTAAGTTAACTAGAATGTCTGAGGTCAGAATTATATCTCTCAACTCAGTAACTTCATCCAATAATGTCCATGGATTTGGTTATATGCAATGGGAATGGAGGAAAGATTGGGTTGGACGCTAATGGGAGCCCAAACGTCCTCCCAATGTTTTTATTTTACAATTAAGTCTGATTAGGATTGAGTGCTGGGATAATAAGCTTATCAGGTACATTTGATGAGCTAGAGGACTAGTTGGTCTGGGGGAAACAATAATCAAATGATGCCAGCAGTATGGCAGTGAGACCATCGAATGTGATGATAGTATTAGTGCTATATGTCACATACTAATTAAGGTCAATTGTGGCATTTTTGTAGTGATGCATATAGACCTTAAGAAACTACCTCTCTGGAGCTTGGAAGTACTCCCATTGGTGCATATTGGCATAGCTTTTGGTTACGCTCAACAGTTTACTAGATTAAAAAAAGACTTTTAAACTGATGAGCAGTTGATTTTTTCCAAACCTTAGGCGACTTTTATTCATTATGCATATAAATCCTGACGTCAGTATTTAAGCCTCCCTCAATTATAAAAAAACCCAGCTTAGGATCCTATATGGTTTTTGAAACAAGCTTTGCAGCCTATCTTTCCTTTAATAAAAAGTGTTAATTCTGTCATTAGTGGCATTTTGTCTTTTCCAAGCCCTTCTCAGCGTTAGGATGATGTAGCTGGCCTCAGCTATTACATTTCTCTTAGATCTTATGTTCTGGCCTCACAGCCAAAAGTACCACATCTTAAAGCTGCTTGCCACCAAGGTGCTGCTATGCTCCCACCTCTTGTCCTGCCATCATTGAGCTTCATGAACTCATAACGCTGTACCCTACAATGACCAGCAACATAAGCCCTATGTTGTTTCTCCATTTTTCTGCTATACCAGCCTGTGAAACTAGTCAAGTGTGCTCTTGGATGGCTTTCTCTGCACCAGTGTCCCTGGGACATCCAAAGGCACAATGCCCAGTTTATGGACTCTTTGCGCCTGTTCCTCAGCGCCTGTAATTCCCCTCTCTCATCGCCTCTGTTGGTTCCTGCTACTTCTATTATCTTATGGGAAGGTGATGTTACAAGCTATATAACGTAAATTGTGGCATTTTCACTTTAACATGACTTTACATTGAGCACTTATTTTTCTAAAGCTTGTGAAACTCTCATTGGTACATTGTGATGAACCACTTGGCTACCTCTAACAGTTCTATAATATTTTTTTGATTTGATGGTGCAGTTGGATTTCAGAAAAATCTTGAGAAAGTTTGACACTTAATGCACTTAAATTCACCTAATGTCCAGTATTTAAGCTTCCATTAACTCTAAAAGAACCCTATCTTATAATTCTACATGGTTTTTAAGCCACAATTTACATCCCTTTTTTACTTTATAAAAACGTGTTTTTATATCATTAAGTTTCTTACTTTTGGCTTTGTCAAGTCCTTCTAGGCTTTAAGATGATGTAGCAAGCTTTAGTCCATCACAATATGAACATGAATTTAAGGTTATTTATTTGAAACAGATAGGATAAAATTGTCAATTGTATTCTACATGCTCCCAGAAGTATTAGTAGGGCGTTGTGTCACTGCAGCCATGTTAGAGTATCTATTATGCAGTGGCAGGGTGATGGTGGGAGATGATGTCATTAAGACATGGTGGTGAGAGGAACTCAGCACCACTGGGGGATATTGAAGTGAATAATAAGTTAATTGCTTTAAACTTGATTACCATTATCAAATTAATATATAAAACTTGAGGTGGGAGATGAAAAGGAAGATAACTTAATGATACCAATATCATGGTATGGGTGAGGAGGCAACTTTAAATAGTTAGAATGGGTCTTAATCTTGTATATTAAGTAGCTGTTGCAGAAGTGGTTGTATCCTCACTTTTTGATAAACCTATAATAAAATAGCCCTTATAAGGGTGGAAATTATACTCTAATGATGCTTAGGAAGCATTAAAAAACAATTTCCGCTTTTTAGAAAATAGTTTTTCTGTAGCTAAGTTGAGGCAGATTAATGAAAGAATGAGATAGGGCACTAAGATGGTGGCAAGTCAGGTGGACGCGAACAAGGTGGATGGCTAAGTCCTTTTCAGAGGTTAATGTGAACAATGCATTTAGTGGACTACTAAACCAGCCCAACCGTGTTTTCTTACAATGGATCATATCTTTTGGAGTGGAGAGCTGCTTCATTTTACTGGAGTAGCAGGTGGCAGTGTTGTGGACATTGACAAAAAAGTGACTCAGTGAGCCTGCAATTGATATGTTCACTTTTTAAATAAACTCTACTTTATAAGTGATTTTGTGTGGAAAGAAAATAAATGTAATAATATGATTTTTTAAAAACTGGATAAAGTTTTTTATAAATTTAATCAAGATCTATTTTGGATGTCAAGTTTAGAGTTATCTCATTAGATAGATCAAAATAAAGAAAATTAAGGTTCCAGGCATATAGATTTTTGATAGATTAAGAATTTTGATGCTGGTTGATCCAAGAAATCTACCATTTAGTATATATGAGTGACAACAGTCTCTATTACATCCTGTTATCAACCAAAAATCCAGATATCTGTATAAATTTAGACTAGAAAACTGAGATAAAAAAGCTTAATGAAATGGTGGAAGGTGCCCCAGTGATAGAGTATGGACTCAATGACCACTGACTAAAATTTCAATCTCAGTAGAGAAACTTTGAGTAAAATACAATAAGACTGTGTAGGAATTGCAATAATGTCCCAAACTGAAATAGCACATAGCAAGGTGGTAAATGAAGTCCTTGGCCAATCTGAATGATGTGCGTGATGGGGTACATGGATTTCTCTTACTTTCCCATTTTTTTCATCTTTCTCATTTCCCCTATGATGGTGTAGTATCAACCCCAGGTCATTCCACATCAGATACATATTTTGACAGAAAATAGGAGATAGAGTAAAATTTAAATGTGATATTATAACTATAGTAGGACCTCCATATATTGAATTTGATGGGTCCTAAGAAAGAATTTGGTATATAGAAAACTTGTTATTCAGAAATCTGTTTCTAATTGCTATTAGTAGGTTTGTGAAAGGCATTGGCATTTATTAAAAAATCATGTAAAGGTCTCCATACTATTAAAACGACATTTTGGTAATTTAAATGAAAACATAAGCATTTATTTATAAAAAATTAATGTATTTATCTAATAAAAAGTATTTTGTTTACAGTATTTATTTACTCTATAAAGTTGTTTGTATATAAAAAAGTATAAAATGCGTTAAATGAGTAATACTGTATTTTATTAATTGGTTGTAAAATAATTACAAATGTCCTTCTAAACAAAGTTGATGCAGATTCCTCATAAAAGTGTTCACATTTGTTGAGCAATTAGAAGATATCATCAGGAACATATTCTCACAATGAAGACCTCAACAGATTGTTTTTAAATGCTGCCATCATTTTTTTCTAGAAGGTTTAGGAACACCAATTTCTTCTGCCTCATTGTCTTCAACTAAATTTTCAGTATATTTTAATGAACTTAAAATGGTATTGTCCATTGGATATTTTTCAACATTAACAGCTTTGTTAACGCTTGTAGATCTATTAAGTGATATGTCTTAGTCTATTGCGCCAGTTGACTGTAGCTGGTTCTAACAATCCTCAAATTGTGGCAGTGCAGTAACTTCTTCCACAATAGTTTTTTAGAGAAGCCAGCTTTTATAAAACAGTTCTGTATTGTTGATTCTGCCACATAATTTTGCCACACCTTCGCTACCTCTTTTATACACAGTCTGAGATTAATTGCATCAATAAAAGGTTTGTTATTTACCAATGCAAAAATGAGCCTCTTGGGGGTCTGTTTTTGATAAAGCATCTTAAGTTTTTTATTACTCCCTTGTCATTGGTTGTAGTTTAGATCTGGTGTTTGGAGGGTATAAATTAGCATCACACTTGTTAATTTTTTTGCCACAAAAGGAGAGTGTGCCAAACAAAAATAAAAAAGATACACTTTCATTTTATCTTATCATCTTTTGTCAAAGTTTATTATCCATTTCTCAAATATCTCACTCATAAAAACTTTTTTATTTGTAATCAGTTTCTAAAGGCTTCAATCCTTTAAAAAATCTTGGTTGCTTGCTTTTTAATCACTAACAGTTTATTTTTCTTTTCTGGACATAATAGCACATGAAAACAGTTATTTGTTCTTTACTATGTTTACCTCTGAATCATTTAACGTGTTTAAAGGTTAGAGTCTAATTTGGTAAACATCTGAAAAAGCATAGTACATCCACGTTAAAAACATTATCTGGTTCATACTCTACTAAAATTAACCTTAAAAGTTTTAGTTTTCCACTAGTTACAGTCTGCTTCAGATACACTTCCACTTTCTCCTGAAATACAATTTTCCTTAATGCTATACCGTTTCTTAAATTTGTTTAACAATCCAGAACTACCTTGAAACTCCTAATGCCCCAACACTTAGCATAATCTACCACCTTTTCCTTTATTAGTGGTCCTGATACAAGCATGTTTTTATCTCACACTATTTCACCTTATTTTTGAACTGCTTCATCTACTTCATCATATTTGCACGTTTTAGATTATTTTCTATCTTCTACATTTCGTGAGTTTATTAAACAGATTTTCAATTCTTTATTATGGTTGACACTGTACTCAGCGGAATCAAAAAACTTCATTGCAACATCTTTTATTTAAAATTACTATCCACTTCTTCAAATAATGCCGCCTTTTCTGCAACACTCAAAGATTTTCCTTTTGACATTATAGTAAAAAATAAACTCAAAACAAAAACAAAGACTGACTGAAACTGATTTAACCTTATTCCTTAACAATGTAAAGTACTAGTAAATGATGATATACTGTAATTCACAAGACCAAGTGTTGTAGATTGAGGGAGTGAGGAACATGCACTGTGTCACGTGATCAACTGACTAATTCAGACAGTTCTATTGATATTAGTCAATGTGGAATTAGATAATTTATTTTAAAAACTGAAGCTAAAAAGTTTGATATATAGAAATATTTTACACTATATGTAACTTATTTTATATTGAAAATTTCATGGGACTTAAATTTAATAAATTGAGATTTTTGATATAAAGAAGTTTGATATAAAGATGTCCTACTATATAAACTTAACATTTAAGTCTAAAAACTATATATGACATGTTGCCACAATAGCAGAGTATGGACTCAAAGACCATTGCAGCCCGTTCAATATTTGCAGTGATTTTGGGTTTGTGACGTTATAGACTATGTTGACATTCCATTATGATTCCCTGAATCAAGATATTATAAAGTAAGGAGGTACATGGTGTTCCTGGCCTATCATAATACAGCGTATACTTGCTTACCAGATTTAACCTATTGTTACATTTTTTTGCTTTTCTTCATCTTCATTAGTTGGTGCAGTACCGTCCCCAGGTCAGCCAACCTCAAATGGATTTACTATAAAAACTTTATAATAAATCAACATGTTTGTTTATAAAATCATAAAAAATAAAGGTTGTGATGTTTAGTACTGTATAATAATAAAAATCTTTACTTTGGTTGTAGATGAAGGGGCAAAAAATAGTCAAAGAAAAGTTAACTTTTTAGTAACCACTTTTCCTTTCTTAGGATATAGAACTATGTACATGCTGCTCCTTTCTTATCTAAGCTATTTTATATAGAGTGCTCAGATAATTGAATAAACTATAGTGTTGCCCAGTTAGCATCACATGCGCCACAATAGGACGTAGAGGCCAGTTATAGGTCATTAATTTTAACTTCAAAGTAATTTGAGCCTAAATTTTATTCCTACTTATCATCTATAAAAACGTTTATAGGATGTGGATAGAACTAGATAGCCTTTACCTGGAAAAACTCATGGTTTTTAGAGGAAGAAACAAATCAAAATTGTGACATAAAAATGAGGACTATGTTACATTAAACGTAAAACCTTGTAAACAGATTGCCACATAATATTTCTTAATTGTGAGTTTGATTGCACGTTTATAAAGCGGTTATAAGTAAGCGCTCATATGAGTTCATAAGCTCTCACTGTGACCAAACTTAGTATATAGCAGTGGTTCTTTTTTATTCTGACCACAGGACTTCTTATTTTTTTAATTTAGCCATTTAACCTTTTTATGAGCATGGAAACAGGCTAGTTAAAGAAGACAAAACTATATTTGATTTTAATAAGCTACTTTCAGGAATATACTATACAAATTATATTACTATGGACACCAGGTGGGAAGTAACTTATAATTTATATGTAAGCTATGATAACTGAGATCTGTAGTCACATGAAATTTTTACAAGTAACTACTAAATAACAATGGATGTCTTGGCTAATTTATGTAGATATCTTAATGCAGCTTTAGTAAGTTGTACAAGAAAACATTAAGCCTAAAAATAATTTTCATCCAATCATGGGCAAGTCTCTGAAAACACTTGTCTGCCCTAAAATAATTCCAAGTCAAATATAGTAAAATCCTATATATTTTGATTTTTCTTAGAAAATATGACGTTTGAACCGTTTAGTTAGTTCTTATTCTCTTATAATACATAATTTTGTTTTTACATTCTTATGACAGAGGGATATATACTAAAGTCGACAAATTTTATTTTCTAAGGATACTTTTTGGCACACTGAGTAAAATATGTTTCAATCTTAGAGAAGCCACATTATATATGAATACATTTTGTTATGCTTAAGAAAGCCTATCTGATCATAATTATTTGTTAATTGCTTTATTTAGAGTTCTAATAACATTCAGTTTTAAAAAGTACATATGAAATGTACATAACAAGTAATACCCTTTATCTATATTCATAAGTACAAAAAGCAATTATAAAATGCATTTCCAACATATTAATTTGTTATTTAGTTTATATTTAAATTAATTTTACTTAATATGCCTTGTAAAAGTGTTAAAAGTATAAGTAATTTTACTATGTGGTGGCGAATTGAATTTTACATCTTAAAAACGTAAATTAATAGAATTAATAAGGTATCATGTTATCATTATTGTTGTGCCACCATGGAGGAATCATTGGCACTACGATCATCTGAAGGCAAGGCTTCAAAGTTAGCAGCCTTGGACGAGATGTTTTCCATTAAAGTAAAGCAAAATAAGATAATAGTTCTGATGAGAAGTGTTTTACTTTGAATAATTAAGCACTATTTATAGTGCTTCAAAATGTAAGGATAGGAATAGGAATGTAAGGATAGGAATAGGGATTTTAAGGGTAGTGTCATGGGACCTGTAGGAAAGTCCCAATACCAGGATAGGTTGAAATAGATAAAGTGTGGATAGAGATTAGATAACAAATAGGAAAGGTAAATAATCCCCAAATTCAGCATAATTTGGGCAAAGCTCCAAATTCAGTATTCCAGTCAAAAACATAAAATTGAACTCCATTTACAAAATTATTGGGCCAACCGCAATTATGCCCTTTGTATGATTGTATCAATTTTCTCCCTGGACAAGACTTTCACCTAATCCAGGGAGAATCCTGACAACGCCCTCCTCAAGCCTTGTCCTAGGGGAGTAAGTTGTGACCTGAAGGTTAAGGTAGATGGAGGACTCAAGTTTGGTGGAGTATGGAGCCTTATGCCTGATTTCTAACTTGGAGGCCTTCAACTCTACTTCTAACTGCGTTAACCCTTTACATGTCTTGTGCGCTATCTTGTCCATGTGGGTCTCAGCTTCTTAAGCTTTTGGTCCAACTCATTTGTCATCTGAACCTGGCATCTCTCTATCACTGTATCCACCAATAGGTCCAGGTAATGTTTGAAGGTAATGTTGTCATCAGTGAGCTGCATAATCAAGCGACCGCCTGAGCTTAGAAGCTGACCAAACGACTTTAGGAGGCTTCCCCTTGAAGGTTCCAATGGGGAGGCCTCTTCCTGCAATTCTGAACCATCATCACAGGATTGGGGCGAGCAGATGCCACTCACAACCAAAAGTGACTCATGCAACAAATTCAGTGAGGGAAACGCGCTGTGGGCCAAATGGTTGACATTGGTAATGGAGGTAATGGCAGCCAGTTTTTTGGTCTTCAATCTTTTGGGACTCTCATCTTTGCTGGGATTAGCGCTATCCCCATTTGAGAGCTGAGCTGGGTAATCTAGATTTTTTGTTTTAGTAATATTTGGCCTGATCTCAGGAGGGGTGCCACTGAAATCTGAAAGTGGAAGCATTGCCAGAAAGGAGTCATTTAGCTTCACTTTTTCTTGACTCTCATTGTTGCTGGTATTGGCGCTATCCAAGTCTGAGGGCTAAACCAGGTAATCCAGAATTTTTGCTTTGGTAATTTGTGGCCCAATTTTGGGAGGGGCGCTGTCAAAGTCAGAAAGTGATAGGATTATTGGAAAAGGGTTATCAAGCTTCGTTTTTTCAGGACCTGTGTTTTTGTAGGAATCAGCGTTCATCTTAGTAATATCTGGTCCAATTTTTGGAGGAGCGCCGTCAAAGTTGGAAAGTGGTAGCGTTGCAGGAAAAGAGTCATCAAGATTATTCCCAATGGTGCAAAGGTAAGTCCCAGGTATTTTACCTGGCGTTCAAATTGCATCATCACCCCAATTGCTTTTGGGGCTTCCCAAACATTTATGCAGCTTGCAGCCTTCATTGAATTCAGAAGATAGTTCTCGACTTGTTGGCCCAACTTGATTGGTCCAATTGCTTAAATGATGCTCATACAAATTCATGCTTGGTACTTTTACTTCTCAAACACTCAATAAAATTTGTTCTGATTTCTTTCACAAAATCAGAGTGGGAAATGACATCATTGCGTAGAATTGGGTATTGGTCGCCTAATTAAGTATTATTGTTAGTAATCAGATCATTTTTTGTTTTTAAATTCTGAGCATTCAAATTTGTTTGACCTTTTCTCTTTGACTGGAGTATAGGCATCAATTTGGTCAGTTTCTTTTTATAATGATTCACTTTAGTGAAAATCTGAAGAGTTTCTCCTCATAATTACAGACTCATCCTATAGGCTAGTAGTCATTTCTCTGCGTGATATTTTCCCAAGCGTCTCTTCATTCATTGTCCCATTCTTCCTTACTATATTTTGCTTCCTGCATATAATGAAGTATTGCCTTTTTCAATCTCTTCACTTTATTATGTTAGCTATATTGCTCTTTGACATCTGTTTCAATTATTTCAGGCATATACAATAAATTGAGTAAGGGAATGAGTTGGCCTGGTGTTTTGAACCATATAGGACCTTCTTCTCTAGGACATGTAAAGCTCTTCTTGGTAAAATTACTTCCCACAGTTAATGCATCTTGGCCATTCCTTTGTAGGTATGCCAAAAGATCAGGGTCTGGGGTACCTACTTAGGTTTGATAATTCTTATCGTCCAAGGTTGAGGATATATCCTCATGGTGCAACTTGGAAGCGACCTGTCAGAAAGCACCATTTTGTTGTGCCACCATGGAGGAATCATTGGCACTACGATCATCTGAAGGCAGGGCTTCAAAGTTAACAGCCTTAGACGAGATGTTAACCATTAAAGTAAAGCAAATAAGATAAGAGTTCTGATGAAGAGTGTTTTACTTTGAATAATCAAGCATTATTTATAGTGCTTCAAAATGTAAAGATAGGAATAGGGATTGTAAGTATAGGATTAGGGATTTTAAGGGTAGTGTCATGGGACCTGTAGGAAAGTCCTGATACTAGGATAGGTGGAAATAGATAAAGTGTGGATAGAGATTAGATAACAAATAGGAAAGGTAAATAATCCCCAAATTCAGCATAATTTGGGCAAAGCTCCAAATTCAGTATTCCAGTCAAAAAATAAAATTGAACTCCATTTTCAGAATTTACTGGGCCATCCACAAATTATGCCCTTTTTATGATTGTAATAAATTTTCCCCTGGACAAGGCTTTCTCCTAATCCAGGGATAATCCTGACAATTATCTTGACTTTAAAATAGATGAGGTAAACCTTGGCACCAAAATTAATTATAATACATGTGAGGGTAATAGAAAGCTTGGGAAGCCTTCAAAACTGTTCACTTTTTGGGAAATCAAAGAGCTGAAAATTACAATCTATCCATTAATGAAATTCTGATGGCAACCCAAGAGTTAGGTTGTAGTATGTCAATGAAGATCCACTTTCTGAACTCTCAACTTGACTTCTTTCTAAGTAATTATGGAATTTGAGTGACAAACATGCAGAGCACTTCCATCAAGACTCTCAACAAGGGAGTGGAGGTATCAGGGAAAGTAGGGATCATCTATGCTTTCAGATTATTGTTAGAATGTCATGATTGATGCCCCAGAAGTAGACTACAGAGGAAAACAAAAGAATAGAGAAACGTTCGAGTGAACAGTTAAATATTTAAGATTCTGAAGGGATGAGTTCTGTACAAACATATAAAAATATTATAATCTCCAAACAAAGAGCTATGAAAGGGTTTCTTGTGCTTATGCTCTTTTTTTCCTTAACTATAATTTGGTTATTATTAACTATTTTTTGTAATGGAAGGAGAAAACTTTATTTTTGTAGGTTTTTTTGAAAACCTAAAAATATGTTTTTACATACATATCCTGCACCTTGGTTGTGACTTTCTGAGCTTAGAGCGATGTATTGCACTCAAGATTTCACTAGATCCATATTTATTAGTTATAGATGTATATATATTCTAAAGGTAATTTTCTTAATTTTTATACACTTAAAAAAATTTAAGCCAATAATGAACTTTTCAAGGCTATCTACTTAATGAATTTTCTTTGGCTAATAAAAATAAGTCAAATTTATAAGATATAAAGTATAAAGTATTAATATTAATGGTGATAGATATTCTTATGGTCAATAGAGAAACAAAAACTTCAAGCAACTTAGATTTATGTTTACTATAGAATTCATATGTGGTATCATTAGTTGGAACTTAGATGTTAAAGATACCATCATTTTTGTAAGGAGTTTTTTAAAAGAAGAGTAACCTTATATTTTTTACTTATAGTTAGATGTGAAAAGCAACATAAAAAGGTTGTGCAATAGAAAGATACTTTATTATTATGCTTTTATAACCTTACTCACCATATAAAATTTTGTCTATTTTCACTTTATATCATCTAGAAAAATGTTCCTTCTTTGTTACAAAGCACTCTATTGCTGATATCACGTAAATTGCAATATTTATTTTCTAGCATATAAATATAAAGCAAAAAAGATTTGACAAAGTAATAAAGAACTAGGTATTATTTTTAGGCATATATAGAATGTTGCTTATCCTATTAACTGAAACGCCCAGGAGGTTGGTTATGGTACCAAGAAGGTAATAAGGTCTTTGATATCTAACAAGAAATTAAAAATTAGACTGATAATTTCACCACAAAGCACAGACCACTTTAGACATTTCTTTAGTTGCAGGGTTTATTGTGAAGGTTACTATTAATTCTTCAACTATGAAAGCAAGAAGCATTAGGGTCAACCAATCCTTGATGATGACCCAAAGACCCCTTAGAATGATTATAAATTAAATGAGTGCCTCAAGGATGTCTACCACCTGAACAATCTGAGCATCGAAAACTAAAATGTAAATTAAAAATGAAAATAAATTGAATGGCTTCAACAATTTTTATAGCCTATCTGAGAATGACGTTTTTTAGAGAATGCTTTACTGTTATTAAGTAACAAAATATATAAAGATGGCGACGCTGGCGCTGATCCTAATTGAAGTTTTACTATACACCTAGATGATGATTGTACTCTCAACAAATATACTTAAATAGACGACAACAATTAGATGGCAGAACAACAGGTTGGGTTCTTAGACGCTCTTTAAGGATCAAGGATAATAAGAGCCCCAGTCCAAGCCACAAAGCATATTTATGAAGAAGATCAACATGTGGAAGTTGACACATGTCCATTATTTTTTTAGCATATCTTGATTGATTTAAAATTATCTATACTGCTTTATAACTAACGCATCCAGTTTTTACTTGGAATATAAGCCTCATCATATGATATTGAGAATAAATAGGTATTCTTACGCTGACATTAATTTGAGCCTAATTATTTTGTCTAAGAAATAGAAGAAGGGCCTACTAAAGGGAAGAGCAAGACACAAAGGTACAGCAGTTAGATAAAAAT
This sequence comes from Massospora cicadina, assembly GCA_022478985.1. Taxonomy (NCBI): domain Eukaryota; kingdom Fungi; phylum Entomophthoromycota; class Entomophthoromycetes; order Entomophthorales; family Entomophthoraceae; genus Massospora; species Massospora cicadina. The sequence continues at coordinate 144,807 of JAKSZP010003946.1, forward strand.
GGACATAACTATCTCTGAGGTCAGAAGAAATCAACACTATTATTGAGACAATTAAGATTAGGATAGACATAACATATTAATTGTTGGAAGAAAGTCACAAGCGCCTGCATAGACTTAAAAACTTAGTACTATTAATGTTACGAGCCACAGATGCCTAAAAACATGGATCAGGTTTATTAAACAATTGTAGAAACATTACAAAAACTTCTTATGCATCACCTAATTCTTTGTGGTGTGATTTTAGTTGTACTTAGTAGCTTACATATTATCAACTAATTAATGCAAATATATCATTAGATACAAAAACAGGCGGCGTCCAAAGCAAAATTTATGGATGAATTATTTTTGGGTAAACATCTTATAGAGAAAGAAACAATTTTAGCTGCTAGCCAACAAGATGATGAAACCATGTGCCTATCTTCAGTAATTCTAATAGTTTCAGGTGACAGCTTTTTAGCCATCTTACCTAATAAAATGCACCCAAAATATTATAAGTTTCAACCATGTTGTATTTAAAGAATCATTTAGAATGCACATATGCACTAAACTGCACACTATCATGAGGAAGAAATGTAAAAGATCATCATATACAGGAACAAGAACAAATGTACTTGAGGGAAAATAAGGAAAATTTTACCAAATAAAGTCATCTTATAGAGCCTAGCCAGGTCTGGAAAAGTTAACAAAGATCTATTATAAGTTTTGAAATGATTGGGTTTAGGATCAAATGCCAAGTTTTGTGCTCATGAGGATCATTAAGCGCCTTAATTTGATTAGAAAAGGTAACTTCAAAAAAATAATGGCTTGAAAACCCTAGGTTATAAACCAGTTTTCTTGCACAAAATTCCAAAGACCTCATGGCTATATAAAAAACAATATCTGATGAGGTAAGGGAATAGTAACAGTCTTACTCCTCCCAAAAGATACAGGTCATAAACTGTGGGGAGTTAATATGAAAAACCTATTAATAATAGATTGCAACAAACAACCTTTTTAATGTTTACATAATTGCTGGTAACCTTTTACTAAGTTTTAAAGATCACATAATGCTATCATTTAGGCCCCAAAGAAGGCACGCACCTTATGTATAATACAAAACCAGGTTGCTGACCTCTAACTAATTAAAATACATTTGTGGTAATTGATGCTAAATAGTAATTCAAGTTCATAAGTACCAAAGACTACCAATATTACTAGCTATAAGGACACAATGAGCTTTTGTCATCATATCATCTCAAAGACTATATAGTTTTAAATACCACAAGAAGCACTCATTATTCTAATATGTCCCATCCAAAGTATGTCAAGCTAATTATCTATGTCATGAGACCTATTACTTACTGTATATTGATTATTTCTTACATTACATAAAGATATAAGTCACAAGCTTGTTTGATCACTTATAAGTAATTTTAGCCTAAAAAGCGTCAAAAATACCCATATCACACTCAATAGTAGAAAAGTATATTAAAAACTTTTAATCTATTTGAATTAAATGAATGAATAGAACAAGTTAGCCATGTCTAAAGCCAAAAATTTCCACCTAGCGCCAGACATTATACTAATTAATATAAAACGCTTGCGTTTCAAGCTTGAAAAGTTGCATCACCTAGATGACGCTGATTTGATGATTTCACATTAAGCACTAGATGTAATTGAAACCCAAAACGTAACACTATATCAGCTAGATATACCACATATCTAGATCACCATTTTATAAACATTCTTCCCATATAGCTCTCTGGTCACCCAATGTCAACACTTTTTTATCGTCCAAAAGGGCAACAGTATTGATGGGAAACATCTCAGACTATTCTATTGATCTTTATACTCATAGAAAATTATCATAGCATGTATCTAGGTTTTCAAATAGATAGACAATTATAGATAAATAAGATACTAATTCAGATAAAGACATTGCATAAATATAATAACTTAGTATAGAGTCCTTTTAGTAAACAATAGATGTGCATTTATAGAGTGAACCATTAATTAATCCTTCTTTAAAAGCACTTTATATAGCTGATATAATAACATGAAAGAAACTCTGGTATGCAATAAGCTAATGTCAAGCCTTGCCCTAGTAGGTGTGAAGTCTCGACTTGGTCTCAATTTATATATTTAGACAATTTCAGCCTATTTGTATTATTAAATTAATAATTGATATTTTATCTGTATTAAGGCCCAAGATTATTAACCTAAATAACCTACCATCGGTTAGTTAATATCGCCAAATTCACGGTTAAACGCATACAGGAAAAATCACCCCATTAATGCACCACTGGGCAATGAGTAGAATAGAATGGCTGAGCCAATTTTCTACATATTCTTATTAGGCTTGAGAATGTATTCGATGTTTAATTTCTCTACCATCTCATTAACCACCTCATGCCACATATTATGCTTTACCACATTTTGACTTCCTAAATAATAGATAATGGGAACCACTTGACTGTATTATCATTGGCTCTGTTCAGCTCTCAATGATGAATTCTGATCTTTTACAATCCTGAATCTGTTTTGTAGCTTTACTTATACATTCCCAAATCTGATTCTAACCTCACATGTAGTACACGCCTATCTCTGTTCATCTGGAATGTCCCCTTCCTTATTTTTTATTTCTAATTTGTTACTGGTACTATTTAAAATTGTCTCTTATTTTTTAATAGACTTATGCTCAATCTATAATGTTTTTGTCATTATTTTTGCCTAGTTTCATACTACAGATTACCTGCAGCTTCATAGAGATTTTGCCTGCTCAGTTAGCAAAGAGTTGCCTTGGTAATGACGTTCCCATCAAGAGATTGCCTAGCTCCAACTAGAGATTCTAAACTGTTCATGTGAACAGAGATTTGCCTCAATGACGCAAATTTTATCAAGTGATTTGCCCTAGAGAGAAAATCTCCTAGGAGATTCCACTAGTGCTACTAATGACTAATAATAGTGTAGCCTTCAAAGAACCTGACCTTCTTTTTAACACTAGGTGGCCTCAACCTAAAAGGGAGATACATTGATCTAAAGGACTTGAAATTAGAAATCAACAAAATTCTACAACTGGTGCTACTACTAGTACCATCTGAGGCTACCCGGCGAAGACATATCTTCATGAATAATACCAGCTACTAGATGAAAAAATAATAAACAACCAAACTAAAATATACACTCGCTGGACTGGACTCCCCTTAATTTCCAAAATTTCCCATTTGTATATCTTCACTGATGCTTCTTGCTGTTTTGCTGATGAAATTGTCTACCCAAATGCCTCAGTGCCCTCTCCATTCCACTGCATCCATGCTCCTCATTGCTACGACGCCAAAGTTGAAGCATCCACTCTGTATGCCTCAGCGCACCATCCATTCACCTTCACTAGATAACCTCGCTGTTTCATTTACAAAATAGCCTGGCCAAATGCCTCAGCGCACTCTCCATTCCGTTGCATCCATATTCATCTTTACTCTGATGCCAAAGTCAAAGCAATCAATTTAAATGCCTTGGCTTATTCCATATATCTGCGCTGATGCTTCCAGCTGTTTTGCTGACAAAGCAGCCTACCCAGATGCCTCAGCGTCCTCACTATTCCATTGCATCCATGCTCTTTATTGCTCTGACGCTGAATTTGATGCAAGTAACTCAAATTCCTTGGCACCCTCTTCGTTCCTCCACACTGAAGCTCCTCGCTTCCCCAACACTAAAATCAGAGCCAGCGGAACCCCACAAGAAAATCACAATTTTAATTCTGAGGACTTGCCAAAACATCCCGATGAGCTAAATGAAGCAGAAAGCCCAATTAATTGCCTTGCAGCTCTACTTTGTGACGCCGAGGCTTCCATATTCTCAACCAAGTTAGCTGAACCAAATGATTTGTCACTAAATTTATTTTCCTTCGCTGAGCAGCTGATAATCACAACAAAACTCTCAGGTTAAAAGAGCTGAGTGCTCTTGAGACCAAACCAGCCTCTCTTACCGCTTTAAATTATTCACAAATTTTATTTATTTAATTATTACTTGTTTTTTAGCAGTATTTTAAATATTCCTGCATGTCAGTAATCTAAAATTTCCTGACAAGACTCAAAATTATTCCAAGGGTTTAAAGAAGTTGCCTCCCAACTGCCTTATCATCTTACATGAGGCCAAGCTCTAAATCTGTTGCCCTTGATGCATAATTTTTTAGTTGACTCTGCGATGATGACTTATCCTGCCTCCAGAATCATTTATGAACTGCCCAGCTCCGTCTCAAATTCTAGAAAGGGCAAAATCAAAATTTCTCGTCCTCCTCAACAAATCAACTGGGCCATACACCTCAAACACTTTCCCCCTGCTATTTTGACTCTTACTTTTGGATCATGTCTTTTCAAAAACCTCGTTTTTCATGAAATCAAGTTAATTTGGCAACAAGTTATCAGAGCTGACCTAGTGAGAATATGCATTTAAAGCCAGCTTGGACCTCGAGTATCAAGATATACTGGTCAAATTATGATTTATAAATGCCTAACAACAAATCAATTTCATCATTTTAATTTTAAAACCAAGGCACACAATCTTTCCCTAGCCTGTGAATTCAATATCAAAGTTCCTAAAGAGGATGCCAAAATTTCTCTTGTGACAGAACGCTTCCTTTATCCCTAAAGCAGCTTTTAGACTCATCTGCAGGTTCAGTAGAAGACGACCATGTAGCTGCTTTATACAGCTTTGTTGTCAGAGTCGTTTTTGCTCCTTTCTACTTAATTGTTGTTTGCATCTACCAGATATATGAGTACTGCCTATGCTTTCTGTCCCATGTCTAACCTCAACCCCTAAGATGCGCTACTGACTATATTTACCACTATGTATACCGCTTCAAGATTTATAACCCCAAACTCTATTTTGGAACTAAGCCTATGCCAACTACCTTTCTATATTCACTCACAGCTCTCCTGACCTGATGCTAAAACTAAGGTTGCCATTCCTAAACCGAGTGAACTAACCAAACCTTGGGATCTCCATCTCTTCTAAAGCAATTTTCTTTAGGCGAATGGATATGAGATATACTGTCCTACCACTGATTGCCTACAGATTTTGAGATTATAAATCAACTTCTTTCGCTGAGCCTAAACCTAACCCAAAAGCCTTTGGTTATCGCCTCTCTTTTAACTCTGGAAGTTTAAGGTCCTACACAGGCTGGCCAAACCAGGAAAAACTATTACCACCCATTGGTTGAGGCTTGGAGGGGCATTGTCAGGCTTTTACCTAGTAGGTGTGAAGCTTCACCTTGGGCTCACGATTTATTTTTTTATTTCAACAATTTTGGCCTATATTTTTTATTAAAAAATAATTGATAATTTATCTGGAATACAACCCAAAATCATTAACTTAATTTAACTAGCACTAAACGGTTAATAACGCTGAATTCAAAACTAAAAAATTCAGGATGACTAGCCCATTAATGCTCTACTGGGCGATGGGATAGGGAAGAATGGCTGAGCCAAGCTTCTATTTATCCTGATACTAGGCCTGAGAATGTATTCAGAACTTAATAACTCTACTGCATCATTAACCACCTCACGCCACATATTATGCTTTACCACCTTTTGGCTTCCCATATAGCAGCAGATAATTTGAGCCACTTATTTGTGTTAGCATTGCCTCAGTCCAGATCTCAATGATGAAGCGTGATCTACCCCAATCCTGAACCTAATTTGTGCTTTTACTTCTTACATTCCCAAATCTACTTCCATCTTCACATGTGAAAACTGCCTATCTCTCATCATCTGGAATGTCCCCATCCTATAAAAATATTTTTTATTGATTCCAACTGATATTATTTTAAGAAACTTTAGTTTCTTAATAAACTTATGCTCAATCTAATATATCTTCTTTATCTTCACCTAGTTTCAAAATAGAGATTGCATGCACTTTGCAGAGATTTTACCTGCTCAGTTAGCAGAGATTTGCCTTGGTGATTTCGTTTCTACCAAGAGATTGCCTAGGTCTGACTAGAGACTTTGCCTGTTCACTTGAACAAAGATTTGCCTTGATGACACAAAATTCATCAAAAGATTTGCCCTAGAGTGAGAAAATCACCTATGAGATTTCGCTGGTGCTACTAACAACTAATAGTATGTCCTTTGATACCTGACCTTCAAATTACAAAAACATCCTACAGCTATTCATCAATCATAAAAACTTAAAGTCCTAATTTTTCATATATTTTAGAAAATTCCTACTGTTGCACCTATAATGTATTTCCCAATGAGCAATATGTTAAAAGCTCACTTTAGCTAGTGGTATAGAAGAAAGCCTAGCGATCTTGTTAATATGATGAACTAAAACTTTTCTTTCTCGTTGCAAACACTTTTGCAACCTATTCAATTCAAGACTAAATCTAGTTTGATAATCTCATAGAGGGGATTAGTCTGCGCCCATGTCTGGGAGCAGTTGGGCAAGCAAGGCAAGAGGAGCAAGTGGAAGGCCCACAGCCTCTAACATTCAAAAACGCCCTGGAGAATCTGGCGGAATAGAAAAAAATCTAAAAAAACCGGCGGTCACAATTTCCCAGAGATACTCGCGTGGCAAGCACGATGCAACCAGTACATCAATATGCCACATTCCCAGCCACTTTTGTCGGTGGAATTCAGAGTCCGTGTGTATCTGGACATCCAAAAAACAGCCCTATGGGAAAAATTTTGTGAAGATGTACACAAAATTTTCCCAACTGCGGTGTACGTTGCACCTCACTCCATGTCACGCGGTTGGCTGGACCTAGGTTTTGAAAGCAAAATAGCAGCAGATGAGGCTGCAGCAGTGAGTGTAGTGGTTGACCTCCCCCAAAGGGCAACGGGTCATCAAAACTAAATGCACCAGATGGATAAAATCAAACCAAATTTTCCTCACGTTTGACTTTTTGCCTACTACAGTAAAATGTGACATTTTGGAGCAACACCTGAAAGATGGTCTCACCATATATGGCAAAATACAATCTTTTGAAATGCAACGTTTCACGCTGATGCCACACCTGTGCACCGGCAAAGCCATCGCAGTTCTGACCCCAACTGAGGAGATCGTGAAGGACCTAACCCAGATCCCGCACTCCACCTTTATTGATATCGCAGGGCACACCATCCACCTATTCCGGGTAACCGTGGACAGCGCGCCCCCCATTTGCACCCACTGTGATGCGTTCGGCCATAAGGCACACGTGTGCCCCATTAAAGAGGGCGTTACATTCCAAGAGTACCCCTCAGCGGCCATGGCCAGCGGAGAGGCGCACTATGAACCAACCACAAGCACCAAAGAGGCTTTCCCGTGGGGAGCACAAGGCTGCTACCTATTGGTAAAGCCCATCTCCCCACAGGAGTGGAAGAAGGCCAAGAAGGCCCATAGGACTGCGGCCAAGGAAGCGGCCAAGGTCACCACCACCATCCCACACTCACAATGCCAGGAGGACATGGAGACCTTCGCGGCGGAAGCAACTCGGGAATCCATCACCTAATTAGATTGGGAGGCCCAAGCCAAACGGGCCACTCAATCTGAGGATCCGATGTGAGATTTGATCTCACCCAATTGCTGCACCCAAGCCCCAGTTGAAACCAACTTGGGAACTATCCCAACCAAAAAAATTTTTTTTGCCCCACTCAACGGTGCACCAAACTTATCCGCACCGCAAAAAATTCGTCCGACGTTGGGAAAACAAAAAGTGAAGGCCAAAGCCAACGCGACTCTTTCCGCAAAAAATTAACAAAAACCCCAATAGCGTTGCTGCTAATACCCGCGCTGCTGTGAAAGCCCATGGGGACCTGGAAGAGGCTGGTGGGCCAGGGGGCCCACCCCCTTGCACCTAAGGTGCGATGGGGGAAACCTTCACTCTAGGGACGCTGAATATTGCTGGACTCAAGGCCTCCCCATCCCAGGCTAGGAAACTGAGTTTTTTACAAAATAATTTACCCGTGGATATCCTGGCCATCCAGGAAACCCACTGTCCATGAGGTTCTGAGGATGCTTGGAAAACAATGCTCCTACCATCCCTATCCTTTTGGTCAAAGCACTGTGGGGTGCTAATTCAGAAAAACAATTTTTTCAAATTTACATCTTCAGAAACATTCCTAAATGACTGAGTGCTCGTTGTCACCTTCTCATGGGCCGATGTTGCACACACAATTGTCAACACCTACACCCCAAACAGTGCACAAGAGCGTCAGGAATTTTTCTCGTCGGTCAAATCCCTCCTGCTACCCCCCAATTCTTTCCTAATCGGTGACATGAACTGTTGGCTAACCTCACCAACGGACTGGTGGCTGCCCTCACCCCACGCCCCACAGGGTCACATAGAACTACGCGTTCTAAAAGCCACCCTTGGGTTAATGGATGTGCTGCCACGACATGCCCCACTGCTCAAAAACATGACATGTCCCCACATCCACAATGGCCAATTAAGGTCCATGACCCGCATTGACCTTATTCTAGTGCCGGCAAAATTCCAACCCCACATCTCCCACTTCAAAACAACAAAAATGGAATTCTCTGACCACCGACTAGTCTTGATAACATACCACTTACCTGTCACAGTTGCAAAGGCCCCACATTGGTGCAAAATCCGCCCCCCAGAGCTAGCGTCACCAGGATTTTCCACATGGGTGGAAGAGGCAACTTTGGCAAAATTGTTTGTTGCACCATTTTGCGCGGACCCCATTTCCACATGGGCAACTTTCAAAAGAGACACCATCCGCCACTATCGCCATCTCTCTTCCAGACGCTCACGAGCCACATTGGCAGTTATATCATGCACGCTGGCAGAATTGGCCCACTTGGAGTCCAACATCCCAGCCTCAGGATATAGCCCTGCATGGGGCCAGAAGTGGGCGGAGGCAGCAGCCCACCTCAACGCACTTGAAAGGCAACACAAACATCGGATTTGTGTCCAATACAGGGCCACATGCATCACTAAAGGCGACAAGTGCACCGCATACTTCTTCAAAAAAATTTTTGCACCACGCCAGAGCGTGGCCTGCACACAAGTGCAAAGATCGGATAATTCTATCATGGACACACCAGCTGAAGTGGCAATCAAAACGCAAAGGTATTACTCCAAGTTATACCGAGCTGAACCAATTCAGCCGGCTGAAATGGCGGAATTTCTCGACAGAGCTCATATCTGCACCATTTTCTGATACCCGGAAATAATGAATTTGATTACTCCAAACGAATTATGGACTACCATTCATGGTGCGCCAAACCGAAAATGCCCAGGCCCAGATGGCATTCCATATGAGTTCTACAAAAAATATTTTAAATACATATCCCCATTGCTGCTAGCCTCACTCAACCAAAGCCTGTTGGAAACGCGCCTCCTACCAGGAGGACATGAGGCTTTTACAGTCACACTCTTCAAGAAAGGGGATAGGCTAGACTTAGCCAACTGGCGCCCCATTTCTCTAACAAACACAGACACCAAAATTTTAACAAAAATCATAGCTAACCATTTAGGGACTGTAGCATCTGCCACCATCTCTCCAGAACAATTTGGTTTCATCCCCAGAAGATCGTTTTGGGATAACGTGCACTCTGCGGCTAATGTGTGTCAGTCCACAGCCTCTGGGGCACTTGTATCCTTGGACCAACAAAAGGCCTATGATAGAGTGAACTGGGAATACCTTAGGGCCTGCCTCCAACAATTCCGCCTACCTCCCCGCTTCATTAACTGGGTGATGCTGCTCACGGAATCTGCAACAATGGCTGTGCGCGGCCCAGGTTTCCTAACGGATGTAGTCCATCCTCAAAGGGGCCTGCGACAAGGGGACCCCCTGAGCCCACTCTTATACAACTTCAGCCTTGACCCACTACTGCGAAATGTGAATGCCCAACTCACTGGGGTCCATGTGCCAGGCCAAACCCCAGTCAAGATGATGGCATTTGCAGATGATTGCGTGGTGGGGGTGTCTAATAATAAAGATGCACGTGCGCTTGAAGCCCTCATCCAGGAATATTCCCGGGTAAGCAACGCGGCACTAAACGCCTCCAAAACTGAAATCATCCTCCTTGGTCGGTTTCAGAACTGCTGGGCCCCAGCAAGTAGTTCCCAACCCAGCCCAGCTGCTCGCCCAAGTCCACGCCTTACTAACTCAAAACACACCGCTCCACTGGTGCTCCCCTTTGTGCCGCAACCTACCATAGGACCAGTACGCCATCTGGGCGTGTGGTTGTAGGCAGGAGGATATGCGTCAGCAGTAATGGAGGGCCATATACTGGACAACGTGACGAAGCGAATCGCCTCTCTCAGAGCCCACCCTACTACCCTCACTGGCAGGGTTGTTCTTGCCAACTCTATGCTCCTATCCAAAGTCTGGTTTGGAGCCCACGCCATCCCCTTCTCCCCAAGCTTCTTCAAATCCCTGTATGCTTTGCTACAAGGTTGGCTTTGGTCAGGCCGCCCTCCACCAGTACGGCTAGAGGTCATGTTTGGCCCTCATCATCATGGTGGCATGGGCCTACTTGACTTCAAAGCACATGCCGCCAAGATCCTAGGCACCTGGATTGCGGCCGTCACTGCTTCTACACTCCCATCCCAACACTGGTCCCGCGCAGCCCGCTCCAACTTCTCCCGAGCCTTGGGCCTCAACAATCCATCAAACCCCCACTCCCTGATGAAATACCTCGCATCACACACATCAGCCACAGGTCCTCACGGGACCAAAACCCACTACAAACGAATCCTACTCTCCATGCGAAGCGCAGAGTGGAGAATTCGTATTAGTGGACATACAACCCAAAGAGGCCGCCCCTCTCCTCAGTTCACACAAGAGGTACAGGGGCTACCCATCCATGATGGCGTGATCCCCACTCGACCCCAAGTCCTATCCAGGGTGGACTACCTGGACATGATGGACATCCCTTATTCCACTGAGACCCAAAAGACTATCTGGAAATACGCACACCATCCTCTGTTGCAGCCTCAAGTCCGTTCCCATGTGTGGCGCTGCCTGAGGCGGGTGTATCGTACAGCTGAGCGCTCTAATGCTTTACACTCATCCTGTGTCGTGTGTGGCCAGTATGGAACGCTGTTTCACCGCCTGGAGAAGTGCCCCACCTCTAAAGTAATATGGCGCGAAGTCCAACGTCTGCTAGGCCAGGATCAAACACATCCCTTCAGTCTGTCAAGAGATATGTTTGCTTCATCAATGGCCTCCCCCTCCCACCCTCCCTTCGTGCTCTGGTGGTTGCAATCGCCATGTGGACTATCCACACGATTGTCTTGGATGCCATCGCCAGATCCATCCCCACCCTCCCTGAAGCTGTCCACAGATTCCGGTCTCATTTGGTGGATCACTTTCAAGCGTGGATGTTTGGATATCTCCCACCACGTCGCCGGCAGCTGGTCTCCTCCTGGTTCCCAGTCTGGTTCATCAAATCAGACCCCTTCCTCCACACGTGCTCAATAGTGGCTACGCCCCCTACACACGTTCCCTCCCCCTTCCCATAAGTGGCGTTCCCGCTGGCAACAAGAGATAGCATCGCTTCTCTGGGGTGCCTCACCTGGTACTGAGTTTTGTCTCGTCTGAGTCATATTCAGAAGTGTCCGTCCCATGGTCGGCCTTCCCCGCAATAAATTTAAAGTTAATATGATGAACTAAACTCAGGCAACTTGTTAGCATTTGGCATGTCATGGAAAGTCTTGGGTACCAACAAGGGTACTCTAATACACATGATGGCATCCATTGTCTGCACAACATCACTGGTATGATTATTTAAAAGTAAGCTCATATGGGAGAGGTGCAGAAAGTATTGGTCAACAAGCATAAATCTCATTCCAGCTATTTAGCAGAGAACCAATAACAATTTTGCCCACGCCTGGTAAGCTGTAGGGAAACCAATTGTTCAAATGAGGGAGCTTGTGTCTGTCTTTCTGGGTTGGGTTCAAGGTTGGGACTATTCTGAAAATGCACTTGGTAGTGAGGGGTTATCACTGTGCCTTCAATTTCGAATTAATTAGAATCCTTTTTAGCATTCAATTCAATTATGGTATTTCTTGATCTGGTCTTGAGCGCAATGAATCAATTTGGTCAGTTTAACTTTTTATTCAGGATGGGGATCATTGCTTTAATATCTTTGGGTGGGAAGCGATATGGCCAGGTCCCCAGGGTGGGCACCTTGGTTTACTCCATTAAGAGAGGTCAACTTTGAGAAATCAAGGAAATGATTACTACCTTTACAGAAAGTAGAGAGTGGGGACCCTCCATTGAGTGTGGCGATATTGTTGAAAGGGACAGAATTTTTGATTTTATATTTAAAATTGTTCTAAATTTTCTTGAAGTTAATTTCTAAAAGAGAATACAAAATACCCAGCATCAACTGTAGGCTGAGCGCTGGGTTTTAATATTTAAAAACAGGTGTGACCCACACACTTGTATGATAATGGCGTGGCTGCCAGATAGACTGGGACGCTAGTCTTATCATTGTTGACTTTCTCAAGTCTTCTTTTAGTTTCTGGGACCCCCAGAATTAGATAGAGTGGATGGATTGTCCGGAGCTTTGATTAGGGAATTCCTAACAATTTTTATGAGTGAAAATGTGTTTGCTTTCACTTCCTATGGGATTAATTAACCTGCTCAAGTTTTTTCTATCATCAAATCTGAGGTATTATTAATATATTTTCTAGGGGTTTCCCCTTGATTGGGAATGGCAATTTCACCCTTTTTGGGGGTTTGATCATAATCTGTTAGAATATTTGTGTATTTCTCAGCATATACTGTCAATGTTTTAAGGTATGGTTTGGTGATTTTCATGATAATGAGGGGGAGTTCAGAGATCCTGTTGGCTTGAAGTTTAGGCAGACGTATTCAGGGAGGAAGAAGCAGACACTCACAGTTCAATGAGGGTATGTGTTAGGATTATAACTAGATAAATTTCTCCCAAATTATTTGAAATTAGAGGTTTTGATTAATACTCTGGGATGATTGCTGATTGATTACCTAGTTTTGATATATTATTAATAATAAAAAACTAATTTGTGCCTCCACGTGTTTGGTTGAGCTATCTTGAAATGTAAGGGATAATTTTAAATGGTTTTAATGATAATAGCATTTTACACTGGCAAGGGTGGTTAGCTTGGTAGGTAAAACTGCTTCCTCCTTAGTGCAGGTTTTGAGTTCAAAACCTGTACTAGCTAAAAAAAAATTCTCGGTGTGGTATATTTGTCCCAAGGTTGACCCACCTCGAATATTTAAGCATTTTACACTGGTGACTGAAGCTTAGAACGTTTATATAATTATTAATCTAGATATATGGCAGATTGCTAATTCATCATCAAGGTTTTTGGGATCAATGGTGACTGATGTCAAGCATGATCTAGTCTTTTAAATATTTGGGATATTCTGGAAACTTAAGCTGAGGAAAATTATATTGCAGGCTTTGAATGCTAAAACTCTAATAAGGGCAAGCGGTGATGATTCCAACACCTAGGGTTTTGAATATTAGTGATTGATGCCAAGGATCTGAAAGGCTAATTTATAATAATACTATATATATGATTAACTGGCGACTGATGCTTAGAATGAATCAAACTAATATTTGGCGTTCAATATTATGAATTTTGAAAAATATTTGCCAATGGAAAGCTGATAATAAGGATGGTTTGCTGGCAATAAATGCTTATGATTGTTGGTAGGCGAGAATTAGATTGTTAATAAAGTCGCCTAAGTATAAGTACCTAAATTACCTCTTTAAATAGATCTTTTCTCTTGCCTACCTTCTATGATTGGAGTAGTTTGTCATGTCTGTAAAGTTGGGCTGAAGATCACTAAGGTTAGTGTTGGGTGAGGGCACCTAGAGATGGTGGGCGCTACCAGCCACAATACCTGAATCTACAAGGAAGCCCCATGGAAGCCTGGCCAACAAGTCACCACCAACTAGAAACTGATGGGTATTAAGCCTGATGGGGATGATAAGACAGAGCTGAGAAACACCCAAGGTAGGTGTAGGGCTTGCTGTTTGCCTCCTGAAGGGTTAATTGCGCCAAGATGAAGTTATTTGTCTGCTGGGTTGGTGGGTTGCCTGTGGACTTATAGGAGAAGGTAGCCTATAAAGGCAAAACAGCAAGGGCCAGAAGTCATCATACTGTTGGACTGGCACACTAACGGAGTTCCTGATATAGTGAATGTAAAATTTGAATATGCATGCATCAAGTCTGCTATTTTCTCCATTGGCATTATTGGGAAATTCCCTTTCTTTATTAAAAAGTGGTGTATCTTTCTATCTAGCCTTTTGGCTGCTGTAAGGCCCCTTACATTACCCTTTCCTGAATGGACAGGGTCTACTCCACCCTTGGGGTCCTGTGCTAGCACGTAGTTTTTGTGTGGCAAGGGGTGCTTAATGGTGGTGATGCCAGTGAGTTTGAGTGGTGGGGGGTGAGTGTGTCAGGCCTTTGAGTGTAAAAGTCTACAATTAGCTCTCAACAGTTGGTGCAGTCTCTAGTGGAAATCCAACTTTTCTCTTACTCCAGATAGCTTTACCAAGCCACCAAGTATTAGATACCCCTATCAACCCTCTGGACGTCCAAGACCTCTTCCACCTCAGATTCCAGTACTTCTCTATTAATACCATTTTGGTTTTATCTGGGTTTTCCCCTTTGATGGGGTAAAGGGCGGAGTCATGAAAGGTTGTTCAAATTTTATAATGGGGAAAGCTCTATATGAAAAGGAGCCATAGGTCATAACCTTGCTTTGAAGAATGATCCAGCTCTTTTGCAAACCAGTTTCTATCATTGTACCTTTTAATGAAGATTCTCGGTGTCCACCATCAAAAGGTCACTAAGCTGGATTTACAGGCTAGCGACGTTTCCTATTGGAAAATTACTTAGCATCCTTGACAGCTTTTGTCAGCTGTTTTTGCACTTATTGGAGTATCTTGAGTATGTGTGCTGAGAAGCTGACAGCCACAGGGAAGTCAGAGTGTATCTGGAGGATGATGCTAAAAGCCAGGTTACAGCCTATTTTGCCGTACAGCAGTGACATCCTCATCAATGTGTAGAGGGAATTATTGTGCAAAAACTAGGATAATGGGAAATATTACACTCTCATGTCCTGAGAGGCTGTAGCATAGCAACAGAGGTATTGCTCTAGTGACTGGT
Organism: Massospora cicadina; assembly: GCA_022478985.1. NCBI lineage: Eukaryota > Fungi > Entomophthoromycota > Entomophthoromycetes > Entomophthorales > Entomophthoraceae > Massospora > Massospora cicadina. The sequence continues at coordinate 159,904 of JAKSZP010003946.1, forward strand.
TAGCCAAATATGTTTGTCTTCACAGGACTTTGGGTGATATGTGGATAACTGGCACAGTTTAATTTATTAATGCCCTGCATAAGGAGTAACAAAATTTTGAGGTGGTTTGGGGTCCTCTATTGCTCACAACTTTCTGCAGAACTCCAAACAAGGTGAAGATGTGAGATATGAACAACCGGGCTATACCCTTGGCTGTGGTTGTCTTTAGGCATGTGGTAAATATGGAATATCTTTTTAATTTGTCCAACGTCATCATGATTGCATCAGATCCCTGTGAGGCAGCAGGCCTACAATGAAGTCTACTAATATCAACGTTCAAGACCCCGCCGCCTGTTGGAGAGAATTAAGGAGTCCATTTCTTCCCATCCTGTCCAGTTTCAATCACGTGCAGATGAGGCAGCGTTCTACCTAAGTGTGCGCTTCCTTCGTTAATCTGTTACAATTTGTACACGCGTTTTATCAGGTTGATGCATTTTCCGCCAGGGTGTCCCATGGCCATGGATTCATGATGTTTCCTTATAAACTGTTGGCGTAAAGCTTTAGTACACATATCCCTTTGCAGAATTAAATTGTCCTCTCCTTTCGTGGGTGCCATCTGAGGGGCTTTTCCCTGGCAAGATCTTATTGCTCAGGGCTTTTCCTTCCAGGGGTTTTATTCTGGTGTTTGGCATGGCCTATAGGAGTATAACTTTGTCTCAATTGTTGGGTTGCTCTGAAAGTATTGGTTAGGATGGGAAGTGGTTTTGGCGTTCAGTATGGGCAGGTGCCTGATGAGGGCTTTCTTGGCTTGAAGGTAGAGGTGAGAGTGGCTATATCTGCCAGTTACCCTATGGTTTTCTGCAACTTGCTCTGGCAGGATCACCATGCCAGTTTGGTATCCTCCTATGGATCAGGTCTAACTGAAGGGCTGCTTCTTAGGATGTCCAACAAGATGTGCATCAACCATAATCAAACTCATATTTAAAGTTGAAATCAAGAAGTTGTGGTGCATCCTAGTTTATCAGTTCACCAGCTTAAGAGGTTTGCAGTTTAATGTCATCGATCTATGGACTATGCACATTTTTACCATGTGTCTCTCTCCCTACAGCAAGTATCGCTAGTGTATCATTGACTAGGCGATGGCGGCCACTTTTTGGCTGTAGATTTCCTACAAGTATTCAGCGCCTGTGAATTTCCAGGAGAAATTTGCCACTGTGTGTTCTCATTCATTGTGCTCTTGCATTAGGATGTCTCCTACAGCTTATCTGGAGGCGTTACATGCAACAGTTAATGGCTTGTCTTTTTTGGCATGGCGCAGGACTGATATGGTAGTGAAGACTTAATTTGATGGCATCAAGCCCTTTTTTTCATTCTTTTGAACAAAAAAATGGTGCATTTTTGCCCATTGTGGGGTGGAGTGGGGAAGCAAGTTCTGAGATTGCCAGGGGGAAATTTTTAATAAACATTAACGATCCTAGGAAACTGTGAACATGTTTTTGGTTGGTGGGGGTAGACCATGACCTTATTGCTTCTGGCTTGGAAGAGGCGATGTCATGTCAAACCTAGAGCACAAAGCCCCTAGGAACTGCACTTTGACCTTGAGGAATTCACATTTTAAGGCTTCACATGCAGTCCTGACTTATGTAGGCTGGCTTCCACTGCAGCTAAGTCCTTTTCATGGTGTTCATGTGGGGTAGTGGACCAAATGTCATTGATGTATGCCATGGAGCACATAAAGTGAAGTCATATAACGCGTGGTCTATACCCCTTTTGAACAAGGTGGGGCGTTTTTAGGCCAAATGGCATGACTTTGAAACTAGTACATGTTGTGTATGTCTGGATAATTGTCAGCTGTTATTGTTCTTCTTTTACTATGACTTGATGGAATGAAGTTACCAGGTCCAGCTTAGAGAACGCCTTGGACTTTGTGATTGCTTGGGGTATAGCAGCCTCATGTGGTAAAGGATAGGGATCAGGAAGGTTGACATTGTTTAGGTGGCTGTAATCCATGCATGGGCATAGGGGACCATCTAGCTTCTTGGCGAATTCCACTAGGGACTATACTGGCGAGGTTTTAATTAGCCATCCCTTGTCTAGAATATCTTCAATCAAGGTCTTCAGACCTTGTTTTTTAGTGGCAGTGTAAGGTTAGAGCGGCCAGTTAACCAAGATGAGTTATACCATTTGATGAAAATGAAAATTAAACTCATAGTGGGGTGGCATAAAGTCTATGCCATCGCCATTGAAGGTCTCCTTATAGGGCTTGAGGATGAATGGCATTGTGGGAAAGTTTATAATAGCATTGGAGGGGGTGTACCCCATGGGCGGCGAGATTGCATTGCCTTCTGTCAAGACAGGGGGCAAAATTTAACCTGCATGGTAGAAGGATGTGAAAGTGAGGGTGTTCCATTTGAGGTTAGAGGGTACTAACTGCTGGCGCCACAAGTCAACTCCCAGAATCATAAAATAGAGAAAGTCTTGGATTGAGTAGAAATTGGCATGAACGTGAACTGAGGCCAAAAAAGCGTTGCGACTCATGTAGTGGAAGTGTAATCATCAGTATGCGTGAGGCTCCCATGATAGGGGCCCCTTGGTAAGTATTATGTCTAGTGGCTAGCCACCCTAAGGTCAATGAAGCTACAAGATGTGCCGGTACCCACTGAGACTTTTATTACTGCTTTCATTGATCCTACTGTGATATCTATGGCAAACAACAAGTAGTTGTGGTTGTATATATTAAAGCTATTAATGGCACATACACCAGAGTTGGTATCTATGTACATGGTCAATTTTTCATGGTCTTATAGGGTTTTCAGAGATTTGGAGGGCATTGCTGCCTCTTGGGCGTAGGATAGAGGGGCCAAAGTGGGGTCTTCTGTATCCATCAATGGCCGTACATGGTCAAGTTATATTGATGATTGGACTTCAGAGGCATTCCTCTTCAAACTTTTCCTCATTTTGAGTTAGTAAGGGGACACCATTGGGGCCTCTGGGCTTACCAGGATCAAGAGCATACCTGAGGGTCTATTTGCCACCTTGCTCATGAGATTTATAAGGTTAGGCCCCTTGGGGTCAGGCTTTATTACCAGAATCCCAGGGAAGCTGTTCATTAGGTTGAGATGGCCACCTAGTTGAGGGGATGACTTGCTGTCCCATGAAGGGCCTGAGTGCAGTTTCTGGGTCATAGAGAGGGTTTACCAACTCGAATATTCCGCTTAATTTGGGTCACATGGGTGCAAAGGAGGCGAAGGCAAGTACCGCCAGTTGCATGGGAGTTGGTTGTTGGGTGGTACTTGTCCACTCTTGGTTGAACTCAGTTGCGCCGTCAGCAGTTTAATCATAATCCTTATCTTTTCATCTGGATGCCTTCTTTTCTCCGTCCATTAACATAAGTACGCCTTTTGTTGTTGGTGGGAGGGGGTGGTCTGTTAGTCTAGTGGTAGGGTCCTGGTGGGGTTGGTTTCTTGTTCCATATGAAAAAAAGGGCAGGCTTCAATTTGTTGAGCCATGCTATATGCTCCCTACAAGGTCTGATGTCCATTATACCATGCCACGTGAGAGCTCGCCCCCTGGTCAAGGGAGGCCCAGAAGGCAGTAATGATAATTCTCTTCCTTGAGCGAAGGGATTCAATAATCTGCTAGTAAGCCTTGATGTGATTGATCAAGTTTGGAAAAGGGCCCGTTGGAGGAATTAGGAGTAGATAATTTGGGGTTTTGATGCCAGGGTAGCTACTATTGATGAAACAATCATGTATAGAGAGTGAGGGCCTCCCCTAGGTGAAAATTTTAGTGAAGTACTGTATAGGCCCACACTTTACTTCTCCTTTTAGAGCATCAGATAGGGGCAACGATTGCTGTTCAACAGAGATCTCCACGTTGATAGTTAGGGTGGCTCACAACTATAGTTCAGTCAGTTACCCAGAACCTGCCACGATGTCTCATCTGAGGGGAAGGACTTGGGACCCTATCACCAACAAGTTCAAGCTTGAGTGCTTGAAGATGGAGATTAGTTGTGCTGCCCAGGTTAGGTGCACTTGTTTAATGACTCTAATTAGCTTAATCTATGATCATCATGTCAGGAGAGCGCGCACAAGGCTGTATAGGCTTCATTCAGCCGTTGACTGGGCCATATTTAACATTTCTCAGCCCACCAACATCACCGCTGTATCAGGCGATTGGTTTATTATGTCAGACATCTGGCACGTTAAAGAAAGACTTGGCTTACAAAGCGGGTATTTCAGTACCCACAATAGCATCCATATTCTACACAGCATCCCCATTATAAGATTTGAGAGTAAGATCTGCTAGGATAAAGTGCGAAATGTATTATTTGACAGGCTTAATTATTGTTCTGACTATTAAGCTGAGAACCAGTAACATTTTTACCACATTTAAGCTGTACAGAAACCAATTGGTTCAGATGAGGAGCTTGTTTCTGTTGTTTTGGTTTAGTTAAGTTCAGGATATTCTAAGCATGTACTTGGTAGCGAGGGATGGTCACTGTATCTCCAATTTCAAACTGACCAGAATCCTTTTTGGCTTCCATTCAGCTGCAATGTTTCCTTCAATCAGGTCTTGAGCACAGTAATTTATCAGGTCAGTCTGGCTTTTTATTCAAGATGGGGATTATTGCTTTCATACCTTTGGGTGGGAGGTGGTATGGCCAATTCCCCAGGGTGGGTCCTTGAATTCCACTGTTAAGAGAGGCCGATTCTAATAACCAAGAAAACGGCGACTTCTATTATGGAAAGTAGCAAGCAATGACCTCAATTTATTGTGGTGATCTAATCAGAGATAATAAAATTCTAAACATGATAAAATTATAAACTATTCTAATTTCTAATGATAAATGTTTTAAGAAGAGTAAAAGACCACAGCACTCTACTGTATGCAGTGCTTGGTTCCTATATTGCAAAACAGGGGAGATTTGTGAACTTGTATGACAATGGGGTGGATGTTGATTATTCCCAGGGATGCCAGAAAGTTGTTAATTTGTTGTTTTTATAGCATTAAATATCTACTGAAGCCTCCTGAATTGTATATGGCTTATGGATCATCTGATGCTTTAACTTAGGGATTCCTAACAATTTCTATAAGTGCTGAGTTTTCTTCTCTAATCTGTTCTGAGGTTATTTCGCCTTCATGAGTTTTTCCAATAATTACATCTGAGGGATTATTTATATGTTCATTATGGGTTTCCCCTTGATTATGAATGGCAACTTCACTTCTTTTAGTGGTATGATCATAATCCATTAGAATGTGTGTGTATATAGGCATATGTCTCAATTTTCAGGTTACAGTTTACCAAATTATGTGATAATGGGAGGGTGGATATCCGGCTTTCTTGAGGTCAAAGCAAGTGTATCCTGGGTGGGGCGTCAGCCACCTACCGCTCATAGAGGATATGCCCCAAGTCCACTAATTTCTTCCAGTGGCATTGCTATGGAGGATTCCCAAAATTCATTTTAAAGGGTTGTAGTTGCCTATCCAGCCTGATGGCTGCATAGGGGACACTTACACACCTGGTGCACTATTTCCTCACAAACAATGACATCAAGTAGAGAATATATGGTTAACCATCTTGCATAAGTGTAATCAGATGTCATTTCCCGTTCACAACATGGCTTCATACCCAGAAGTTTCACCTAAGGTTATGTCATAATGTATTAAAGTCTTAAACATATATCTTAATTCCCATACCAACTTAAACAATATAGGATTAAAAAAGGTCAATAAAAACTTCCCTTGGGCATGCCTAAAACCACTAGATTTATTAGAGGTTTTTTAAATGGGTTATGTTACTTTATATGATAGTCATCATGATGTTGTGAGAATAATATTCCAGAAAACAATACATCACCATAAGGTTCTAATATGATACTTATCTGGCCCCTTATAGTAAATATGGTCTGCATTCCTGCTCTGTGTAGAACCCCTTAGATAACTGGTCCTTTCCAAAAGTCAATCTATTATCAATTAATTTGATGGAGTTTCCCAACCATGGTGGAATTATCAAGCAATAAAAACAGTATACTTGAGATATATACTGAATGTGTTTACTTATAATCACTGACATATAGTTATATAAAAAGAATCTAGTTTATGTTACTAGTTGACCAAAAGTTTAATCTTATGAGCCTTTTACTTTTTCCAGATAGTAGCTCGCTTCAGCTCCCTTGATTAACTGTAAAAGGTCCTTTGTATTTACATTGCCTAATTTATTGATAAAGTTAAATTGGGCAGTAATAGTATTAAGACTATTACGCTAGTTGAACTTCCTATAGACAAGATAATTATTATGTCCAACGCTAAGCTGGTATTTGTGCTTATCATGAATTCTTCTGGAATATTGATAGGGATTTCTTCCCTATTCTGTGGAATTTAACCTAGGATTAGGTTCAGAGGTTCTTCTCAATCTTCCTAAAACGCAGAGTCCGCAGAGATAACAATAAAATAGACAAAGGATATCTTATCTTTCCATAACTAGTTTCAAGAGTAAAACTGATTAAAATACCAAAGTAGATAACATGAAAGTATCTTTATCTGTAGATATGTTTATCTGCTTTGTTTAAAAAATGCAAGAGAATTTATAAGGGAATAAGCGCCCAACTCTTCTTTTGGCACTTCAACTGGAAACAGCATACATCATGAATGAATTAACTTTCCAGGGTTGCTCCAAACAATAATACTCCTCATCAGTTTAGTTGAATAACTCTGTTAACTCTCAATGCGGGATCTTCTGTGTTAAAATGAAGAACATGTCCCAAAGACTTCATTCAATCCCAGCGTATTACCCTCATTAGGTTAACAACCTTCTTAGTTAATGGGACTTATATCAAAAAATAGCAGTTTGCTATCCCTAAAAGGTTAAATTGCAAGCTGCTTATCACAGGAGGCATCACTTTCCTAGAAACTCATAAACCTCTTTTTTGATTGGTAACAAACCCAATTGACTGCTATAAGTTAATTAAATTATCAAATTTACAATTGACAAATTAATCACTTCTTTATTGTTGAGGGATCACCTGACAAGACATTAGCAATCTGGCAGATCAAAACTCATTGAATTGCTAAATATTTTTCAGGATAATTCTCTGAAAAATAGTTAACATAGTTAATTGATAACTCCAACATCCACTAGTGAGATAAATCCCCTAGTGGACAAGCAGATGTATTATATTGATTAATCTGCGTATTGTGGGCATATCAAAATCCCAAAAGATCCTTATCTTACCCAGAGCTTTCAGGGATGAAGATTTTTTTGAAGCATACGCCACTTCAATCCTGACTGAGTCCATCAACGTGGTTTAAATTGAAGTTCTCATGGTCAATCTCATTTCCTTGCTTGATGCACCTCAGGTTAATCCTTCTTAATATGTTTCTAATCTTGGTCCTCCTTGCTGCCGCCTCTGCAGAGCGTAGTTCCCATTGCCTCCTGCCATGAAAACCCAGATTGGGCGTTGTTGTTAATAAAAGGTCTGGAAAGCCTATATCCCCTTAGCTTGGGTTATATGACACTTTGTCATTTTCAGGATCTTCTTTGGTGGCTCCCCGGATTCCTTGGTCCTTGTATTCCCCCAGGCTGAGCTTCATTTCCTAGGGCCTCTTTACAGCGGATATAGTTTTAATCCGTCCTGATCCTGTCAATAAGCTCATTTATTCCAGCACCTCAGGGCTTCTCATGGCAGATCCAGTTTCAACCCAAGTTGGTCCTACTGATAACATAGGGGAACACCATCAGATGATTTTAATGGTGAAAAACAAAAACTATATATTTATAGTTTTTGCATTTTAAATCTTTCTGTATATTTTTTATGATTTTTTATCTTACATCATAATTGTATTTTTATTTTATGTTATTTTTTTTCTTTTTGCAATGAGACTTGAACTATCAGTAGGTTCAGAGGTCCATCATTTTTCCCCTACTATGGTTCAGCAGATCTTTTTTTTAATTTAACCAGCTTTTGGTTCAGAGGTCTAATTTTAAGACATAATACTTAAAATGGCTTAGCAGTCTCTCATGGGACTGAACAACGCCAAGTCTTAACCTATTTTTAGTAGGTTCAGTGGTCCCTTGGGAACATTGAAACCTTTTAATCCCTAGTTCCAATACTTTAGGTATTTCATATGGACCCAGTTCATTATTTAACCATCTGTACTTTCTTAATAGTATAAGCATCAATTGCCATCTTGGCAGTCACCTCAAACTGACCTGAACACAAATAATCCGACTTGTTTCTTCTTTTAAAATCATGGGTGTCACAATAGGCTACCTTATCCCCCACATGGCACTCTTGTATTGCTGGTCGGTTCTTGTCATCTGTCATCTTTGCTTAAGTCCATTTCTTCAAGGTGGTATTAAACGCCTGCAATTGCAATTTGATCAGTATACTGGACTGTCAGTTCAGGTACTAATAGGTACATATCCACAATGCTGGTTCTATGGCAGAATATATAAATTGTAGTAATGCTGCCCTTCATCCATATAGTATTCAAACGGCGTTTTCCATGCCACCATATGGTGATTGATATTGTAAGAGAAGGTAACAAACCTTAGGTAGGTTCACCCAGGTATATGTTTTCCCTATAACCAATTTCTTAGCATCATGGCTAGTATTCTGTTGACTTGTTCTACAATTATACTTGTTTCTGATCAGTATGAATGGACTACTCCTCAGATTTCTATCAGTTTGTTCAGCCTTGGGATCACATAGGAGGTGAAATTGGTTCCATTGTCACTAAAAAATTGAGTGCATTCATGCAGTATACCACTTGGTCCAGGTTGAACCCAGCATGCTTGTAGCATCCACTTTGCCCAAGGCTTTCATTACTAACCATCTAGTTGCATGATCTATTGCCACTAATATGATTAACTCCTCCAGTACTGACACTCAGGGGTCCCACCACATCTATTGACACTGTGTGCCTCACAAACCCAGGGAGTACTAGATGGTATCCTGTTATATTCTTATGAGACTTGTGGAGTTGGAATTTCATGCAACAGGCCATGTAGGTATCGACATCTTAGTTAATTGATTCCTAGTAGTAATACTGGCAAATATGGTTTATAATTTTTTTGCGCCACCCTGGCAGATGACTTTATGTGCGGCTCAGATAATTTTTGCTTGTTCTGATGAATTTGTGAATAAAAACCGTTCTCCATCAATCATTTTATATAATTGTCCATTTTTCATCTTGGTGTTTTCCATCGATTACTTTAAACAACTTGAATTTATCAACTAATCCCCAGTATTGCCTATAATAATCCACTGGAACAACATATTTGCTTTAAGATAGACAAGTTGGACAATAAGCGAACTTGGTAATCTGTCAGCGTTTTGGTGTGCTGTTCCAGCTCGGTGTGTTATATAAAAAATGTAGGCTTGTAGTTTTAAAGACCGTCAGGCCAGTCACCCCTCTGGTTACTTCAGGTTATAAAGATAGCGTAAAGATGAGTGGTCAGTCACCACTTTAAAGTGTGTTTCATAAATACACAATAAGAATTACTTTCATGCATAGATCACCACGAGGCATTTTCACTCTGTCACAGTGTAATATTTCCGCTTGTGTATGTGTTCTGCTCACATAGGTCACCAAATGTTCTTTACCCATCATCATCCACTTAAATCAAAATGGAACAAATTTCTATTAATGAAGCATCAGTTTGGATGATAAATTCTGATTGAGATTTTTGTACTTTAAGACAAAGCTTGTCATTAAATATTGACGTAATTCATTAAACAATCTTGGCCTCATCATTCCACATGAATCCTTTGTTCAGATCCTTCAAAAAGTGAAATAATGGCTTAGCACTTCTTGCTTAATCTTTTATGAATTGGCAATAGAAGCTGATCATCCAAGAAATACTTGGATATCCTGAACGCTCTTCAGGATTTTCATCCATTTGTTAGCTTTAATCTTCTGTTTCTGTGGTTGCAGCCCACTGGAGCTTATCATGAACCCCAAATACTCAAGCTCAATTTTAAAAAATGACATCTCTCTGATTGAACTTCAAGTTTGCCATCGCCAGGTACTTGAACACTTCTTATAAGTTCTCCAAATGGTCCATAAAGTCCTTCTTATACATTGATATCATCCAGGTATATTAAAATGCAGGATAGCTTCAAATTAATGAGGATAAAGACCCACTGTTCTCTGGAATGTCACTGCGCATTTTACAATCCCTGGGGATTCTGTTCTGCTGGTACAGTCCCTGGGCGGTAATTATCACACATTTTTCTTGATCATCCTTTGGCAAATCAATTTTCCAATTCCTGAAATCAATTCCATTTCTGAAAAGTACTTGGCATCCTTTATGAAATTGAGCGCTTTATCAATCCTCAGAATTGGAGAAGAATCCTAAATAGTTTTTTTATCTAATTGGTGATAATTGATTACTGCTTAATTTGATCTATCCTTTTTTCAAATTAGAATTGGATTCGCCCATGGACTTGAAAGAACATGGAGCCCATGCTTTATTAGCCTGCTGATTTCTTCGCTGATCAAAGCTAAAGTAGCCCTAAACCGGCGGGCAGGTATCATCCTTATTGAAAGAAATACCCCAGTGTTGACCTTTTGGATCACGTTTTTGAAAATCCCAAATCATAGTCATTTTGGGCAAATATCACCTGATATCTTTCAAATAATAGGAGCACATCTTTTTGCTGATGCTCTGATAATACTCCAGCTGCTCATGATTGAACAAAATGTTAACTTCTTCATCAACATCCACTGGTAATCTTATCTCAGTTAACGTTCTGAGGTCATAGAATTTACTGATTTCTGTCATTGAGATTAAATGTAGAAATTCGATAACTTGATTTTTTATATCTTTATCAGTTTTCCTCTCAGATTAGCCATTAGCACACTTATTTCTCCTTGTCCCAGCATAATAATCCCCAAATACTACCCATGACTTAATTCTTAATTTTATCAATGGGCTATTGACTTCTCCATATTATTGCTCCAGGATTTCAAGCTTAATCCTGTGTCAATGATTATTAGCAATCCTGGTGGTATAGTATCTGTCATTTTTATTATTATATCCCACAATTTTCCAGGATCTCCTCCAGCATTTCCCCACATTTTTGTCCAACCAACTTTTACTGGATGGTACAGTGCCATCATTATAAATCAGGTTTATAAGATTGTTATTCTTTGTCAGCGGTGGTTCTCCATCCCGCTAATATACCAAGGGTAAGGTTTGACCCAAAATTGTCAGGGTATTATCCTCATAATTACATTTCACAACATACTTTCTTAGGAATTAAAACCTAATAAGTATGTCATATTTCTCATCAACTAGCACTATGGAAGGAGCTGATACCACAAGCGATCTGAATTAAAGTGCAAGCGAACTGTGGCTCCATAGGATATTGTAATATCTAGTTTGGCTGTTCCATATTTCTTACAGTGCTTTAGACCTTATGAAATCTTCATTTGTTTCATCAATTTGGTTGAAATGATATTAATGGGCGCTCCACCTCTAATTATGCCCGCATTCTCACTTTGTTGACTATGATATCCACATAGGTCACTCAGAGTATTGTAATAAAATAGTTACTGAGTGAATAGCACCTTTTTTTGTCAAATAGAGAGTATGAATTAGTTGCACAGATAAATCAGGGAAAGTTTATGTGATCATGCTAATGGGAGAGATACATATACAATATCTAATCTCATCTTGAGCAGTTCCTCTGGGTTCTTGGCGGATATACACTTGTCTTCTAGCTGATATGTGCAAGGCCAAGCCACTTCTATCTTATCTTTGTGGTTAGTCTCCTTTGTTTTGGCTCAAATAATGAAGTTCACGTCAAAATTAACAACCTTATAGAGCGTGTCAGATGTTTCATCATCTACAAGTAGGTCATAAATATCTATATCATCATTCAGTATATCAGGAGGAATAGGTTTTTCCGCTGTGCCAGATTGTTCATGATCTAGAACGCAGGCCCTTTTCCTAATTGTTGACTAATTTCCTTCTCTTTTGCCTGGACTAAAGTAACTTGCTCCTTGAATTTCTTGCTCCATAAATGAGTGGTGAAATGTCCAAATTGCCACATCAAAGTCAATGGCTCTGAGTCTTGTCCGCTTGTTTCTGTCCTTTGGGCTTGTTTCCCATCATGACTCAATTCTATTGCTCTTTTATAGGCTCAGATAATTTCACTGTATTTTTTATAAAGGAATAGACTTAAAAGTTTGATTAAAGGCTTCAAAAGTGGCTCCTAACATCTTCAGATGATCCTCATCTGGGATGTGGACATCTGTTTCACTAGCGCAGAAGCCATTGTATGATTCAAAATACAATACTGCTGAAATGCCGCTTACATCACAATTTGTGCATTATAATCTGATAGCACTTTTGCACCTGCCAGAATTTGTGATTACTGGTAGAATTGGTCATCAAAAGCTGATAGAGTCTCGTCTATTTAGGAGTGATTGCCCATTAAAATCTGCTTACAATTTGACATTTGCGTAGGGCTTATAAATTCTATCATAATGGCTTTCTTCATCTTATTCTAAGTCTAATTGTCCCAATTCAGATGGGGCAACACCAGATTCTGAAAATCGGTGTTCAGGCAGCACATTACAGTCACTGCCTTTTGTTGGTCTCAAATCTGAACATTGACATTTCTAATAATTGGGAAAATTGTAGGGCGTCATCCTAATGGAAATTGGTAATTTCGATGTACTCCAAAGTTCATATGTGGCTCCACAGACAAAAATTCCTGCCTGATGGCTCAATTAATCATGGGAGTTACTTTGAAGATCATTTCCAAAATTGCTCTTGACAACCCAGGAATGTTTCTAGGGTGATTGAATCTTCCCAACTAGTTTTGTGCCTATTGTTTTATTCTTCATCCGCCTCCACTTGCGCACAATCACATTTATGATTTACCAGTTCCTCTATGCATTTCAACAGTTGTACTATATTTTTGTTAACCCATAATGAGCTTTATTAGTCAGCTTCTCATACTGCCTTCTGAAATAATACTTCTTTAATTAATTCACCCTCCTTGCGCTTCAAGGAGGTGACCTTTCCATATTGTCCTTGTTTGTTTTCACAACTTGCTCAACCTCTTCCTCAGCTTTTGTCACCTGTTCCTCCAAAGTGGTGAACTCGCCTGTGATGCAAAGTTAAGCGCATTTATTGATAGTTTCTAGTTCCATTCAAACTTTTGTAGTTCGTTCTTTTAAGACATGATTGATATGAAATTATTATCAAAATTTGGCTTAAAACTCAACTACCCCCTATAGTGAGCACCAAATGTTCGAATATAGTAGCCGTTTACTATTTCCTGATAGTAGCTCACTTCAGTTCTCTTAATTAACTTCACAGACTCCTTTGTATGTGCGTTGTCTTAATTGTTGATAATAAGTTGATTTTGTGGTAGTATGAAGACTTTAAGGTAAATTGAGCTTATTATAGCCAAGATGATTATTATGTCCAACGCTAAACTGGTATTTGTGCTTATCTTGAATTCGTCTGGATAGTGATAGGGACTTCTTCCCTCTTCTGTGGAATTTAACCTAGGATTAGGTTCAGAGGCTCTTCTCTTTTCTCTCGTCACACAGAGTCCGCAGAGATAACATAAATAAGACAAATAATCTCTTATTCATCCAACGCTAGCCTTAAGAGCAAAGCAGTTTAAATTATAACAGTACTTAATTTAAAAAGTATCTTTATCTGTAACTATGTTTATCTGCTTTATTTAAAAAATGCAAGGGATTATTTAAGGAATTTCAAAGCCCAACTCTTTAGTTGCGCATTAGTTAGAAACTGCAACAATCGCAATGAATTAACCATCAAGGGTCACTCCAAACAAAGATATGCCTCATTGGTTTAGTCTTACTCCTCAGCTAACTCTTAATGCAACCTCTTATGGGTTGAAACAAAGAACGTGTCCCACTACATTCATCAACCCCAGCGTGTCACCCTAATTAGATTAACAACCTGCTAAGGCAATGGGACTTATATTATGAAAAGCAGGTTGCAATCCCTATAAGGTTAAACCCTAAGTTGCTTAACACAGGTGGCATCGCTTGCCTAGCAACTCACAAACCCCTTAGTCAATCATTGACAAAACCTGTTCAACTCCTACAAGAAAGAAGATTATTAATATTTACAATTAATGACCTAATCATTTGTGTATTGTCAAGGATTACTCAAGCCAAAACATTAGTAATCCAGCGGATCAGAAACCTAAGGAATTGCTAAATATTAGTTCAAAAAAAATTCTCTAAACATTAGTTACCATATGTTATTTTTACTCCCACATCCATTAGCGGGATGCTATACTAGTGGACAAGCAGATGTATTATAATCAGCTAATCTTGGTAATGTGGGCATATCAGAAATCCCAATACCAGATTATATAGCTCTACCTCACTTAAAATTATAATTTTTATAAAATAATACCAATAGTCAACTTTCCCGTAACAATCACTTTAGCTACTACAATTTGATTTGAACAGAAATTTTTGATAATCACATAGGAGAGATGTGCGATTTTAACAATAAATCTAATACAACCTGGGCGAGCGTCACATCAAGAGGTGCGCAAAATGGTGCACCCAGGGGCAAAAACGCCCTGGAGGGGGACCAGGAAACCAAGCCGCCAAGAAACCACAAACTCAGACACTGTCAGGGTTTATGGTATTTACTATAAAACAAGACCAATACATGTACATCCAATATAACCAATCCCTTTCAAAGGTGGAACATGGGCTCTGACTCTTCTTTGGGGATGAGTCCCCGACCCTGTGGGAGAAAACATTTGAGGCACAGCCCTCCCTTTTCCCCCATGTGGTATATGTCACCACCAACAACATGGGCCATGGCTGGATCAATATTGGTTTCAAAACAGCTGAAGAAGCAGATGCCGCAGCAAAAGTCTGCGTCAAAATTGCCCTTCCTGAGGGCAAAAAAATAGTGCGCACTGCACGCACCAGATGGAACAAAGCGAAAACTTTGTTCATCTCCTTTGACTCACTCCCTACCAACCTTCCTCATAAGGTAATCAAGGAGGAACTCCGCAAAAGGCTTGTAGCCTATGGAGAAATTATGCAACTTGAATTACAACAATTTCGCCTGATGCCAACCCTGTGCACAGGCAAAGCTATCGCCGTGATCAACCCATTCCCTAAAGTGGAAGATGACTTAACAAGAATTTCCCACACAGCAGAGTTTCACTTTGTGGATGGGGGACAGTCATCCGCATTCTGAGTTACACTGGAACGCGCACCACCTATATGCAACCACTGCAGTTCATTGGGACACAAGGAACACACATGCCCCGTGAAGGAGGGCTTAATGGAAGCAGACTACTGTGAGGAAGCCATGGACAAAAGTAACAAAAACTTCACCAGAATGACCTATGGCCACCACCCATTCCGTTGGGATGAAGATGGACTTGGCTCCCTCGTGGACCCAGTTACACATAGACAATGCAAAGTGTCACAAAAAGCCCGCAAGCAGTCAGCGGCTGAGGCTATAGTCACGCGGAATCATCTATCAACCCCAGATAAATTCAAAAGGACATTTCAGATATACACCAAGCCAACCAATCAGAACAATAAGCCCAGGTGAAAAATTTTACAGCAACTTGACTGAGTCACTAAGCGACATCAATCATGCACACTTTGAGGAACAATTCAGCTGCAATATGGGCGAAAATGCAGTGCACAATTCTCCAAATTTGAACCCCAAAATTACAGGAATTCAATCAGTACCCCTCATTGAACCATCATGAGACATGTGCGGGGAAAGATAACACAAATTCCAAAAACTGCAATTCCTGTGAAAAATCAAGTCAGATCAAGAAACTGACATTGTCATGGAGAGAGTTGGAGTACAGATGTGGAGCATGGCCAAAATGAGCCATGGTGGGTTAGGGCCAGAGGGCCCTCCCAACCGCTCCTGAGGCGCCATGGGCACCTCAGTGTCAATAGGGATGCTAAACATCGTGGGAGCTAGGGCTCATACGTCCCAAGCCAAAAAGCTGGTCTTCCTGAAAAAACCCCTTGTAGACATATTGGCCATCCAAGAAACCCACTGTCTACAATGGGAAGAAGGATCTTGGTCAGCCAGGGTCTCACCATCACAATCAGTATGGATGTCTCACTGTGGGGTAATCATCCAAAATAACAAAAAATTAAAAATTACAAAATCCTCATCATACCTTCACGGCTGCATCCTGGTAGCAACGATCACATGCCAAGAGGAAACAATCTTGATAGCATGCATCTATGCACTGTGCACCGCAGCTGAGAGAAAACAATTTCTAGAAACCTTTCCAACAATCACCCTCCCACCAGATACCATCCTGTTGGGCGACTTTAACTGCTGGGATAACCCCAACATGGACCAATGGCCTAACCCCAGGGGCTACCCACTGGGGCACATCGAATTCTGCACAATGAAGGCATCCCTTAACCTACAGTATGCCCTCCCCCAGATCACCACTCCTACCCCACATGACACAGTTAACATATGCGATGGAGCACTCATATCAAGGAGCCGCATTGATCACATCCTCATTCTGAAATCCCAACAATCAAGAATTTCCAACTTTACAACAAAAAAAGTCAATTTTTCTGACCACCAACTTGTTTTGGTGCAGCTTTCGCCAACCCAAACCCACACAGGTGTTGCCCTGAAGAAAGTTAAACCCAGAAAACATAAAACTACCCAAAATATCTGACTGGGTTGAACATGAGGCCACGAATAACCAGAATTCACAGCCCCATTCACTTTGGATCCCATTGTAACCTGAGAAAAATTCAAAAAGGAATTAATCAACAAAACCTGACATCTTGCATCATGTAAGTACACCGCTGACACAGCCACAATCAGGCGTACCTTGGCGGAACTGAACCAACTTGAGCTAAACACTCCAAGGTCCAGTTATAGCCCCAACTGTGGACACAAATGGGCATAAATATCCGCCCAACTAAACACCCTCATCTTTGAGCAGCAACACAGAATCAAAGTATTGAAAAAAGGTAAGTTTGTAAAAAGAAGGCTAAACATGTTTGATGTACTTCTTCCACCAATTCCATTCCAGCGGCGACCAGCCCCCATGCACACAGGTCCACAAGACCGATGGCACTGTGGCAACTGACCCTGAGGAGGTCAAGGCAGAAGTACACCGCTATTACACCGAATGATACCGCAATATGATGACAGACCCACAAAAAATCACAAAACTTATACAAACTACCAGAATACAAAGCACACCAATAGACTACAATATACTAAATCTAATTACATGGGAGGAGCTTTGGGATACAATCCGCGGTGCACCACGTAGGAAATGCCCAGGGCCTGATGGGATACCCTATGAATTTTACAAAAATATTTTCAGCAAATTGCCCCCCTTCTATTGGCGTCTATGAACCAGTGCTTGCTGGAAACACGCCTCCTACCTGGTGGCCATGAATCATATGTCATAACATTGTATAAAAAGGGAGACAAATTGGACCTGGCTAACTGGAGTAGAATCGCACTTTCTAGTACTGATACAAAAATTTTAACAAAAATTTTAGCAGCCAGATTAGGCGCAATAGCCTCTAACGTCCTGTCACCCAAACAGTATGGGTATATACCAGGGCGCTCAATCTGGAACAACATACACCCTGTTGCAAACATATTTCAGTCCAAATCAACTGTGCCCTGGTCTTCTTAGAGCAAGAAAGGGCATATGACCGCGTTAGTTGGCCATACCTAAAGAAATGCCTACACGCTTTCAAACTCCCACCCAGATTCATAAACTGGGCGATGCTCCTTACAGAATCTGCAACCATGGCTGTATGCGGCCCTGGATTCCTAACTAACAAGATCACACCACACAGAGGGCTCAAACAAGGGGACCCCCTCAGCCCACTGCTGTATAATTTCAGTTTTGATCCACTCCTCCGCGTAATTGACTCACGCCTCATGGGCATAACTGCACAAGGCCAACCAACAGTCAAGATACTGGCCTTTGCGGATGGCTGCGTGGCAAGTATAGCTAACAACAATTATGTCTGACATCTGGAACGCACCCTAGAAGAATATTCCATGGCGAGCAACTCATCGCTCAACAAATGGGAAACAGAAATCATTCTCTTAGGCAAGTACACTAACAACTGGGCTACAACACCAGAACCTCATATCCCCATAAAAAGGAATCCCCACTCATCTTCTGCCTTTCTCATCGCCTCCCACCACCCCTCCTGTCCGTCACCTTGGGATATGGCTGGAAACAGGGGGATATTCCAATGAGACAATGGAAAGCAACCTACTACAGTGGGTATCCAACCGCGTCGCCTCCCTCAAGGGAAGATCCCTTGACTAATGGGGTGAGTAACAGTTGCTAACTCACTCATCCTCCCAATACTATGGTACCCTGCCCACACGATCGCCTTCTCACCCACCTTTATAACTTTAATCCGCGCGCTCATCCAGGGCTGGCTGTGGCCTGTATCTCATCCTCCCATACGGATGGAAACACTTTTTTGGCCCACACTCAAGTGGAGGCATGGGACTAATAGATTTTGAGAGCCACGCCAACCGCATCCTGGGTGCCTGGATAAAGGAAGTCCTTGCCCCTGACCTCCCGCAACAACACTGGTCCAGGGCAGCGAGGAATAACTTAGCACAAGCGCTTAAATTAACCAACCCACATAGCCAACCCAGATTACTATCATAACTTGCTAAACACCCTACTGCAACGGGCCCGCATGGAACCCCCTCACTTCAAATGCATCCTCTGAACCATCCGCCACATGGGATGGACCGTAGAGAACACTGGCACTGTGCAGGGAAGGGAACAACCCAGCCCCCACTTCAAATTAAGAAATATAGAAAACCACCCCCAGAGAGACATGCTTGCTATGACCCCAACCATTGCTAGAATAGAATGCCTAGATGCGTTGGACATCCCCTACGACTTAACCACACAGAAGGCAGTGTGGAAAATGACGCACCACCCACTCCTACAGCTGAGAATAAGAGCCAACGCCTGGTGCTGTCTGAGAAGGACCTATAGGACAGCGGACCACTCCAATTCCCTCCACGCAACCTGCGCAGTATGGGGAGGGGAGGGCTCCCTACATCACCGCCTAGAAACATGCCCCACAACCAAAGCCATTTGGCAGGAAGTCGCGCGCCTGCTTAAGCTCCAAAACGAGCAGGAATTTTCTATATCAAAGAGCCTCCTCGCGCTCCAGATTGAGTCACCAATCCTATCTACCCTCCGCTCCCTAATGATACCCATTGCAATGTGGACAATCCACACCATTGCCTTAGATGCATTTAAGGGCATGGTCCCAACCATCCATGGGGTTATCAACAGGTTCCACGTCCACTTATTGGAGCGCTTCTAAGCCTGGCTCTATGGATATATGAGGCCAAGGCAACAGGCGCTCATAGAATCGTGGTTCCCACTATGGTTCCTCCGCACAGACCCCTTCCTTCACACCTGCTCCATAGTGTTGGAAACCCCCTCGGAGTAGTGCACCAACCCTTTATACCTGGAAGTCCCGCTGGCAACAGGGGTAACCTGAGTACCCCAGGGTGCCCAATTTTATCTATCTTCATTTTCCACACATACTCGGTAATGCCCATCCCCTGGTCAGCTTGCCTTGGTTAAATAAAAAATACCAATAGTCAAGTGAAAAAAGATCAAATCTAATGTAGCCTTTAGAATAATAATGGTTTGCCTACAACTAACTAATATATCATCTTAGAGTTGAATTATTTTAGATGTATATCCATGACCCATATTTGAAAGACCATCTAATAATCAAGACAACCACGTGATTAGCTTTCATTGAAGGATGTCAAACAGGTCAAGTTTATGTTTTATTCCTCCAAACTAACCATCATACGTCTAAAGAAAAGACCATTTTTTTATTTCATCATCGCTTTCCACTCTTTATTTTCTACCTAAAAGATGGCTTTGGTTGGGTAGACGATCTCAATTACACCTTAAGATACTTTATGACCATCAACTTAATAGAGTTAAACATAAACTCTTAGTAAAGTATTAATAAGGTATTATCTGTAAATGTACATCTCAAGTAAAAGTACTTGTACTCCCTTAACACCTTTGGGCACGTGTATCAAAAGGAAACGTTGAATATGCACTAGATTCTTCTTTATAACGGATATAATACCCTATTAGGCTACTTAAACCCCTAAAGCCATATGCTAAATGTCTTACAGTCCACTTCAAACGGCTGTAAACATTTTGACAACTGATAAATTACACATTGTTGTAGTATATCAAGTACCTAAGGAAGTCTTTTGATTATATGTTATGCCAAGATCTCAACAGGCATTAATAGCTTAAAAAGCTTCTAATAGAGTGCGCTTAAAAATAAAAATAAATAATTATAAATTCACTCAACAATATATATGCTTGGAAATGTAAAATTAGTTTTATAGCACCTTTTTAGAAACATGAGTCTTAACCATGTTTGTCAATGTTTATGAAATGCATATATTAGGACTTTTGATATGGCCAAAAATCCCGCCAGACTATGATTATAAGTATGCTTATCCATCAGAGGTCAAGGCCCTCTAGTGGATGTATGTATAATTGTTTATATGCAATAACTATTGTTTGGCAAAGTATCCCAAACATATATTTATTAACCCACTGGGTTTTGATCTTCTAAAACAATAATGTTTCATCTGAAATTGTCCTCAACAAAAAATAAGCAATTGATTTGTTAATTTCATATTGATAGTTGATTTTAATTTAAGAGTTAATTGGGTTTATTGCCAATTTACTAAGGGCTTAATAGCTACTAATAGAATGATGCCGCAAAAATGTGTTTCCCATTTATAAAAATATTAACAAAATGGCAGTTGAGCTGCAGCTGCCCCATCCAATACCATCCTCCGTCAGCAACTCCATTGGGCAATGGAGCTTCTTGTTTAGGTTATTCCTATCCCCAATTTTCCTAATGATTTTGAGGAAGATGCGAAGTACAGAATTGAGGAACTTGCTTTTGGTGCTAGCTGCGCTTTCATCAATGCAGCAAAAACTTCTCTTTTTGACCCCAATTATCCCAAAACCCACCGGCGCATCAAGTCATTTACTTGTGTGCCAGCTCTCATCACTTTCACTGAGCATCAACTTGCTCAATACATTGAGGCAATGGACACCGCTGGCCTCATTAACGAAGAAAATCCCCAACTATACCTCCTTATGTCCAATGTCACTGATGCTCACATCCCAATGCTGTCTGCCATGGTCTGCCAGCTAAAGCGGGCGCTGGACAAAAGTTTCCCCAAAGCCTCCTCGCCATTTGATATGGCTTCCTAGGCTGATAACCTAGGGGCTATATTAGGAATTTTTCAATTTATATTAATTTCTTTGTTTGGCCCAATTGCAAATAAAGATGCGTGGCGGCTCCCCCTTTTGGGTTGGGCAACACTAGTACTAAAAAATAGAGTGATGCCGCCTTGATAGTAACTGGCTATCTAATTTTTCAGGTATTGTGACTTGCTGGTTATGGGCAAGAGTCCCAATACCTAAGCAGGTTGCTAACCTGATAAGGGTGAATCAAGATTTAAAACAAGGCATTAAAGCATGTTCTTTGATTCAATCCAAGGAAGAGTGCGTTTGAGCAGAGGAGAGAACCAAACCAACCTGTTGAGGAAGATCATATTACGTTACTCTATAGGGTGAATTCAGTGGCAACAGCTGCTGTTTCCCAATGAGGTGCCAACCAAGGAGTTGGGCGCTGAATCCCCTATATATATTCCTTAAAATTATGTAATAATGCAGAATAATAAAGAAATATAAACATCAATTAATTTATTATATCTTTATTGAATTTTAAATACTATAAAGTTTTCAGCCGTTCCTGTTTAAGAAAGTAACCACTAAACCTAGTCTTAGGTTAAGTTCTACAGGAAAAAGGGATTGAAGTCTTACCATGAAGGCCATTGAACTATAATTGCCAGAATAGTCTAGGGAGAGACTTCTAAACCGGAATTAGGAGTCAAGTCTAGAGGTAGAAGTTCCCTTGGAGCCTCTGAACTGCTGCCAGTGGTATGTTCTGTTGTTATCCAGAAGTTGCCAATTTCAGAAGAGGAGTTGAAGGCAGAAGAATTCCTTTTTTATCTGGAGCGTTGATTACTTCACCAGTGGGTAGAAAGATTATTGGACATATTAAAGGATAATTAGAGCAGGAGTAATGTAATGGTCGTGAATTAATCAAGTAAATACTAATCTCCATACTAGTATCAAATACCCACATAATTATAAGATTATATATCAACAAATATTGACTGCACATATAAAGAGCCTGTGCAAGAAAACCTTGAGAGCTGAAGGTGCATCAATTCTTAAAGAGAAAGTTCATAAATTTACACATTGGTGCTCAGAAAAAGGAAGAAGTTGAGTGCCACTAATTTACAATTTTCACATTTGTTCTCACTACATGGATAGTTTATTTTCAGAACAATTTAATTTAAGAAGATATCAAGAATTTCTTACAAGGAAGAACTAAAGAATCTTTGTAAGGTCCTAGAAACCTTCAACAAGATTGTGTTATATTTGGTGTTACAAGCCAATTTTACTTTTAAAGGAATGGGCAATGAAAGCGAAAGAAGAGGTCAGTAAAAGTTGAGAAAATCATTATGGACCTTTGTGGAAAAATCAAATCCTTGAAACGCAATGAGGGCGATTTAGTTAAAGATGTATTGTTTCAGAAGGCCAATAAAGAAACAGATCAAGGACTATAATGCCAGTTTAGTGAAGATATAGCGCACCTATCAAAACGGATAGAAGAAGTGGAGATTTATAAATGCAATTGTGCAAAAATGGATGCAGAAGCCAAAAAGAAAAAGCGCCTGAAACTCCAGTCAGGAAGTATTGCCCACACAGAAATATGCCTTGGTCATTTGGAGCAATTTCAGAGATGACCCCTGAAGCTACTTCTATAGTCAATAGAGTCATTGGGCAGGATTCACCTGCTTGAAGCCATGAATGAATTTTGGAGCACACCAAAAAACCCACGTTCCATAAGGATAAAGCCCCTACATTTTTTCCAATTATTCAAGATGACAATGTTTAGTTTCAGTGAATGACAACGAGCAGTTACTGTCATGAACTGCTTAGACACAGCTTGTCAAAATCTAGTGTTACCTCACTTGGATGGGGACACTTGGTCTTATAATGAATCTAAGGAAGCCATTTATGAGAGAGTATGGAAGACCTATACGGATGTCTAACCACAAGCAGGAATTTATGGGCATTTAAATTTTAAAAATGAGGCTTTATCAGCTTTTATTAATAGAATCTATCTATCAGATCCTATCTAGGGCAAAAATTGTGAAAACAAAGTTGATGTATGGATAGCGATGCAATTGACAATTTAGCTCTATGAAAAGTTACATCATGCCATGGTTTCGTCGTTGACAAATATGACTTCCACATCACAGAAGGTGTAATATATGAATATACTAGGCTTGACATTTGACACGCCTAACCACTTTTATGATAAAATTATAGATGATGATGAGCAAATCATGGCAGAATTTGAAGATGAAGATATAGAAAATAATGGAAAAATCGCCAATCAGCAGGACCAAACTTTAATAGGAAAGAAACCTGATGAATCAAAGTGGACGGATAAATTAAAGCCACACTATAGGAAAAGTGGAGTGAAGGGAAACCCTACCACCCAAAATTAGAGGAAGGAATTAAAGTGATAAATGAATCTTGTGATGCTCAAGAGGAGGATGAAAACAATCAATATTTTGGAAAAGGACTTGTAGTCTAGATATGGAAATATTTAGTAAAGCAATAGAACCTGATCTACCAGACATCTATTCAAGATGAAGATTTTAGCAGGGCTAACTCAGGTTGAAACTGAGTTTGCCGGAAATAGTCCAAAGGTTTGAGGTGTTTAGATGAGACAATTGATGAGACACTAGATGAGATTGACCTGGAAAGCAACCAATCCAGGGTATCAGATTAAAATACTGATGAAGACAATGAGGTCATAAAAAGGAAGTGATAGATTTGAGTTAGTGGAGGGAATCGTTCAAACCATATTATTCAATCAATGAGGCTAAAACCTTTAGTCAAGGATCATCAATTCAATTGAAATTATATAAAGTTAACGTTATTATATCAAATTGCGTGATTAGGTATTCATTTCAGATCCATTGGCATAATTACTTCAAATGTTACAAATGGTAATGAACATAGTAATCATTTTATAGAGAAAATATAATCAGAGCAAATCAAATGGAACTGGTGATTAACAAGAAATTCGCAATTTTGTGAGATATGAAGACTCAAGTGCCAGTTGCCAAAATATGCAATAAATTAGGACCTTTCAAAAAAATGACATGTTGGGAATGAATGCCCAATGGATGGGACCATTCCTGAGTATTGCAAAGTCATATAGTGTTGCCTATACACAAAGAAACAGCACTGCTGGTCGTATAGTGAAGAAGGTCATACTAAAAACTTAAAGTATTAAATCTAAAAATAGTTAAAATTTTCCCAGATGACCTCTAGACCAAAAGAGTTGGTTATGTCCTGGTGCGTTGGTCAAGTCCCAGGGGAACCTCTGAATCAGAAAAGTTGGTCAAGTCCCAAGAGGGGACTGTTGAACCATGATATTAAATTAAGTTATAAAATAGACCTCTGAACCATGATAGCTGGGTAAGTTTAAAAAACAAAACTCTAAACCAGAGAAGGTGAGAAGAATGACCTCTGAACCTAATTGTAGGTTAAGTACTATTTCAAAAAAATACAAAAAATAATATAAAAAATTATAAAGAGAAAAATATATAACAAGGTAAAAAATATTATCAAATAATCATTTTTATTCTGCCATAAGGAATGCATTGGCGGTAGTCCCAGCTTATAAGGATAATTATGGGGATGTGTTATAAAAGAGAAAATCGTTGTTGGTTGTAGTACTAGCTCAGGTTGTAACTGGGTCCGCCGGGAAGAAGTCATGAGGCGCTTATAATAAAAAGCATTGGTAGGATCAGGATGGGATGAAACTAGATCTGATGCAAGAAGTCCCTAAGAGAAAGAGAATCCGCTCTTATAAAAAACGGAGAGTCCTTCCTGGGGGAGTACAGGATCAAGAACTTAGCAAAGACAACTGAGAAGATCTTGTGGATGATGAGGAGTTGTTGAAACCAATCCTGGTGGAGTAAAGGGACTAAGGAATTGGAGAAGCCACCTGAGAATATCCTTAAACAATGAAGTGTCATAAGCCTGACCTGAGAATACAGGTTTTAGAACGTATTGTCAGGAAGAACAACCAAAATAGCCTAGCATGGCATGTGGCCGTGGAAACTACGCTATTTGGAGGTGGCAGCAAAGAGGGAATGAAGAGGAGGAGCCACAATGCTGAACAGGGTATAGAGCGTTGAGTACGGGGAAGACTGTGATCCACTGATGTTGTATTTAAGTACAATGGACGAAAAATGACCACGGCCAAGGTGGCGTCATTCCTTAAAGTTTTTCTCTACTGGATAATCTGGTCAAGTAGAGGGATATTTTGGGATTCTTGATTTGACTAAATTATCCCGCCAGACTATGATTATAAGTGTGCTTATCCGTTAGGGGTCAAGACCCACTAGTGGATATTAAGTTATTGTTCATATACAAAACTATTGCTTAGCAAAATATCCCAATTAGATGTTTAATAATCCACTGGGCTTTGATCCGCCAGTTTGATAATTTTTTCTTCAGGAATTGTCTCCAACAATAAACAAGTAATCAATTCGTCTAATTCCATATTGATAGTTGATTTTCTTGTGAGAGTCAATATGGTTTTATTGCTATCAACCAAGGGATCTATTAGCAGTAAATAAAATGATGCCGCCTAAATAGTAACAGGCAATTTAACCTTTTAGGTATCACGACTTAGTGGTTATGGGCAAGAGTCCCAATACCTTATCAGATTGCTTACCTGGTAAGGGTTAATTCTGGATTTGAAAGAAGGCGTTGAAGCACATTATTTGTTTTAATTCAAAGAAGGGTGCGTTTGATTAGAGGAGAGAGCCCAAACAACCTGTTAATGAAGATCAGCTTTTTGCGCTACCCTGGAGGGTAAATTTAGCAGCAACAGCTTCCGTTTCCCAATGAGGCGCCAACAGAAGAGTTGGGATGATCCCATATATATATTCCCTTTAAAGTATTTAATAATTCAGAATATTAAAGAGATAATAATTCTCAAATAATTACAAGTTTATTATATAATTATCATATTTTTGTTACTGTAAAGTTCTCAGCTGTTACTGCTTAAAAAAGTAAGCACTAAACCTAGTATTAGGTTAAGTTCTACAGGAAAAAGGGATTGAAGTTTCACTAAGAAGGCCACTGAACTATAATTGCTGGAATAGTCTAATGAGAGACCTCTAAACCGGAATTAGGAGTCAAGTCTAAAGGTAGAAGTTCCCTTAGATCCTCTGAACTTCTGCGTGTGGTAAGTTCAGTTGTTATCCAGAAGTTGCCAATTTCAGAAGAGGAGTTGAAGGCAGAAGAACTACCTTTTTATCTGAGGCGTTGATTACTTCACCAGTGGGTAGAATGATTATTGGACATATTAAAGGAGAATACAGAGCAGGAGTGATATTGATAGTGAACTACTCAACTGGATACTAGTCTACATACTAGCATCAAATATCCACATAATTATAAGATTATATATCAACAATTAAGACTGCACATATAAAAAACCTGGGAAATAAAATCTTCAGGGCTGAAGATTTATAACCTAGAAAAGCCAAGTCTAAATTTTACACTAGTGCTTATTCCAAAGGAGGAAGTTGAGTGCCAACAGTTCTCAATTTTTTACAGTATACTTCAATGTTGACTGAGAATTGTAACTTAGTAAACTTCTGAAATATGTGGATAAATGGCTCACTAGACCACTGAATCAAAAATTTTACCCATCTTCCCTACACTGGAAGCGTCATATGTCTTTGGTAAAGATTAGATACATAGAAACACATAAAAATATTTACAAGATTTGGCTTTTTAACACATATGTTTCCTTTATTGACCTGAGATGGTTGTGATTTAAGCTAGCTTGATTTTTAGATGCACTGTAATTTCAATTGTTAAAGACCAAACAGTTATTACAATCGTGTGACTAACTGTCATGAGTAAGGGCATGTTTTCAGACATGGATTATAAAAATAAAGAAGTGCAAAAACCAGAATTACAATGATAACAAATTTAATAATTCACAAATATGTTATAGCATAAAGTTGAGTGAGGGCTAATCATGCATAAGTTGGTATAAGGGAGTCTAATTGTGGTTCTTAAGTATGGCAATTACATCCTTTTATATAACAAAATTAATTGATAGCAAAAAATGGGTCACATTATAGATGTTTAACATAAACTCGATCTCCTCTCTAAATTTGCTAACATCAAGTTTGTATCATAAAGCCTTCAATACCAGGTTCAAGTTCAGTCATACTTAGAATGTTGTACAGTTTAGAGGGTAACTTGATCCCATTGGAAGGCTTGGTTACCATAAAAATATAAAATTAAGACTATCTCTTAATCTCTATTTCATCTGTCAGACAGAATATCTGTTAATCCTTATTTATCATATTTAGGAACTATTGTTGTATTAAATTTGTTTGTTGAATTTTCAGCCTAGCCACATACTATTTTCAAGGATTCTTAATTAGTTTAGCTCAATCTTGTACTGTCAAAATTAAATGCAGATCTGTGCCTTTAGTTATTTAATTCTATAAGACTATAGATTGAAGCACCTTGGATGCTATACTATGATGACTACTAACTGTCAGTGAACTACCCTTTGGTCTTGCCAACTGATCATCCTCATCTAAAACTTGAAGGCTCTCTCTTTAATTATGTTACAATGTCTCTGTTAGCCACGTTATTGGCACATTTCTCCATGGATTTCTCTTGTAGCCTTAATGTAAATACCTTGTTGATCTAAAAATGGATAACACATCACTTAAAAGGTATTAGGGATATGCCAGACTCTCCTGAAGTTAGTTGACCAACCCTATTATTATACATGTATGAATTTTTTCCGCTTAGAACTACCTTTGGTGTGAACTGGGTACATAGGTATCTCATAATGGTCCACTTGCTTTTAACCACCTTACTTCTTATATTTTAACTAGTTTGCCTTTGCAAAGGATGTTTAGCATGTCAGGGTAATTCCTGTTCCACTCCAGTGCAGGTTTTGTTCAACACATGTCAAGACCTGTACTGTCTCTAAAGAATCTCAGTGTGGTATATTCATCTCAAGGTCAACCCAATTCAATTACTTTTTTTAGTTTTTCTTTGTGGTTTCTCTCGCCTATGCCAACTGAGTGTCCCTTCCCTTCCTATGTTGATTTTGTTTCTCTAGACATCACACAACCTTGCTATAACCATACAAAATCAACCACAGTAATTTCTATTTGAAAATAAGAAAGCACTAGCTTATCAAATCTAATAGCACTTATACCAATCTGTTAGATGTCTTTGGGAGCCTTTTAACAACCTGACTTATTGTAGTATTCACTCAATACAAACAATTGGACTATATTATTTCTCAGAGTTCAACCAAAATTTGAATTGATAGAAGTTTGGCTCATTATGTAAGCATTTCAACCAACCCTGTACCCTATAGAATTTTAATAAGCTTTTTCTGCATCAGGTGTGATGCCGTTGGCTTTATATAAATATATATCTTATGCTGGGGATAGGCCAAGATCTTAAAATATCATTTAAAGAGGTATTTATCACTGATTTTCCCTTAACGGATGCTTGAGTATGGCTTTCTCAACCTAATGAACACAACCATTTGGATAATTCCCCCCTTCGTGATTTTCCTACCTCAAACAATATTGGGACCTTGGGTTTATCCATGCTGTTATCTCCAGTGGCGACTTCTATGAAATAACAATACTTAAACAACCTTGAGGTTCAGGTGGTGGTCATTTGATTAAAGAAAATCCTTCAAATTTTAGTAAAATAGGAGGGTCAGCAAGAGTATAACTCTGTTCCGCAGCTTAAAGACCATATTGAGAAGTAAAGTTTAAGTCAGAGTTAACTTTCTATCAATAAAAGTATCCTTGTTAAAAAGGGTCTCGTCATTTTGCAAATTAAACGCTGACAAGATGGCTAATAAATTTTAGTATACTTTGTTATAATGAAAGATTAGCTTTGACTGAATTATAACATCAACTCACCCATTAAAATAAATTTCTTATGTATAAAGACCCAAACTGACTTCAGTTTATTATTTATATCAGAAAAACATCTTTGTGAGCCACAATATAATTCGCTGCACCTAGGCGGCTGAAAATAAGTATAAAAATTTTACAGTGCTGTCTGCCACCATAGCTGTAATTTGAAATCAGCTGTATTTCCTCTTGATCAATGCATTAAATTGTTTCACTCCTTTACTAATTCAACTATATTACAGGTAAAATAATAAATCCCTAGTAGGAACTAACTTCTTGTTATTGTTGATATTTTCTGCTTTATATATTAATTTTACTGGTCATCTTGTTTATTCTGCTACTTTCTCTTCCCCTAAAATATATCAGAACTTCCAATTTGATGGTTACTAGAGTCTTAATAAATTTCAATAATCAAGATCTAGCCAATTACCTGGACAAGAAATTCATGGCAATGTATCAAAGGAGGTGTTCCACGGGTTAATCCACCATCTTTAATACACTTCTAACAGGGTTTTAAACTTGAAAGTTTAAACTGCATGGCCAATTCTTTTAAAAATGTATTTGCTGTACTTATCTCTCTTTTGCTTTGAGATTTTTTAAACGCATAATGTTAGTAAATTTTCAACAACTGTTGCACTCCGTTCTATTGATGTTTCATGTCTGCAGGTTTGCCATCTGCCCTTTCATGAGGGAGGGGTGGTGAGCCGCCTTTTGATGTTTTTGGCCACAATCAAAGCGCTCTTGGGCTGGCTCTACTAGCCTTTAAATCCCATAAACTATTTTAACGCCCTTAAAACCTAGCCTACCATCTTGTGCGCTCCTAGAATGTGCTTACCCCCTGGTGCTCCTCCAGAGAAACCTTCACTTTGGCCTTTATGCCAAATATGAGAACTTCATCACCTATGCAAGAGCTGTCATTATTGATTTGGCTCAGGTCATGTTCAAACCCACCAGTTTGTTGTTTTCCGCCCCTATAAGGGGTACTTTGACCTTGGCTTCTCTATGGAAGGCCAGGCCATGGTCACAGTGACAATGTCGCCCATTTAAAAACTACTCACAACCCCTATTGCACTCATCTGCTTGCGGAATCCACTCTGAAGGTTTAATTTATCAACCTACCAAACACTCTTTATCCTGAGAAGCTCTGCCATGAGCTCCTGGAAATTTGGTTATTTAATACGCTGACCTCATATTGCTTTTATGGTTCTTAATGGTCAAGCCGCCTTGAAGAACCTTACGCCTTTGTGAAAATCCGCCCTTTACTCTCAGGACTATTCTAATGCAATCACCCACAATGTGATCCACTTTTTCTCAGACAACCCCATATTTTTTGCTTAGGATGATCACTTAGTTTACCCCTTGTTCTTTGGATTACACCATTAAAAAGTGCAAGTGCCCTCCCTTATCACTGCAACAGCCTCCAACCCACCTACCTTCAACGCCCCCATTGGCACCACTCCAGCAGAATTTTACTAATGGATATATTATCTTCCTCTCCCTCAACTGCTGCGTCACAGCTCCACTTCCCCAAAAATAAGTTCAATCTTCTTAAATTATGCAGTTCCAAATCAAAGCTCAAGCCCCAGTTGGATTACTGTGGGTATTAGTTAAATGAGAAAATTTTGCGCCATCAGCCAATTAATTTCCTTTGCTTGGACCTGTTTTCCCTTTCTTTACTTAAGATAATTCTTAAATAGGTGTATGATGCTGAATATCATATTTTTTGACCCCAAAATTAAATGGAATGTATTCTATAGTTTCCCACACAATTCCACTACGCAGTGCCACATTTGCCCTCATCAATTCTTTCCCAGCATATAAGCCCCACTATCATCTTTTCATCAAAGCAGCTTCTGACCCACCAACATCTCCACTTCTAAGTCCTTAACGAGGCCATTCAGCCTCTTGTCAAGGGTACTCCCTGTACCAAATTTTCATCTGACTTCTTAGAAGATTCCAG
Source organism: Massospora cicadina (assembly GCA_022478985.1). Taxonomy (NCBI): domain Eukaryota; kingdom Fungi; phylum Entomophthoromycota; class Entomophthoromycetes; order Entomophthorales; family Entomophthoraceae; genus Massospora; species Massospora cicadina. The sequence continues at coordinate 191,037 of JAKSZP010003946.1, forward strand.
AAACAATGTTGAAGAGCTCACATTTGTCATGAGATGCACCTGTGATGGCGCCACAAAGACAATGTTGTTCACCTCCACTATTTCTAAACCCTCCAACAACTCAAGAATTTTGCATGTCTTATGGAGTTATCAATATATTTTTAAAGTCTCAACTTGCCAACTATGTTAGGGCTCTGATTACTGAAGAGTACCTTGATTAGTAAAATATGAAGATCTTCTTTTTTAAAATCCATACCATCAACACCATGACTCCCATTCTGTCTGCACTCACACGTGGCCTCATATCAGCACGAGATAGAGATCCCCAAACCCCCTTCCTCATCCAATATGGTCACTTAGCCTTGCCTCTGTGGTGTGATGTTGAGATTTTTTTGTTTTCTGTTCTATTTTTAAACCAAGATATTAGATGCATTGATGACTCCCTCTTAGGTTGTGCCCACTAGTACTAAAAATTTTTGCTACACAAAATTATTCTTGGAGTAGAGTGGTGGCGCAAACTTAACATCAAAACTGATTTGAAGGTTGACAGTATGATCCTTAGCAGTGAAAGGATGAGAGGAGATAAATTACCCATGACATCCAATAACAACCCAGATTACTTGGAACAATAGTCACATATGCAGCAACTCTGACTCATGACTCTGTTAAAACCATCTTTAGGGGCTCCTTTGTTAATTGCTTTGATGGATTAGATTTATCCTAAAAACTCAGATAGAACAGATGGATTACATGACCATTCTGATAATACTATAGTTTAAGATGATGGTTTACCTGGTTTGCATTTCCTCTCATATACCCCTTAATGCTGAGATAATAAGAATCACTGAATGTTTTGGTAAAGGAAAGAGAAGCCAAGATGCTTATCTTTGAAAGTTTTTTTATTCTTGGTATCACCCTTATCTGTAGAGAAAGTGGATGGTATCTGTAGTGTGAGGTCCTTTTTACTTTAATTGTACAGGTTACTGTCGGCCAGTCAAACTCTAGAATTATTGTATTGATCACTGTGCATTTAAGTTCTCAATTCGTTAGTATATGTAATACTATGCTACAAATCTACATGGATAAATGACAGTGTTGACATTGAAAGCTTTATTGGAATAAACAAAAAATCATTTGAACCAATTTATTTAAAGATCATCAGAGCTTGCGTAATAAGCTAGTGACTATAGTAAAATGCAATTATAAAAGGAAGTTGATCTGAAAAAAGGGTTCAAATGGATATTTATAGTGTCAACTACAATGCAACCCATTTTTTAGCTAAAATCTAATTTTAGAGCTGGTATTGTAATATGACTTTGTTTTGCAAGTCAGAAATCAAGGCAATCAATAATTCAAATCTCCCCCTTTAACTTGATTAAAACTTAATATTCAATGAGCCAAATAATCCAGTTTGTAATGGTAAATAAATTTGGCATGAATGCGATTAACCATTCTTCTGTCAATTAAACTTTCTTATAAGTATGCTTTGGATGCGACCCAGTCAATTAAAACATAATGTCCGTTCCATAAAGTAGTATTTTATGCTTCCTGCCAAATCTATAAGTATCAACGTAACCAAATCAACTACCAACTGCAAAGCTAGCCACCGTAAACCTATGTTAATCATCTATCTTTCTGAGTTAACTTTCTTAGTCAGAGATGCCAATAATCTTCAGTCTGAATTATAGTATATGCTTACATCAGTCAGTTGGAGTACTCAGATGGTCAAATCTCATCCTCATTGGCAATGGTTATATGTAACAAAGGCGGTAGTGCAGGTTATCAACCATACAAAAGCTAGAAGTTTGGATATCCCTTACCGCTGTAGTAAATGATAATGGAGGCATAAACAGTTAAGTCTACAATTTATGAACCATTGTTTTGGAGAGATGTTAGCAAAATTCCAAAGGGCTTGTATTAAGGTACTATTGGCATGTTCTAATCTCCCATTAGCCTTGAGAGGATAAGGGACAGTAAGAACTACATGGATTCCCATTAGCTCATTCAGCTTTGGAACTCAAGATGTGAAGTTAGTTGTAATGCCGCGAGGATAACTTGCAAACAGCTATGTTGTAATATCTGTTACATCATAAATTTTGCAAAAATATCGCCTCAAAGTCTCTGATGGCTCAAGCTTCAAATCACTTAGTGAGATGATTTATTGTAACTATGATGTATTTGAAGCTAAGAATGATAGTTGGGAAGAGTCCTTGTAAGGAGAGTGTCTATAACTCTCCTGTTCTCAGCGTGACAGTGCGCTGTGCACCAGGCCAATGACAGGGTGCTAGCCATTAGTGCCAAAGTGATTAGAGCCCAGCAGAGGGTGCTGGAGCAATAACAACTTAGGCAAAAAAATGCGAATTTTATAATAAAACCCCATTAAAGGCGACGGGGTGCACATATTGGAAGGGGCTAAGCGACCCAGGTGGGAAGGAATCTGGGCGAGCAAATGGTGCACGAGCGGAGGCTGCAATGTACTTGCAATGGCAAGGGTAACAGAGCACAAGACCTCCTTGAAGAGGTTCGCGCACAGGAGCGTTCAGAATATCATAAATTTTTAAAAATGTAAATGGGAAAGGTTTATTTGGGAAGTCGACCAACAAGGAATATTAGTTGGGAAAAAGTATTTAAGCTCAAACGGGGGAATAGGAGTTATGCCACAGTGGGCCCAAGCACTGACTCACCAATAGGGCTACACTGCCATCCAAGTTGGTTGAATAGGCCAAAACTGACTTCACTCGAGTGATTGATTGAAGTTGGATTTGACATGAGCGCATTGTTAAAAAAATATAATGGGTTTTGATACCCCGTTCCTCAACAAACCAAATCGAACTTTCTGCATTTATTTGGTAGTTCATTCGTTTTAACGCCTGGCTCGATGTCAGGGGCTGGGCGTTTGGCACACCACTAGTCCCAACCTGGGCATATTTTGCACAAACCCAGCGTTGGTCCAGGGTATGCCTCAGGTCAGGAAGGGCCTGCAGCTTCACCCTCTGGGCCTCCTAGCGCCCAGCCTTATCTTTGGGGTTGGTCCCCACTATTATGTCATGTGCACATGACATTACACTCTCCTCCCAACGGGGCTCAACCCTCCCTCCAGGGGCTTGAACCAGGGAAAAGTTCTTGTGGGCAGGGGCCAACTTCATGGCGGCAACGGTCGGTTTAGGTTGGGATCCTGTTTTGGGGAAATGCTGGTGGAAGGCGTCAATCAGATCTTGGGCATGCACACAGTCGCGCGCTGGTTCCCAACTGTTCTCTGCAGCGTCAAAACCCTTCCAGGCTACCAGGTACTCGAGTCTTTTTTTAATGTGGCAGGAGGCAACTATTTCCTCCACCTCCCACTCTGGCGCCCCATCCACAAGATAGGCCTCAGGAGTCTCTGGTGGGGGCCTCAAACATCGTCAGTTTGCTCTCATGAAACACAGAGAAGATCTGGAAGGAAGGGGGAAGATCTAGCTGGTATGAGGCATGGCCCACCTTTCTAACAATGCGGTAGGGGCCAATCCTCTTTGGTCCCAGCTTCTTTCATAGTTACTTGATAGAGATGTTATGAGCATAACGAGATCCCCTTCCTTGTACGCAGGACCCACTCTGCGCTTCCCATCAGTGTTCTCCTTATACACTCTCATTGCCGCCTCCAAGCTTGTGAAAACCCCCTGGTGGACCTTCTTGATTGTCTTGGCAAATTCAACCACTGCTTCAACCTTAGACCCACTGCTGGGCTACATGTTAAATGTTAGGTTAAATCCGTGGCTGGCGAAAAAAGGGAACAACCTATTTAGGAATGCAATGTGTTGTTTTAACTAAATTGGGCCATTGGAAGGTGAGAGAACCAGTCAGAATGATCCGCGGTGGTGTAACACCGCAGGAACTGTTTCAAGCATTGGTTCACTCGTTCAGTCTGCCCATCTGATTGGGGGTGATAGGCAGTCAAATGGCAAGGGCGAATCTGGAGAGTCTTCCACATCTCATAAAGACAGAGGTAAACTGGAGTCCCCGGTCACTGTTAATCTCTTGGGGAACTCCATGAGGCGCAAACACATGCATGACGAAAAGCCTGGCCATCTCAGCCGCAGTTATTGTAGTTCTTCAAGGAATGAAGTGGGCGAACTTTGTAAACCGGTCCACCACCACCATGATGGAAAAGTAACCATCTGAGACAAGTATTTCTACAATAAAATCCACTTATAGGGAAGTCCAGGGCCCTTCAGCTTTCTGGATAGGCTCCAACGACCCCGCTAAAGGTTGACAATTTAGCATCATTTGGTTGTAGACTAAACATTCCTTACAGTACCGCCCCACCCGAGCAGGCAAGCCCTTCTAATTGTATGTGCACCGGATTAACTCTAATGTCTTTGCATTACCAGGATGAACAATGGTAAGTCCATCATGATGGTCCCAGATGATTTCCAGGCGAAGTGGGCCATCAGGAACCCATAGGCGCCCCTGAAACCACACCATCTCATCCTTCATGTGATAGCCCTGGAGAGATCCTCTTGATTCAACTCTCACTTAGTAAGTAACGTAGTATATTCCGCTTCCAGCGGCTGAGAAAGGACTACCTTCCTGAACATACTATATTCCTCCGCGTTTTCCAGAGGAGCAAGCGCTGGCCCGTTGGCCAGGGGAGAGGGTCGTTGAGGCAGAAGTTTACTTGGAGGAATCATCACCTGGGTGTTGTGAACTTCTACCTCCTTGGTATCAGGCGCTAAGCAGGGTTGCATCTCAAAGCATCCGCCAAACCATTATCCTTGCCCTTGGTGAACTTATACATGAATGCGAATTGGGTAAGGGTCTCATGCCAAAAGGATCTGCCGTGGGGTTAAGACATGAGGAGCGCGGTAGTACAGCAAGGCACGGTGATCAATATGATATGTACCCAAAAAGTTGGGATATGCCCTGAAACTGGTGACGGCAATAAGTCAGCGCCTCCACCACTGCCAATAACTCCTTATCATAAACGGCGTAATTTAACTCTGGCAAAGACATTTTCCTAGAAAAATATCCCACCGGATGCTCTATCCCATCTTTGCCTACTTTTAACAAGGCAGCTGCTATGAAAAGTTGGATGCATCAGTCAACACAATGAACTCCTTTGAAGGGTCGACATGGCGAAGAGCAGTTGTGGACAACAAGGTGCACTTCACTGCTTGGAAAGCATCCTCAAAAATGTTGGGACCACTGAAGCACCTTGGCACCGCTAGCTTTGTATAAGGGAGCCGCCACCTCAGAAAGATTGGGAGTGAACTTCTTGAGGAACGTACGCATCCCCAAAAAAGCTCCTTAATTCCTTGACAGAGGTGGGGGTAGGCCACTCACAAATCGCCTTCTCCTTGTATGGAGTTAGCATGCATCCCTGGTCAAACATGACGCTGTCCAGAAACGTGACTTGGGACTTTAAGAACTCCACTTGGTTATTTTCAATGTAAGGCTGGCTGCCTTTAAAAGCTTCACCACTTAGCGAAGATGGACTGCATGGGACTCCTGATCTGGGGAAAACACCAGGATATCATCCATGTAGGCGACCGCGCATACCCCTAACAGGTCCCAAAATGCTGCATCAATGCGGCATTGAAAGATAGCAGGGGCATTCTTAAGCCCAAAGGGCATGACCTGAAAATGTAAGATCCATTTTCTGGTCTGGAATGCGGTCAACCACTCTTGTCCTTTTTTAACCTGGATCTGATAGAACGCGTTGAGAAAAGACAGCTTGGAGAAGACCTTCGCATTCTCCACATAGCGTGCAATCTGTAAATCCAAAGGGATGGGATGGAGGTCTGGTACAGTGACATTGTTAAGGTTCCCGTAGTCCACACATGGGTGTAAAATACCATCAGACTTCTCCATAAAGAGCAGTGGGGAGCATACAGGAGAGGTACGCTGAAAAATCGCACTTTTGGCCAACTGTTCCTTCACCCACACATCCAACGCTATTCCTCCCGGACAGTCAATGGATTTATAGGGGAAGAGATACGCACCAGATCCATCGTGAGTTTGAGTCACAATCAAACTTGCAGTGCTCAGGGAGTGAGTTGGCAGATGTAGCATCAAAAGAGGATTCTAAACCCTCCAAGCAAGAAGTTATAGGAATTTGCACTGTGGGCTTCTGCATTGAGGCAAGGCAACAAGAGAGACGGTGGGGCCAATGGGCAATTTGCCTGGAGCGTTTTCTTCTGACAAAGGCAGGACAAATGTGCGACCATTCTTCATGGAGAGAGACAGGGTATTCTACTTCAGGTTGGTTCTAACGTCAAATTTTCGCCACCACTCCACACCCAAAATGATAGGAATAGGAGGTTTTTGACCGCACTGAAGTGACCAGACAAGTGGTACTTGCCAACCTGATAGTCCATTGCCCCAATGTTCTTCAGGGTGGGAATACCTTGGGACGCCCCTCCCCTAACCATATCACCTGGCAAGTAAATTAGTCCAAGGTAGTCGGCAAGGTATTAATCCATAAAGTTCCCAGAGGCGCCATTATCCACCAAAATAGTGGTGCAAAGTTTTCCTAAAGGGGAGGAGAGGATTGCAGTCAGTAGAAAAAACTTGGAATGGTCTTTATTTTTGTTAGACAATGACAACACCTCACCAAAAATTTCTTCCGCTGGCTCAAGCAAACCGTCAGAGTATGTTTTGGCATTAAAAAAGGGGGAGGGATATTTGCCCACTCTTAATACTGAGGCCACATACCTCACTATGCCTTCTATAGATACATATACTTTATCATATCTTAAAACGGAGTTTTTCTCTGCTTCCTGAGTGCCCCAGATCATGGTAGAGGTCAAACGAGGGTTCTCTGGGGTTATTTGATATGCTGGAATAGGGTTCTCATCCAAGCCATAATAGCTAAGAAACGGCTTAAAGGATTGAATAGTATTATTGTCATAAAACAAATTTTCAGACGCAAACGACCCTATTCCCCTAATTGCAATGGAACGCCTAACGTTATCCAAGGCCAACACCGCCAGGCCCATCTGCGCCAATTTCGTCAGCATCATCTGAATGCGCTGGTGAAGGGAAACTCATTTCTTGGAATGGAAATTGATTAACTTGGTGGAAAGTTGGGAAATCACAACTTTCAGACAATGAAGCGTCCGAATCCACCTGGTACAAACATGAAGGGTGGATACTTTCCAGTTGGAGCAACCATAATAACGCCAAGTTGCTCCAACCTTTAAGCAAAAGAGGAAACAGCAGTGCGGCTAACAACAGCTGAAGCCCACAGCCAGCGCCCACTGACTCCACTTTGGAAAAGGTCCACACGGAAAAAGTTTGTGCACATAAGAAAATTAGATTGATTAACTAATGTAAGGAGAATGTCTATAGCTCTCCTGTTCCCAGCGTGGCAGTGCGCGGTGCACCAGGCCAACTCCTGGGAACTAAATATTAGTGCCAACGTGATTATTAAATCCAGCAGAGGGTGCTGTAGCAATAACCACTTAGGCATAAAAATGCGAATTTTATAATAAAAACTCCATTAAAGGCGACGGGGTGCACATATTGAAAGGGTCTAAGCGACCCAGGTGGGAAGGAACCTGGGCGAGCAAATGGCGCATGAGGAGAGCTGCAATGTACTTGCAATGACAAGGGTAACGGAGAGCGAGACCTCCTCAAAGAGGTTTGTGCACAGGAGCATTCAGAATATCATAAAATTTAAAAAAGTAAATGGGAAAGGTTTATTTGGGAAGTCGACCAACAAGGAATGTTAGTTGGGAAAAAGTATTTAAGCTCAAATGGGGGAATAGGGGTTATGCCGCAGTGGGCCCAATCACTGACTCATCAATAGGGCTACACTGCCATCTGAGTTGGTTGAATTGGCCAAAACTGACTTCACTTGAGTGATTGATTGAAGTTGGATTTGACATGAGCGCATTGTAAAAAAATATAATGGGTTTTGAAACCCCGTTCCTCAACAAACCAAATCGAACTTTCTGCATTTATTTGGTAGATCATTCATTTTAACGCCTGGCTCGATGTCAGGGGCTGGGCGTTTGGCACACCACTAGTCCCAATCTGGGTATATTTTGCCCAAACCCAGCGTTGGTCCAGGTTATGCCTCAGGCCAGAAAGGGCCTGCAGCTTCACCCTCTGGGCCTCTTAGCGCCCAGCTTATAATTGGGGTTGGTCCCCACTAAAATGTCATGTGCACATTACAGTCCTATAATATCTATGGACACTGAAGCCGGGCTAATTAGGCTAAATTAGCCTGTAAGTAGTTGTGGGTTTACAAGTCTGATGGGCTTGACATTCATGGCAAATTTGTTGATAATCATGAATATCAAAAATCTTAAGGCTTTAAAATAATCGCCTTATTAAATTGACATTTATGTCTTAAGTAGGCATCCACGTCCCGCTTCACAAATGAGTTTTCATGTTTATTTCTGGACGAAATGAAGGGTGAGGTATAATCTACATTCATTTCCCACAAATTTTTTACAATTGCCCATCTCATATTTTGTTTTCCTTTATTATTTAACCAAGGTCTTTCTGAGAGAAGGCTTTTTGTTTGCGTAGTTCTTCATCTTTATTATTTAAATAGTTAGTCTGCAAGGGGGATAGTGCTGCTACAACAGGCAGCTGCAAAAGTCAATCAGCATACTGATGGGTCTGTCTGGAGCTATGTACTATCTCATAGTCATAGGCTTGTAGCTTCAAGGTCCATTGTGCTAAAAAACCTTCTCTTTCTTTGTAATATATAACCATTACAAGGAAATATGGTCAGTGATAATTTTGAATTTGATCCGATAAATGTAGACTTGAAATTGTTTACAAGCATATAAGATAGAAAAAACTTACATTTGGCACAGTGTAATTGCGCTCACGCTTGCCCAAAAAACTGCAGAAAGCTGCCAGATGTTTTTATCCAAAATCCCCTATTGATAAAATAAAGCTCCTATAGCTGTATGAGATGCATTAGTTGTATTGTTTAGGAAGCTAGAAGTTGGGACATCTCAGGATGGGGGCTTAAGTTAAAGTAATTTGTAGCCTTAAAAGAAGACCTTACATTCTTGGGACCATTGGAAGTGATTCTTAAAGCAGATTTAATAGAGATTTAGCAAATTGTGCAAGTCCTGGCTTAGGATTCCATTTTTGAGCTCAATGGCGGTATTCCCAAGAAGCCTGCAGTATATAAATCAAGTCGTCTAGAACGCGTGACAAGTAACTTGTTTTTTTCTAAAGAGTGCTAGTTACCGTTTATGTTACATAAGCTAGAGTATCCGTCCAATGATAAATAAAGTGGAAAAATCTACTCTTGGTTGATTATTGGCCATCAACTCAGTAACCTTTTTACTGCACAGGTTCAATTTCCTCGTGCACTTTGTTGCATTGTATAGAATGTATTAATCGATAATATAATGAAGACTATTATCTGTAGTTAAGATTGAACTATTATAAAGCCTAACGCTTTAGCCAGTATTTCTGATTAAATACTCTATAAGTCATACTTGTAGGATTTGTTCCCTATATTCTTGTACACCTGATTTTTGTTAAGATACCCTGATGACAGTCTCTCTCAGCCCAACACACAGTCGGCAGCTATCCCTGATTGTGGTTCCTTTGTCTCTAGATCCCCACTTTAATCTTTACTCTTCTCTCTGAGAGTCTTCTAATTATTGCCTTCTGCAATAATATCCTTGAGATGGAACAACACAATAAAAGTTGATAGTCTAATTATACCAAATCAATAATATTACTGTAAAGTACTTGTTAACTTCAAACTAAGGTTTCTATTCTGAGTTTTTTATTATAGTAAATCCTAGGGAATTATATAGTAGGGGATCCAGCTGTTTAACCCTCAGTTGACACCTCTTTGATGAAACGGCAGCTGTTGCCATTTATTCTCCCTTCCTTGTCTCAGCAGCGATGGTCTTCCCCATCCTGGCTAGGATTCCATCATCAAACATCCTTGAGACCTCAAACAGAAAGAGTCAGAAAACGTGTCCCTAATATTTTCCTCTTGATCCAAGCAAATCAAACATAATTGGCTAGCGACCTGCTTAGGTAATGGGACTTATTACCCATTATGGCAGGTCACTTCACCAACTTATTGATTTGCTAGTTGCAGGTGGCATCACTCACCTTGCATTCACTATTCATTCCCAATCAGTCAGTGATGAAACCTGACTGATCCCAATCGGTACACCTGATAGTTAATCACTATCAGATGCCCCTATTTTGTCAGCCACTCCGCCCGATGAGATCTTAGGTATTCATCCAGATCAACCCCCAATGGATACAACCAGGTGAATATCCCAAAAATACACCAAATGTAGTTCCTCCAAATTTCGGGCCAACTGATTTTTGATTTACTTTGCCTTAGGAATTTTCCCCTACTGATACCAGGTATCTAGCAATCTGGGAATATGGGCAAAATATTAACACATCCCCCCTCTTGCCTAGATTTCTAGTGAGAAAAGGACCGGGGCATGAGAACTCCACTTTGGACACCTGGTCAAATACTTCATTGGTTCAGCAGAGTACACTCATCAATACTCAACGTGCTTGGGACAACCTTTGGCATATGGCGTTCTTCCTCTTCCTCCTTGCTACCACCTTCTCAGAGCGTGGTACCCACGACCTTCTGTTGCGCTGGGCTGATCGATTTACTTGTGACAATATTAGTCCTGGGATCCAGTTTTCCCCCATCAGGGTATATGACCTGCTGTCATATTCAGGATTCTTGGTTTGGCGTCCTTGATTTCCTGATTTTCTCCTCGTCCTAGACAGGAGACTCTTGCCATCAATGTTTGTTTCATGGCTTTATTAAAAAAACTTATTTCTATTTGCCCTCATTATTTTTTCATAACCTCTTGGTTGTAAGTCATTTTGATTCTTCCCTTGGAAATCTTATCTCATAAAGTTTGAGATTAATTTCCCCAAAATTGAGCCTAATGTATTATAGAGTGCATAATGTCAACTTCTATATAGGTCTGACATCCCCCCTCTTGTCCAGCTCATATGTTGAATTTTGAATCTGGCTACCAGCAGCTCCTCAATAGTCTGTCTGATCCAGACCTCTGTATCTTCCAGCAAAATGAGTCAGGATGCTTGACGGAACCTCTTTTATGGTCCTTCCAGGACTTATACAACTAGTCTGGTGCAAGTGGCTAGTCCTTCCATCGAATTACTGGAAATGGTAACTAATCCCTCTGAAACCAGGCTGGCCATCATTTCGAACAACTCTCAGCTGACTCTTTCCTTGCAGTTGATATCAGAGTTGGACTTCAAAACCCTCCTGGATTAAGCTCCTTTCACTGATGCTTTGAACATCATTGTAGATGCTCCAGAGATTATGCCAGCTGCTCTGGATTGTTTATTCCTGGCTGGGTTAGACCTGTCCCTGAGTTCCTCTTCCAACTTGGTCAATTTTACAAACCTGCTGTACTGGTTTCTGAGCTCTTGGTCGGTAACAGCATACACTTTAAGCTCCCCTATGCTGAACTCGGGCCCAAGTCACTGAGGCTTTGATATTAGCGCTGAATTCTCTGATCCGGATAACTTTTTGTATTGGGATACTGCTGCATATGCTCTTCACTTTGATGGCCAAGTTCTTTGAAGTTGGTCCATGAAGCTTCCAGCCTCGCCTGGTTTCCACGGGGCATTCAGCTTTAGCTTCTGTGAAGCCTGTAGTCACCACTTGCAGGATGCAATCCGCTCTCTGCACAACTACCTCTTCTCTGGAGCTTCCCATTGGTATCTTCCACTGATGGCGTTGATAATGGGCAAGATTTGGCAATCCCCATCAAGTATGCCTTCTTTGTTGCCAGCCCACATGTCCAGTGTCCTTGATGAAGCCCATCGGCAGGCGCTCAAAAAAATCCTCTGGCTCCAGTGCCATAATCAGAATTACTCGGAGTTATTCACCAATTACCTCTTTCTTTATTGCTGCTTTCCTCCCCACTCCAGGGTTTCACAATTGGCATCTTCCAAAATTTTAATTTCCTTCCCCTAGTCACTTTTTCTCAGGGCTCAGCTTCCGCTCAACAAACATGGTTTTGTGTAGGTCTCGCCCTTGCAAGTGTCCAATCGCACATCAATTTTGATGGGCTGTTTATTCCTACCACGATCCATCCTCCCTACCCCAAGAGGAGACATAGGCGGAATCATCTCCATACTGAGGACGATCAATAAAAATAAAAATTTTAAAAATATATCAGCTTTTTTATATATGCAGTTTATTATAATTATTTTAAAATATCTTTTATCAATTTTTATATCTTTATTCTTCTTTTTTATTATGGAACTTGACCTTGTTTCGGTTCAGAGGTCCATCTTTTCCCCCAAACTGGGTCCTGGGTACTTATACCTACCAGCTTTCCATGGTTCAGAGGTCCTTTTTTGGACTTAACCATCTAGATTGGTTCAAAAGGTCATTTTTTTGGACTTGACCTAATCATCAGGACATGACCAACTTAATGGTTCATCAGTCCTTCTGGAACTCTTTTATTTTTTCCTCAATCTAACGCTTTAGATACTTACAATGGACTCAATTTACAACTCTTCCATCCAAAAGATTCTTGATGGAGAAAGCATCGGTTGCTATCTTGGCAATTACTTTGAATGGACCTGACCACAATGCATCTAATTTGTTTCTTTGTCCAAAACCATGTGTATTGCAATAGGTGACTCTTTCCCCTATTTGCTATTCTTCTAATACCGGTCAGTTCTTGTCATCCATCGATTTCACTTATATCCTTTTCTTCAAGGTTGTATAAAATGCTTATGATTGCATATTGATCAGGATACTCATCAGGTGGTTCAAGTATTGCTCAGTACTCATCCCCAACGTAGGTTCCACCACCAAATATAAAATTGGTGGCAACGCAGCCTTTCTTCTGTATAGTAATTTAAATGGCATATTCCCCATAAACGTATGATGACTAATGTTGTAGGCAAATGTCACCAAACTTAAGTAAATTCCCCATGCAGAAGTTCACCCTGCAATTAATTTCCTCAGCGTCATGGCCAGCATCCCATTGACCTGTTTTACCATTCCGTTTGTCTCCGGACAGTATGGTACTGACACAACTCCTCAGATCCCCATTATTTCATTTAGCCTCAGGATCACATGAGACATGAAGTTGGTCCCATTGTCATTCAGTAGGACTTGCGGACATCCATGCTGGTATACTACTTGAACCAGGATAAATTTCTCAGTACTGGTAGCATCTACTCTGGTTAGGGCTTTCGTTTTGACCCATCTCTTCAGATGGTTGATGGCAAATATGATGTACTTGACTCCCCCTGTTCTCATTGCCAGAGGTCCCATCATGTCAATGGACACCGTGTGCCAGGCGAATCCAGGGTGGACCAGTTGGTATCCATTTGTGTTCTTGTGTGGTTTGTGCAGCTGTCACTCCACACAACAAGCCAGATGATACACGACATTGTAGTTGATTGATTCCCAGTAATAATACTGGTGAATATGGTCAGTTGTTTTTCTCAGGCCTTTATACCCAAAAACCTTGTGAGCTGCTTGTACTATTTCTGCTCTTTCTGATGGTTAGAGTAATAATAGCCACTTCCCGTTGATCATCTTGAATACTTATCCATCCATAGTCTTGGCGTTTTCCATCACTTTTTGAAGCACACCTTGGATTTCTTGAGGATCGTCCATGATTCTTCCTTTGACCATTCTCTGGAATAGCTCATCCGCCTGCGGAAATATCAACTGGACCATTGGCAACTACGATAAGCCATCTGCGTTCTGATGAGAAGCCCCCTCTCGGTGGACTATCTCACAATTGTAAGCCTGAAGCTTAAGTGCCCATTGGGCCAGTTGTCCTTCCAGTCCCCTTAGATTGTGCAGCCAATGCAGCAAATAGTGGTCCATCACCACCTTAAAGTGCATTCCATGGACGTAAACCCAAAACTGCTTGCATGCATATATGACAGCAAGGCATTCCTGCTTAGTCATGGTGTAGTTCCTCTCAGAGGCTGAGAGTGTCTGGCACACATATGCCAACGGATGCTTGTCTCCAAGTTTGTCTACTTGGCTTAGTACGGCGCCAATCGCCATCAATGAAACATCAGTTTGAATGATAAAATCCCAATCAAATCTAGATATTTCAGAATTGGCGAATCTATTAAATACCAGCGTAACTTATCAAAGGAGTTATGGGCCTCTTCATTCCATACAAATCCTTTTTTCAGATTCTTTAATAAATGAAATTAAGGCTTGGCTATTTGGGCGAAGTTTAAAATAATCTTCTATAGTATCCGACCATCCCAAAGAGTACTTGGATGTCTCAGACACTCTTTGGTACAGCCATACGCTCTATAGCTGCTATCTTCTGGGTTTGTGGATGCAATACACTTGAGTTGATCACAAATCCAAGGTATTCCAACTCTTTCTTGAAGAAGTGGCACTTCCTTGGATTGATCTTCAGGTTAACCGTGTACAGTCTCTTAAAAACTTCTTCCAAGTAGTGCAGGTGATCAGTAAACGTTCTACTAAACATGTTGATATTGTCCAAATACCAAGATGCATGACAACTTCAAATCGCTTAATATTGCATCCATGGCCCTCTGGAATGTTGTGAGCGCATTGCAGAGACCCTGGGGCATCCTTATCGGCTGGTATAACCCCTGCATGGTAATAATCGCGCATTTTTCTTGGTCTTATTCTGGCAAGTCGATCTGCCAATATCCTGAGATTAGATCCATCACAGAGTAATACTTCGCTTCTCCTAATAGATCCAGAGCATTGTTGATCCTCAGTAGGGGATACAAATCCTTCTTCGTAATTTTTTTCAGCCTCCAGTAGTAAATCACCACCCAGTTCAATCCATCCTTCTTCTTCACTATCAGAATCAGACTTTCCCAGGGACTTGATGACGGAACTAGAAGCCCATGCTTCACTAGTTTGCTGATCTCAATCTCCATTACCGCTTTGGTGGCTTTTGATCTTCATATTGGTCTCACCCTTATCAGTAGATTTTCCCCAGTATTGACCTTGTGCCTTATGTCTCATGCGCATCCCAAATCATGGTCATCCTGAGTGAACACTACCCAATATTTCTCAAATAGTTTGAGCACTTCCTCCTGCTGGCCTTCTGGCAGATCAGCGTGCTGTTTTCTATCAACTAATAGGTTGATGCTTTTTGGCTACCCAGGCTGGTAATCCCATTTCATTAAGAGACCCAAAATTGTGGAATCATCTCAATTCAGCTGTCAGGATCAAATTAATAACGCGTTGATCTGATTCCTCTTGATCTTCATTGGTTTTTTGCTCAAATTCGCCAGAAGACATTATATTTCTCCATGGCTCAGAATTACTATCCCAGGAGCCACCCATGGCTCCACTCTGGACTTCTTCCAGGGGCTTCTGACTTCCCCATACAACATCTCTAGAATCTCCAAAGTCAACCCTGTGTCAACTATTATCTGCGATCTGGCCTGTATGGTCCTTTCTTTCTTAATCCTTAATGTAATTCCCCAGTTTTCTAGGATTTCCGCCGGCATCTCACTTCGCTTCCTACCAACTAATTGGTATTGAATCAGTACAATGCCATCAATATATATCAGATTAATGAAGTTGTTTCTCCAATTCAATGGAGCTTCACCATCCTTCTGGTATACCAATGGTAACATCTGACCCAGGATGGTCAACTTATTATCTTTAAGTTATATTTAAATCCGTACTTCCATAGAAACTCCATTTTGATCAGGATATTATAGTTTTGGTTCGCCAAAACTATTGCTGGTGCTGATACCACCAACGACCCAAATCATAGTGGCAGTGCACTACACGCTCCACAGGAAACAGTGGTGTTTAGCCCAGCTGTTTTGTATTCTCTCTTGTGTTTCAAGCCTAGCGAGATCTTCATCCTCTTCACCAGATTGGTCGACACAATATTGATGGGCACTCTGCTGTCAACAATCGCCCTCACCTAACTCAATTCACTTGAATATCCATATACATACACTCAGAGTATTGTAATATAGTATTTACTGAGTGAATGGCGGCGTTATTAGCTGAATCTAGGGTATTAATAATCTGTGCTGATAATTCAGGAAATGATTCCTTTATTGCGCTGAGGATGATAGGCAGATTGGCCTCATCTAAACGGACGTCTGATAACTCATCAGGATTCTCATCAGGTTTGAGTCTTCTCTGCCAGTTGTTGGGTGTATGGCTCGGCAACTTCCTGAATTATCTCGGGGTCAATCTTCTTCGCCCCAGCTTGGGTCACGGCATTCACATCCGTATTGACCACTTGGTACAGCTGATCCTGCTCATCATCTACAAACAGAACGCTAATGTCTATTTCTTCATTCATGCTATCAGGAGGAACATGATTCTCTGCCGCACTAGACTGTTCCTTGGCTAGGCAGCGGGACCTTTTCCCAAATCCTTGGAGACTTCTGTCTCCTTGGCCTGGACCACGTTAATCTGATCCTTTGGCTTTTTGCAGTGTATGGCGAAATGTCCTTTCCTGCCACACTGATAGAAGACCTTCTCTTTCTTGCTTAACCGTCTGGATTCTTCAGGCTTATTTCCTGGCACAGTTTGGGTTGGTAGCCTCTTTTTCTCCTTTGTTCCCTTCATGGGATTCGGATTTTGTACCATATTTGACTTTAAGCTTCTATTTGGGGCATTAAATTTCGCTCCCAAAATCTTCAGATTGTCTACCGTTTGTGAGGTAGTTGTCTCCATTACGAATACAGAAGGCATCATTTGATGCAAATTGCAATAGGGGCCAAAGGGCCACTTGCAAAGTGATTATAGCATCAAAGTCATCTAACACTTTCACTCCAGCCAGGATCTGCAACTCCTGGTAAAATCAATCCACGAAGCTAGCAAGAGAGTCATCTTTATGGAATTGAATTTCCCATTAATTCTTGCTTGGGTTTTGACATGCAGTTTGGACTCCCAAACTCCTTCATTATGGCCGCCTTAGCCTCGGCATATAACCAGCTGTCCCCCTCCAGGTGAGGTAACACTAGGTTTTGACAATTAGTGTCCAGGCAGTTCATGATCGTCAACGCCTTTTGATGATCCCCATATCCATTCATAGATAGGTTGAACAGTTGAAAAAATGCTGGGACGTTATCCCGATGGAATGTAGGCAATTTTGGCGTTGCTTTAATTTCCTCTGAGTCATTTTGGGCCAATTCACTCGGTTTGGCTACTCAGCTAACTTGTGGAGTGACTTCGGGCATCATCTCCAAAATGGCATAAAAGGCAGGTGGCATATTTCTTAGGGTATTCGACTTCCCAAGTATTGTGTGAGGACTTCTCTCTTTGGCAACTCTGACCATATTAGGCTTACAAGCACATCTGTGAGCTTTCAGTTCCTCCACTTCATTGATCAATTTCTCAATATCCACACTGAACTTTTCTTAAACAAACATGATCCGCTTCTCACTCCATTTTCAGGAATAGGACCTCTCTAATGAGGTCTCATTCTTTACTCTTTAACAGGTTTACTTTGCCAAGTAACTCATTCCCGAAGTTGGCTACGTTTTCAACTCAATCCTCCACCTTAGTTACTCACTCTTCCAAGGCTGTGAACTCCCAATGGTCCACTGAATTTAAGGCATTCTGGTTCATAGTGGCGATCTCAGTCCACAGCTTGCGCATTTCTTCTTTATATGACATTATAATAGATTCTTTACTCAACTACCCCTGTAGTGAGCACCAACTTATAGAAATTTACTCTTGGTTGATTATTGGCCATCAACTCAGTAACCTTTTTACTGCACAGGTTCAATTTCCTTGTGCACTTTGTCGCATTGTATAGAATGTATTAATCAATAATAGTATGGAGACTATTATCCATAGTTGATATTGAACTATTATAAAGCCCAACGCTTTGGCCAGTACTTTTAATTAAATACTTTAGGCCATACTCGTAGGGATTTGTTCCCTATATTCTTGTCCACCCGATTTTTAAGATACCCTGATGACAGTCTCTCTCAGCCCAACACACAGTCGTCAGCTATCCCTCATTGTGGTTCCTTTATCTCTAGATCCCCACTTTAATCTTTACTCTTCTCTCTGAGAGTCTTCTAATTATTGCCTTCTGCAATAATATCCTTGAGATGGAACAACACAATAAAAGTTGATAGTCTAATTATACCAAATCAATAATATTACTGTAAAGTACTTGTTAACTTCAAACTAAGGTTTCTATTCTGAGTTTTTTATTATAGTAAATCCTAGGGAATTATATAGTAGGGGATCCAGCTGTTTAACCCTCAGTTGACACCTCTTTGATGAAACGGCAGCTGTTGCCATTTATTCTCCCTTCCTTGTCTCAGCAGCGACGGTCTTCCCCATCCTGACTAGGATTCCATCATTAGACATCCTTGAGACCTCAAACAGAAAGAGTCAAAAAATGTGTCCCTAATATTTTCCTCTTGATCCAAGCAAACCAACCATAATTGGCTAGCGACCTTCTTAGGTAATGGGACTTATTACCCATTATGGCAGGTCACTTCACCAACTGATTGATTTGCTAGTTGCAGGTGGCATCACTCACCTTGCACTCACTATTCATTCCCAATCAGTCAGTGATGAAACCTGACTGATCCCAATCGGTACACCTGATAGTTAATCACTATCAGATGCCCCTATTTTGTCAGCCACTCTGCCCGATGAGATCTTAGGTATTCATCCAGATCAATCTCCAATAGATATGGCCAGGTGAATATCCCAAAATCCCCAAAACGTATTTCCTCCAAAACTCGGGATAACTAATTTTCCAATTCACTTCGCCTTAGGGAATTTTCCCCTAGCAATACCAGGTAATCTAGCAGGCTGGGAATATGGGCAAAAATCCCAACATACAGTGACATGGACTTATTGAAATCAAGTACCAAAACAAGATATAATATTGACGATTAAACTTTATTGTAGTGTATAATAGGGCTTTTATATGTCATACAATACAATATAAGACCCAAAAGGAAAAAGATTAATAAAATTAACAGAGGGAAAAATCTGGATGGACGCTATTGGTTAGGTAAAGGATTCTGGATGATATAATGCCTTTGTAGCCTATTTTGATAGAGTAAACTATAATTGTGGAGTGTGCCAATTCAGATGAGATTTTAGATCACATAGGACGATCTTTCAGTAGATTATTGATTGTTACCCTTTTGTGCTTCTACTTAATTGAGTACCTTGTGTGACACCTAGTATACAGTCACCTGACATTCTAATGATCCCTATTACGATTAGACAGGATTTTATCTTAGGTATTGGGCTCAAATTGGTCCAACGTAATTTTCCTAATGTCAAATTTGGTCATACTGACTATCAAAATTACCATGTGATTAATTGAGGTAGTTATTCTAACCACATTATTGGGTCTGGGCGTCAATTCTATTGTGGGTAAAAGTGTTGATACTCTTTCTATAAAATCTGATATCCTATTTTATGGTATCACCCCCTGAAGAAGATTGGCAGGCAAGAAATGATACAATAATTGGCTATGTACGCAGTTGATTGTTATTCAAGTTTCTAAAGACTTTATTGAGTATTTTTTATCACGTTTGTAGGATATGGCATATGGCCACCTGGATGTTATAATTTTCTTACTTGGGGATATACAAGTTGTGATAGTAATTTACTAAGTTTAAATCTCAAAAGCGGGTAAAGGTTGGTGAGATGCATTTGCTGCTTATTATTCTCTTGTAACCGTCTTGACTATATTTGTCATCTTCTCTGATTGTAGTTGTATGATCCTCTAGGCTAATCTTTTAGGGATTTCTCAGGCTTTTTGGTATTTACTCTGATAACTTCACGCGATAATAGAGTCAGAATTCTAGGTTCTCTTCCATATAAGGCCTTGAAGGGTGACATTTTGATGATTTTATAAAAACATATCCTATAAGCCATCAACGCACTTGGGAGATATTGGTACCTTTGTAATGGGTTAGTAGTAGTCATCTTACTTAATAGAAAAACCAAAATCTTATTGCTCTTTCTACATTCCCATTAGCTGATGTGTTATAAGGCGCTGAAAATAATTGTTGAGCTCCCATGCTCATAGCTAGAAGCTTCACAACTTTTTCAGTAAAGTTTTTCCCACTGTTGCATAGCAGACTTGGGGTAGCCACGCATAGTATATAAATTTTGGTATAAAAGTTAGTGATATCCTTGGCAGTATGCATGGGAATGGTGATTAATTTTGACCAACATTGTGATGTGATCAATCCCTACAAAGAAGTATCGTTTCCTCCTGTGGATTAAAAAGTAGACCTATGACGTGTAAACTGATGGTATGAAACAGCTGAAGAGGTGTCATGGTCTGATATTTATACTTGGCCTTATGCGGCATCAGTTTTTTATAAGTTATGCAAGCATCTAAGTTTTCCACTAAAGAGTCCAGTATTCTTTCTCAATTGTTGCAAACCTTGATCCATTTTTAAGTTTTCCTAGTCCTCCATGTCCTAGAATATGTAGGCTTCCATTATAGAAGGTAACCTTTTCCAAAGGTTTCAAGTAAGGTAGCATGTTGGTTCCGAGTTTCTTGTATAGTAATTTATCTAAACCTTTTATATTAATTGTGTCATTTTAGCATCTTTTAGACTCAAGTCATCTTTGTCATCCATAGAGTATGGCTTCATGAATAGGTCGTGTAACCGTTCATCTTCACTATTGTCTTTATGTAGTAGTAGAAGTCAAGTCTGTCCATCCACATTCATTTGCTTCATTCCAGCTCAGTGGACGATATTCTTATCATAGTGCTTAAGTTTGAAAGCCCAACGAGCTAGTCTTCCTGTTAGATCTTTCAGGTTTACAGCCACTTTTAAGAGCATGATTTGTAACAACTGGCAGGTTTGTACCATACAAGAAGGACTGGAAATGTTTCACCACCAGGAGAGCAGCTAAGCACTCTTTCTCCGTGATACTATAATTTTACTCATCTTTGGAAAGCATATTGCTTTTATAGGACACCGAGTGGTCAAGGCCTTCAGCATCCAATTGAGATAATGGTGCCTACAGCTAATTCAGAGGCATCTGTAAACAAATAAATGGCATTCCATAGTTTGAATGTCATAGAATCAATTTTTTATTCAACAAACCCTTCAATGATTCAAATGAAGTTCTTTGCTCAACTCACCACATGAAAGGGGTACTTTGGCAAATAAAAAGACAAGAGGTTCAGCATGGTGAGCGAAATTAGGGTTTATTCTATGGTACTATACCATCTTTCATAAGAATACCTGTTTGTCTTGCAGGCTCTTCAGCTCAAGCATCTTAAAAATTGATTCAATCTTGTCATAAAAAGGGTTGATTTTCTTCACAAAATATGATGTGTCCTAATAATTTTCTTTATTTTTGGAAAAAGGTACAATTTGCAGGTTTTTAATTTATGTTGTTCTCTCTCAACCAATAAAAAACTGACTTGTGGTGATCCAGATGTTTGGTAAAGGTTTTGGAAAATACCTTTATAACATTTAGGTACATAATCACACAGCTTAGTTTAAGATCTTGCATAATGTTATACATCGCCGTTGAAACAAGGCGGGAGCATTGCATAATCCCTGATGGAGCTGGGTTGGTTGAGATAATTCCTCCATGCATATTAAGGCACATGTTTATTGGTGTTCTGGTGATAGATCTATCTGCTAATTACCACAGAAGAAGTCCAATGCGGAGAAAGGTTTTAAACTGGAGATTCAGGCATAGAATTGATTATGGATTTAATTGCTTTCTTTCTTAGTGAGGCTGTTTAGCTTCCTGTATTCTATCACTATTCTGTGACCACCATTCTTCTTCTTTATAAGTAAAAGTGGAGATGACCATGGACACTGAGAGGGCACAGGTAAGCTGGCATCCAATAGTTGCTTGAGATCAGTCTTCATGTATTGCTCATATACCTTTGACTTCCTAAATGTCTTCAATCAGTTAGGGGTTGAATCTTTAACGTTGATACTATGTATCCAACCTTTGATATGTCCATAGTTGACATCTGAACAAGAGAAAACATCTTGATATTACTAAAGTAATTTATGAACCTTCTTATGTTTGACCTGATTTACTAATCAGATATTTTGACTTTAGGGATGGCGCAAATTAAATTTTTGGAAGGTAGGCCAAAATCAAGTTGAGTAACAATAAAATGGACCTTGATGATCATTAATGAATTTAATTGATCTTTCTCATTTTTTTTGCTCCTTAATTAGAAGATATTGGTTGCTTATAATACAAAGTAGTAGCTCAATAGGCCGCTGATATGCTGGATTGAGGAGTCCTGGTAAGAATCTTGGTACAAACCTAATTACTCCATCAACACTAGTAATATGTAGCAAGCAGTCTGGGGTTATACTCAGTGTTAAGTTGGTAAAAACCACTCTTTGTTCTCCTAGTTTAATTTTTAACCCCTCTGTGGCATATTATGGTATGCCTTATTCTGCATCCACTGGTTGCGTGACCTTTTCATAATTCTTCCTGAAGTAGAATATCACAAAGGTAAAGCGGAAACAGGGTACTCATCAAACAAGATTGATTTTTTGCTGAGTCTTTTATTATATACTACAAGGGGAACTTCATAGTTGAGAAGTGATAAATACCCTTCTTTAAGATTTTAGAATTCTTTATAAGCAATTATAAACTGCGTCTTGATAAGTAGATCATTCTGCTACTGTTAGGGCAACCACAGGAGCTGAGAAAAGTAACTTGCCAACTTGGATTGGCAGAGAAGAATATGCAGCTTTCGTCTTAGCGCTGTTTGGACCAGCAGTGCTATACTCTTGAGTATTTGAGGCTATGGGGCGAGCTTGATATTCTCTGTGAGTTGGGATGAAACAGCATTGATAGTGATCCCATATCTAAGATAGCCTTAACTCAGACCTTCTGAATAACCACTTCCACTTTGGTCATAGTTTCTCCAAAGTTTTGCAAGAGGGCTAACAACTCTTTAAGGCGGAATGTTTCATTGAGCTTTCCAGGAAGTCTCAGGATAATTATTATTAGTCTCCAGTAGACTGTGCATGATAGAGATGGGTCGGATCACAGGGCTAAGTATTAGTCAGTATCGCTGGTTATACCATTTATTCATGGGCACCCAATAATCTGACTTAGGTAAGTTCCTTTTGGGACCTGTGACCCATCGATATTCTTAGTGTTCAAGCAGTCCAGAATGGCGAGCTCAGTGGGTAAACCTAAAAATATGTTAACCTGTATTCTAGTAGCCCCCTTCAGAGTCATCACCAGATTTTTTCTCAATGCAAGAGAGATGAGCGATTGGCAATGTTTAGCTTTTGGATACTTTGGGTCAGTCAGCTTTAGAGGTATCAGACCCTAAGCTGACCATCCTTTTTCTGATCAAAAAGGGAAAGGTTCTTCTTAAAACACATATCCTTGGTATGGTTGTTCTTCTTGCAGTAGTTACAACGCGGATTCTCCTCCTTCTTAGGCTTTGCTTCCTCCACAGTATAAACTCTAAGTTTCATGGATGCTTTTTTGGAGGTCTCAGGTTTGTGTATATCAACCATATCAAACAGGGATTTTAATGTCTAAGATGGAATTGAAGCTTTGTTTAATAGATGTGACGTGCATGGCTAGGTTGGGTTCACTATTTATACCAGCAATGATAGCGGGTATGGATTGTCCAATGTAAGCATTTTTGAGGTCAACAGCATTTGTGCCTCAATATAGAAGTTTTCATCTAATTTGGCAAGGGTTTCATTTTGATGTAACGCTATCCTCATTAGGGCCATTTTTTCATACTCATGCTTTGCTCAGACCTCAATTCTTTGATAAGTTATTTCTTAGTTTTCTCCAGGCAAGCAGATCATCCATATGAGGCACCATAACCTCATGAGTCATACAGCTTAAACAAGATAAAGTATGCTCAACCTTTTTATGATCAGTTTCACCTTTCATTGCAGCTTCATAGATGTAGATGAAAGAAGATAATCCCTTTTTCCAGGTTTAAACTTGTCCTTCAATGATGGCTTAAAGAATGTGGCTATAATTCTAAAATGACGTGTACTGAAGGAGCTTCAGTTTTGAGATTTTTGGTACATGTGTCAATCGGTTAAACTTGAAAAAGTAAGTCGACATATATGATCCTGTATAGGATTGAGATGTTGCCCTATTTTTACCTGGGTAAGTCTTGATAAAAACCAGTATAACACCTATTCTTTTGAGAATAGCTTTTTTATTCTTTAACTTCATAACACGGATGTCCAAATTTTTGTTTTTTTTGATGAGTAGATAAGTGTTAAGTTTTCAAAATCTTATTCTCATCCTCTGATATCCCCAGAGCCAATTTAAGTCCTCCTTCGTCTCTTTGCAAACAGTGCTCAGAGGTGACTTTTCAGTATTGGCTTTTAACTCTTCTGAAAGAGTGTTCCAGCGTTTCTCAGCTTCATTGAGACGACAGTAAACTTGACTAATGTCTTCTTAATTGAGTGATTTGCCTATCATGTCGCTCTTCAATCTAATGAGCTGCTCAGTTATGGAAAGAGTAGAGCTTTTAGTTGCATGGGATACCATTTCCTGCTCAACATGGGCCACTTAGAAAATAACACATTGAGATATTGATGAAGTCTCAGAGGTTTGATAGGCCTCCATCTGATCTATTCGTCGTAGGGCTTTTTCTAGACAGGACTTAAGGAGAATTATCTGTTCTTCCTCCTGATGGCGGCTAGTAGAAGCTTGAGCTGCTTTTTGCCAAGGACTTTGATATCTTGTCTTTGCAGCTCATGGGCAAAGGCTTCGAGTAATATTTTGTTAATTTTTGACTCTGAAATGTCATTTTGGAAGCTTCATAGCTTTTCCACATATTTGATAGCACCGGAATCAATGGTTCCCATTAGGTTATGAGGTTAATGATATAATACCAGTTCCCTTGGACCATCTATTACTAAAAAAAGAACAGTTCCCTTCATTCAAACGGTGGACGTTCCCTATACTTTGTGAGGCTAGATTTTATACATGTTTGTAGGCTAATTGTAAGGCCCCTTGGGTTTTGATATGATGGTGGAGTTCCTCTTGATGGACTACTAGTAAATGCATGATATGATAGAGTGCAGGCTGGACAATCGCAGGATATAGCAAAATATATTTTCATTTAATCTATAGCTCTCTGGGAGAGCACTGCATTCATATAGGTTCATAAAGTCCTGTCCCTGGCGTTGCCCCTTTATGGCTGGCTCTTTCTCCTGGATTAATGACTCCACGAAGTAAGTCTTGAACTCCTTCATTGGAAATTATGTTAGATGACGATATTTTGGAATTTTCATAAAATTTTTTGAACTTCTTCAAATGTGATGACGGGTGGACTTACCATTTGGTCATCTTCCTCACTATTTATGTTGTGCACCCAGCGGGTGACACTATCAACTGGGTTATCCTCCATGGTGCGATCAATTAGGTGCAGGCATCATTAAGTGTTTGCTGAGCCCCTGTTGTGAGCACCATCCTGTTGGTCTTCCATTTTTGAGCTTGATGATGCTAAGACCAAGAAGCCTAGCATCTAGACTTGGAGCCATCTAATACGCATGACAAGTAACTTATTTATTTAAAGAGTGCCCAGTCACCGCTTATTTCCCATCAGCTATAGTATTCATCATATGGTAAATACAGAGAAATGGACTTATTGAAGTCAGGTAAATAATAAGATATATATAATTAATGACGTAACCTTATTGTAGTATACAACAAGAGTTTTATATGTCTTACTTTAAAATATAAACCCTAAAAATAAATAAAAATTTATTAAATAATCTAAACAACTAATCAGGCTTCTCCCTCGCCAAGTAAAACAAATGCACTAACAATTATAAACAGGTTTAGACAAAGGTTTACCTCCATTCTGCCACCTAAGCAAATAATCATCAATCATATGTTTATTCCACAATTCAATTCAACCAGAACCTTGAAAGTTATTGGCTGAAAATTACGAAGCAGGAAACTTCATTGAAGAACTCTCTCTATAAATTAAGCGGTTTGTTTATTCAGAATGTGACTCCAAGTACCCCGTTCATTTATATGCCCTACAGCTGAATGCTGACAATTTTGCGTGACATCAGCTTGCTGTTGTAGCAGCTGACATTCCAGAGTGTTGTCCCCTCCGCAAAGCTGTCATTAAATCAGTGGCAAAGCTCATAGGAAGTTTTTCCCTCCAGTTATTCACCTCACCCTCACCCCACAAAGCAAGATCACAGTAATTTAAATGCACAAAGCTGCCAACGACGCTATCCAAAACATGGTTGTGATAGCGCGGAATCTGAAAGAAAAGGTTTATCCAAACCAATACTGCCTCATCTATCAAACTTCCCGACGCCTGGATTAAAGCTGAAATGTTTTAGACAGATACATCAGTACCATTTTCTAACAGCAATTTCCATGAAGTGCCAATCCTTAGTAGGATTTTCCACATACCTCCAAAGCCTGCCGCCCTTGCTATCCAACTTTCCCATACACTACTCTGGTATGAGAAAGCTGCTAAGGATAAGCCCCCTGATTTCTCCTCCCCTTATCCCATGGTTGTAAAAGCAGTTTTCCGCTGTACTACCTGGCTGGTTGTTTTCATTTTGTGTGTATCATATGATCTGCTCATTTTGGGCATTTCATATGATATGAATAGTTAGTTTAGGTTTTAGTTTTTTAGTTTATGATAATGTCTTTCCTCTAGTTAGCTTGCTTCTAATAAATTAAATAAAATAATAGAGGGAGAAATTATGATGGTGAGCTCTTGGTCAGGCGATGCATTCCAGATGGTATAATGGCTTTGTAGCATATTTTTGATAGGATAAAAATATATGATGGATGTATCAAGTCAGATAATGCTTAATATCAGTTAGGTCTATTATTCTTCAGATTATTGATTCTTACTCTTTTTTTGGGATCTTCTTATTTACTGCCTTATGTGACATCTAGTGTAATGGGTGCCTGACATTCTGATGATATTCATTTTTATTAGCAGTATTTCATCTTGAAAAACTTAGGTTCAAATTGGTCCATTGAAATTTCCTATGTTGACTTGAACCATAAGACTGGCAATTTTACTATGTTATTATTTAAGTAAACTCTCTAACTCCCTTTTCAGATCTAGGCATAAATTCTGTCATGGAAGTCAAATGATTGATTGTTTTCCCATCAAATCCAATATGCTTATATCTGACAACAGATATAAATGGCAGTAGCGTGAAGCTTTGAAGTTTTGAATTACACTTCAATAATGGAAGGTATTCTTTCAAAGTCAATTTTATGTAATTTCCAGATGTAACGTTTGAATAATAAAATAAATATTTGCTCATGAATAGACTTAAATTTATCATTGAAAAACTTAATACTTTAAATGTTTCACAGAGGCTCAACTTCAATCTGATCTTTTTAATCTCTGAGTGATTAAATTTTCTGAGATTACATAATAAGGAAAAGCGTTATTGTTGTTAAAAGATTTAATGATATAAAATTCATTTAATTCACCCTCAGCAACCAATGGAGGTATACTCCAGGTAATAGATTTTTTATTTACTCAAGGCAAGCCAACCAGGGGATGGACGTTACTGAATTAGAGAAAGAAAGTATCGACATGAAACCTGAGCAGGGTCAACTCTGTTGTAAAGTTTTTTTTTCACCTCCCGGATTGGGACTCAGATTTTTCTGGTTACATCATGGGTAAGGTTTTCGTGTTATTATACCTACTAACCTCCAATAGCTTCCTTTGGCTGGCACCCCAATCGATGTGCAAAGGGCGGGAATTGAACCCACAACCTTCAGGTTGGTAGCCATACGCCCTACCAACTCGCCTTCCACCCCCTCCAGGTAATAGATTCTGAGACAGAAGAATTTGGTGAGTCCTGACACTTCCCCAAAGATTCTATTGCATTGGAGGATGAGTCCTCAAAAATCTAGGATGGACCCAATTTACAACTATACCTGCATAAGCATTCACAATCAAGTACTCAGGCCCTCTCTGGAAAATTACTCAATAAGGACCAGGCCAATTAGATTCTAATTTTTCTGTTTGCTCACCAGGCCAAGAGTGGTGATACATAACATAATATCCAATCTGATACTCAGGTAAAGAGGGCTTATGTTCGTTTATCCTAAGGGTCTCCTTTTTGATGGTAGTTTCAATTGACTAGATTACTTAAGCTTAGAGGTGAATGATTCCATCAGCAAGATTTCTCATAGCTTTATTGGATTTCTCTGGAACACTCTCATCAAGTATCATCTGAACGCTCAGAGAACTGAAGGATTTCTCCCATTAATACACTTTAACGGTGACACCTTAATATTCGATGGTAACTGATGTGTTAGGTGAACAAAGCACTAGGTAAATAAAAGTTCCACTGAGATGGGTTAAAGGAGGCCATCTTTCTCAAAATAAAGACTAAAGTTCCATTGACTCTCTAATAACCCCATTAGTTGATGGGTGATAAGGAACAACGAACTGTTTCATTATCAACAATTATGACAACTCTTGTAGAACTTGGGAAGTAAAATCAGTTCCATTGTCCGACATAAGGACCTTGAGGCATCCATGTTGAGTAATAATTTGGCGGTAAAGGAACAAGGCACATGCCTTGGCAGAGGGAGTAGCAATTGATTTGGCCTCAAACCCATTTAGTTAGATAGTCAACAGCCATAATAATGTATTGGTGCCCATATAACCCCCGATTTTAAAGTCTCACAATATCAATAATAACCACTTAAAAAGCCTTAGTCGGTGGGATCACTTGATGTTGGTAAATAGGGTTGTAAGCACTTTGGCTTTTGCAGATGAGGCATGCATCAAGAGTTTACTTGATGAGAGCGTTCATGTTATTCAGAAAGTTCTGGTTTCTAAACACTCCTGAGTTTTCTTCAGGCCTTTATGACCTACTTGACTATTCCCTCCATAGTAGCATTGAATCGTGAATTTTGGTATAAAAAGAATAACCATTTAGTGTCAACCTTACTATACAAATACCCCTCTTGCATCATGGTTTCCTTAGTAATGGTCTTAAGGAAGGTTCAATAACCTTCAGATTCTTTATCTCACAGCTCAGGCCTTCCAATTAAATCACTTATTTGTTACATTTCTCTTGGGATCCAAGGTTAGAACAAGCAACTGAGATGGCCATCAGCACTTTGATGTTTGGTATCTGAAAATAATGATTAAAAAACATAATTTTGCAATTGTAAAGCCCAATGAGTCAGCCTCCCATCTGGATCCTTCATAATTTGCAACCATCTTTACAAATAATGGTTGATAATAACAGAAAAAAGATTGCCATATAAGAAGGGTCAGAAGTATTTGATTGCCATAGTTATGGCTAGGCACTCCCATTCAATTACGCTGTAGTTTCTCTCAGCTTTAGATATAGTTTTGCTGTAGTAGGCCACAGGATAGTTAATTTGATCCTCATTGTACTGAGATAGAATAGCCCATTAGCTACATTACTCGCGTCATTATGCAGAATAAAAGTCTTACTAAATCAAGGATGGGAAAATCAGGCGCTTTGTTTATAGTGTCTCTGAGAGAATTGAAGGATTGCTCCTGAGCAGATCTCCACTCAAAGGGTTACCTTTTTGTAATAAATGGAACAGAGGTTCAGCCAAATCAGCAAATTTAGGTATAAACTGTTGATAAAATTTGACTATACCTAGGAAGACCTGGATATCACACAAAGAGGCTGGAGGAGACATTCAGCTAATAGACTTGATTATGTCCAAGAGAGATTCTATCCCGTTAACTGAAACTTTGTGCTTTAGGAACTCCATATTACTTTGAAAAAGGAGTATTTGGAAGGTTCAAGATTTAATGAAGAATTCGAATACGTCTAAAACTTCCCATAAGTGGTATAAATGCTTGGTAAAAGTCTAAAAAAAACACGGTAATGTCATCTAATATACCAGGATGCAGGTCAGTTTTAAGTCTTAAAGAATTCCATCCATGGCCCTCCAAACGGTGGTTGGGTCATTGTTCAACCCCTGAGGCATATAGGTTGATTCATACAGGCCCTTCCTAGAAATTAAGCACATTTAGTCCAGTCTTCTGGTGTTTAACTCGATCTGCCAGTAACCACTGACTATATCCATCACAGAAAATTATGTAGAACCAGAAAGCAAACTGAAGGTATCATTGGTTCTTGAAAGATGGTATCTTTCTCAACAATGAACTGCATTAAGCCTATGATGATCCATAACTACCCAATTAGAGCAATCTTACTTCTTCACCAATAGTAATGGTGAGGCTCGGCTATTGAAGGGTTTCAATAAACCAGCTTCTGTTAATTGATTCAGTTCTTTGGTGACCAGCGCCTCCTCAACTTTTGATTTATGATAAGGCTTAGAAAAAATGGGAGGATACTCCCCAGTTTCAACGGTATGCATCACTCCATTAATCCTACCAAAATCGTAGGTATGCTTTGCAAAAATAACGAAATATCCCTCAATTAGTTGGTGTACTAGTTTTTCCTGGTCTGTAGTGAGATGTTTACCAATCTGGACCCAAAGTAAGAATTTCCTGGTTGGATTCCAGTCTAAATCTTGTAGACTTCCGAAAGTCTTAACATCATAAATTCTGAGAGAGGGGTGATAGGTTAACATAGGCTATTGGAGTCTTTAGATCTACAGTTTTCAGCTCATTTGTAAGCTCCGCTAGTAAGAAAAGTGGCGCTCCAAATATGCATAGTCCAAGACCCCTGGGCAAAGTAAAATCTCCTTAAAAGAAAAATTTGAAACGCCCTAAATTTTTAATAAATGTACCTTGGGGGTTAGCGAAATGCAAAAAGGTGTCAACAATAACCTGAGTTTTCAGAGGATAATAATGGTATCAAGGGAGAAAATGGCATACCTTTTTCTATGTCAGCCGCCTTGGGTGGTAATTTACTGAGGTCCTTCAACATGATACTGAATATAATAGGACCTCTTTGTCCCTTCCAACAAACAAACCTGATGCTTGACAGGTTGAATAAGAGCATGTTTGGATAAAAATAATGGGACCCAAAACCCCTAAAAGAGAAAAAAAGTCAGGGTAATTAATGATATTGTCAAATTCCTGTATAAATTGGTACCTAAAAGAAGGTTATATTTCAAAATACTAAAAATGATCACAGGTACTATAAAAGTTAAATTTCTGACCTTCAAAAAAATGACATAAAAAGCTTTAATTAACCGCATACTGTGGGGCACTGCAATTCCATACTTTTCAAAATGGAAAATGTCAGGCGTAAGTCTGATCCGCTTTGTCAACTTAGATGAGACTACATTCATGTGATAACTGTATTGATGATGGCCTTAGCATTACCCGATTCACTCAGAGATCAATGAGTGATCACACTTCCAAATTGGGAAGATAGCGCCAATAAGGAGGTCAAGGCATAAGAATGATGTTTATCTTTATTATACTCTGCAGGGATTCAGTCACCATGGTTTATACCTGAATCACTATCAAGAAAATCTTATTAGACTTTTATTCCTTTTTCTTCTCATCACCTTTATTCTTGAAACAATGGTTTTCTGTATGGATTTATCATTGACAATAATTACATTGAATAGCCTGAGAGTTTTCAGATACTGCATACACTTTAGGACAACTCAGTTTTTGAGAGTCATAGACTTGGAGTTTTTAGGTGAACTGAGTTGGCAAACTCCAAAAAGGCTTCTTTATGTCCAAGATACTTCGGAAGTTCTTATTCACAAAGATAAGGTAGACTTGCAACTGAGTCCAGGAAAAAAAGCGCACATAACAGCGGTAATATCATCATCAAGATCTAACTGACCACAGGCCACCAAAATTCTAAGCCTCTTAATAGAACTGGTGCGTAAAGTCCACAATAGTTTCATTTCTATGAGCTATATTCCCATAAAAGCTTGTTTTTGGGAGGATAAGGTTTATTCATTATATATTAATTTAGCAAAGCCTCTTTGGTTTGAGATGAAGTAGTACAAGTCATCTGATGGGGAACCATGATATCCTGTGTTAAAGAGGGTAAGACAATTTAGCAGATAATTCATTTTTGAAGGTCCTTTGCCTCCCAACGAGCCTTTTTGTATAAGTAATGAAAAGAAATGGGATTTCCTTTCCCAGGAGAATACTTATCCTTGAGTATCAGTTTAAAACTCATAGGGCATTAATCATTAAGACATGAACCCAGTCTGCTCAGGTTGGGTGGAGACATAAGAGTTAGAGTCAAAGGCATGGGAGGATTATTGTAGGTGCAAGTCGGAAATCTCAGTGAAATTTCGTAAGTCCAATGATTTAGCTCCAAATGGCCCACTTTTGAATCTAATATTTGGGTTAATTCAAGAATTTATTCCTGTTGCGCATGGTATTTAAGCTCCAAGGAACTATTATTCGTTTAAAGAATATTCCCCTTGGATTCACACGCCTGTAGCAAGATATCAGTGTCCTTAGCCCATTTGCCCTGGTTAAAAAGCTCGTCAGATAAGGACTGAGTATACAAAAGGGGAGTAAATGGGGTCCGATCTGGAGTCAAATAAACCCCTTGGCTACTTTATGAAATTGCACTTGCAACCATTCAAAAATGTCATAAAGCACACTATAATTAGGCGCAGAAGGATAATCAGAACCTATGGAGCTAGAGTGTTGGAAGAACCCTGAAGGCTCAGGAGTTCTAGGAGGCTTAATGGCACCAGGGGGTACAGGAGGCGAGGCGGCCCTACAGGACCCTGAGGTCCACATGGGCCAGGTGGTCAAACTAATTCAGAAGGTCCAGTTGGCCCTCTAGGTCCCATAGGCCCATTGGGCGATAAGGTCCTGGGGGACCTACTAGACCAGGAGGACATTGAATCCCTTGGGGACCCATAGTTACAGGGGTTTCCTCCACTTGGCTGACACAAATTTTGAGTTTGGCGAATAGTTGCCTCAGTTGGAAGAGGTGATATATAATTTCCTCTTCCACCAACTGACTTTGGCTGGAGAATAGGGTAAAGTTATTATTCCACTCAACTTGAATTTCCCAAACTTTTTTCCACCAACTAAGTGTCAACAAAGCTAGATCTTTTATGATCAAGATAAGCGATTTGCTGCTGTACATCTTTAATAAGATTAGGCTAGTAAAAATTTGCATTTTAATTCTCAACTTAACTTGGAGGCAGAATTATGGAACTCAGAAACATAACTGCAAGGGTTTGAAGTCCTTCCTGTAGGTTGAATATCCCCTGATGATGTATTTCCAAAACTTTCATTGAGTGGTACAACGTGGGGTGCACAAACTGACGTAAGTATGGCTCATTATTAACCCTAGGCAATTGAGAGGTTTGGTTTAAGTCCCTCATCATGAAGGGCATAGCACTGGCCTGAGACCAAGTAGAACGATTTCTGGGAAAAAGGACCCCATCAAGTAATTTCTGGATTGTGTCTCACAAAGCTTAAGGCTGCATTTGAAAATTTATAATGAAACTTGAGTTGGGACCATTTTGTTGGCTCTTGATTTCAAATGTAGGCGGCGCCCATTGGATCTTGGTCACAGTGGAACGAACCCAGCGCAAAATACTACCCTGTTCATGGTCCTGAGACTCTTTGGTCAAAAAAGGAGAATCCATCATAGTGATTGGAATTTTCACAAGTGCATAACTCAGAGTGACCCCTATAGTGAGCATCACTTTTTGAAGTTTACTAATTAAACTTAAAAAATGGCATGTATTCTTTCAAGATTACTTTGTTGGAATCTATAAAAGTAAAAGGTTTGAATAAAAAATAATTTAGACATGCTTACAAAAACTTAATTTTATATCAAAAAAACTTAATATTTATAGGTTTCACAGAGGCTCGCCTTCAATCTGATTTTTTCATTCTATGAGAGAACAAATTTTCTGAGATAACATTATTGGGATAAGCGTGATCATTTTCAGAAGACATATTGATATTAAAATAACTTAATTCCCCCTTGGCAATCAACAGAGGAATTTTCAGGGTAATATAATTAAAGACATAAGAATTTGCCAAAATCCCAACATCAACCATTCTAAAAATAATTGGATGTCTTACTTTCTCTCAGGTTCTCTTTTTCAGCTGATGGCCTTAAGTTTTTGAGGCTGCGGCCATATTCTTTGAGTGTCAACTATATGACCTAGATACTCTATCTGAGCCTAAATAACTGACATTTTCCAAGATTATTCTTTAGCTGAGCCCAGGCTAACATCAAAAATCTTCTTTAGATGCGATGAATATTGAACGTTTTTAGAAATCAAATTTTACTGTTGTGGTAAACCAAAAATGCAAGTCAATTTCAAATCTCAAAGAATTTGTCCATCATCCGTTTGAAAGGTATATGGAGCGTTGCATAATCTTTGAGTCCTTTTTTTTAGTATTGTAACAATACTTAAGAGGTAATAATTGTGCAATTTTACTGGTCTTTAGGAGGCGGGTCAATCTGCCAGTATCTGGTGAAGAGATCTATTGCTTTATAATATTTGGCTCCCCCAGTTGGTCTTAGGATGCAGGTGGTTAATAAAAGTTTGGGCTGGAGTCATGAGAGTCTCACCTCCTCTGGTAGCAGCTTCTGACTACAAGGCGACACCTTGCCTTTTTTAACCTGTTCTTGGTGGGCGCGAGAGGGGCTTTGGGTATTCTTATTGGTTAAGTACTTGGGGGTTTGGGAATTTGCAACGTTGCCATGGTTGACGGCCTGTCCTAAAGTTACCACCATAACGTTCTTTTCAAAGGGAATTATTTGGTAGACTTTTTCCTGATCTATATTTCCTAACAACAGCTATTTATGGTTTGTTTTTAGTACAACAAACTAGTAAAAAAACTTTTGAGTATAAATAACTGGTAGATATATTATAAAAAGCAGAACTCCAACACCCTTTTATTAGCGGAGTGCTGGTCTTTTAAGTTGGGTGGGGAGGGTGAATCACTAAGCTGAACATCGGCATCAGAAGCCAATTTTAATTTGATAATAATGAAAATCACTGTTTTGATTGACTCTCTGGAGTCGCATCACAAACTGAGAGATCAAACCATTATTAAGCTATTTTAGGAGCCTCTAAAATTCCAAATTAGCGTTTCTAATTTTGAAATTTGATGACAGGTTCAACCTCTGTTTCCACCTTTTCTCTATTAACTTTTTCCCTATTTTGGAATTTCACTTGATTTTTTTCACCAAGGTTGCTCATGGCTATTGTCTTATATATAAAATGGCTCCTGATTGATCCACTTGTTAAAGATGGAAACTTGGGGTTTGAAGGTGGTGTTAGATTTTGATGGTTGACTCGAAAATAAACCCTTCAAGAAAACCATCAATGCTAATAAATTACTCCCATTGATGGATCCTTTGATCCTTCCCAGATTATCTGCATAATCTGATAAATCAGATTACCTCAAAACTGCCTTGATTGCATCTAAATGACTTGATTTTCGTAACTAATAATAACTATGATACAACTACATTATGGCCAATTATGGGATCCACTTGGGTGAACCAAGTGAATCTATGGCACAACCCTAATTGCATCTATGATTTTCATGTAAAAAAGATTAATGAGTTCTATTATTAATGTATATCAATCATCATAATTGGCATGATAGTATTTGCACATAGATGGCCCAAATAGGGAGTACCTAGTACTATTGAGAGGCCTGATGACATCCTGACTAGGGGTGCATCATAATTCAAACTCTATATTTTTATTCTCACCATTTATTGTGATTTTGTCAGCTGTATGATGAAATGTAATCGGGCTGATTGAGAGGCAAATTTACACCACTGAGGTGCTAAAATTAAGCCTATTATCTTCCTGATTATGAGAGTAGTAGTGCCTCCATTTGGGCTGAAACAATTGTATTTAAGTTAATTTAAGGGCTGAATTAACTTGGGGATATTTAATAACCACTGCCATAATCCATAGAAGATTAGAATGGATTTAATGAACTCATCTAATAGATGAGTATGGCAAGGAGATGTCTTAGAGGGATAAAATACAGTGCCTGGACCTAAAATAAATTCATTATGTATATATTCATAGAATGTCTTATCTTAATTTGAATTTCATATTAAGAAGTCTAGACAAGCATTCAGGGGAGCTTGTCATAATTAACTGTGTCTGGAGAGTTCCCAATTAGAGAGATATAATTAAAAGAAGACCAGAAGAGTCATTTATTGTTATTTAGCTTTGTGAGCTTCTGAATGGTTAGGAAATACCATAAGACATATAGCATAATCAAGAATTTATTGGCTGAAACTCTTCCCAACTATCAAACCAGGATTAGATTAAGAAGCTAGCTAGTTCTCAATTTCTCATAGGTGGGATTTCATAAATTCCCTAGGTTTGTACAGAGTTGTCTTATTTCCTAATTTAAACTCTGCATACTCTGAGACTATATAGAATGGGGTTTGGGAAAGGTTGGGAATGGCACAAGTCAAGCATGGAGGAGCGTCAGCCACCCATCTCTCATCTAGGGTATGCCCTAGGTCAGAAATTTTGGTGAGAGGTAAGTCTAGAGGTAGAGCCCTACTTAGACCTAAAAAGGTGCATACCCCTGTCTAACTTAATGGCAGAAGCCGCAGGCCTTACAGTTGGTCCCAAGTATTGTCTATTTTATGTAAATGATGAATCATTTAAGTTATGTTACTCAAATGCCAGCAATTGATAACGACTCTATTAGAGCCATCTATTTTCTTAACTATATGTACTGGACTTAGTCATGGGCTTCGTGAAGGGAAAACCATCTCATGGCTATACGCTTCTCCAATTCCTTATACAACTCTTTTTCACTGGCCCTACTTCTCCTTATTTTCTTCAATAAATTGGGTTTTGCATCCCAAGTATCAATATAGTTGTCAGGATTTTCCCTGGATTAGGTGAAAGCCTTGCCCAGGGGAATTTTCAATACCTATATTTGGGGGGCACAAATGCTCAAGGTTTAAAGGTTTGAGAATGGGGTTCAAATCTATATTATTAACAGATATACTGAATTTGGAGTTTTATATAAAATACTCTGAATTTTGGGTATCTTTACATCCCCATTTCTTGAGCCATGTGAACTGGGGTTTCCATTGATCTAATCATGAGGGCGGCAAGATCTGAGTAAGGTTCAAAACTATGGGAAATCCATAAGAACAGGAAAGATTCTACATGGATGGGGCCATGACAATCCTTGAGGCACCGTGATCCCACATACCCTATAAAAAGTAATTCATGTTAGTCTAATAAAGTATTTTTTATAGGATATAAGTTTTTTTTATTTATATAAGAGTTTAATTTAATCCAATGATTAAAGTCTCGTCCATCTTTGTACCTAGAGTCGCCCCTGTCCTCTCAGCTGACCCTCGCCCTATGCAGTCAGCCACCTTATTGGGTTCCCCAGCGTTAGCACAAGTGAGCGCATCTGGTGGAAACCCAATAATGGTGTTGTATACCCACAGAACATCAAGTTGTAGTCATCTGTTGCAAATACTTGAGCATATTTTTGTTTGAGGGTCATCACTTAATTTTTAAATTATTTATTAGATTAATTGCTACTATTGCCTATCTATATTAAACTAAAAAACAAGTCTTTGTGCATAATCAATCAAGGTCTAGTACCTTAAAATAGTCAATGGATTAACTCACGAATTTTATACTACATGAAATACTGGGAAGTCAGGGCTTTTGTAATTTGTTTTTATATTATTTGATTTAGTGACCAATTATTGAGGGTCTTAAAAGTTAAGTCAGAATTAGACTCTAGTGTCAATTGGGTTACAATCAGACGAATTTTCAAATTAGTGATTTATATTGTTTGGCCTTCACTACTATAGCTTATAAAAGTGGTGGTTTAGCCATTAAAAGATGGTGCTGTCATAGAGATATTTCCTTACATATGGGAGAATTTAACTACAGAGGTGGAGCTGGGTTTCCAGAGGGAAACCTCCTATGTGGAAAAGATCCAACAACGCAGGGAAAAATCTCCATTGTGGAGAAACCCCTAGAACCGTGCCTTAGTGCCACTGTTCAGGAGGTGGGGTAAAGATAGGAGCTTATGGTGAGGACGATGTTATCATCAGAATTGAGTCTAATAAACCATTCTATTTTGTAAAGAAGTACAGTAAAGATTGTAGTTCATTAGATAAAAACTCAATTATTTTGTATTATATGATATAATACTTCTAACTTAATAAATTGATCAGGGAAATCATAGGCAGGAAGCCATATTTTAAGTAGTGACAAAAGAATACAGCCTCCATTCTTAAATTTTAAGGTTTTATATTTAAAGAACACATATTGTTGGTAGAATGTCTCCATACAATAGACAACTGCATAACCACTTTTATCTAATGAACTAAGAACAAGCCACAGGAAGAAGCGAAATATTCAACAATTGATCCTTCTGATCCTCA
The DNA here is from genome assembly GCA_022478985.1 of Massospora cicadina. Taxonomy (NCBI): domain Eukaryota; kingdom Fungi; phylum Entomophthoromycota; class Entomophthoromycetes; order Entomophthorales; family Entomophthoraceae; genus Massospora; species Massospora cicadina. The sequence continues at coordinate 229,266 of JAKSZP010003946.1, forward strand.
GTTAGGCTGTCAAGTTGATCACTAGGAATAACCTCACAATTTGGTATGGGCGGTTCAGGTAAGCCTAGCTATCAGATTTCCAATCTCATGTATTTCCCAAATTTCTTCTAGCAGAATAAGGTGTATGAACGCGTTCTTCCCCCTCTTGACAAGAAATTGTTGTGGTAGTTAAATTGAAAGTAATACACAGATCTCCTGGCGACCTGACAAGTTTACCATAAATAGAAAACGTTTTGACCCTTGACCATTACCAAGGAACGTAAGTTTCTCCCATCAATCCTTCAGTAACTCCAGGTTCATTCTTGCTGACACCGCATGCTGTTCCCCAGGGGATAATAAACAGTCCTTATAGTCTTTGAAAGGGATGCCTTTATTCTCAGGAATAATAAAAGGAGGAGAAGAACTTCTGTAGCCCATTTGTTGATAGCAGATAGGAACTACACAAATGGTATAAGACACGTTGACGAAAAATTTTTTTGTGTCAGGGTATATGGATATCTCAAATATTGAAGAGGCAATGTTTGACCTAAGATAGTAAAGATGTTCTACTCATAGTTTGAAATAGAATCATAAAACTTAGGAAAGCTTTTTACTGACAAAATTTGTTGGTTGTCATTGGGAAGCACTATAGCAGGGGAAATACCTGTAGAGAGCCAAACATCCTTGGTAACGTGCTATGCTTCCCCTCACTTGTAATACTCATAGGGTCAGCTGTCTGTATTGTTGATAGTGGCCATATCAAAAGCTATTAACAAATTTATGGCAAATGACTGTAGACCTTATTTACAAGGGCGCCGCTGTCAACAATGATTTTGGGATTCTTACCCAGATCAAAGATTTGTGTGTGTTGGATGATGGATATTGAACCCATCTGACGAAATAGCTAAAGCTATGGTAAGGGATAATCCCCAACTAAATTCGAGGCCTTTCAATATTGGGGCTCAAAACCAATCTATGTGGCGATTAAATCCCGTTTGACAGATGTGACCAACATGCCGCTGTATCCCCAATTGATAATGAGTATAGATCTGAGCTCAGAATGCTTAGAGATTTACCAAGACAAACTCCTTGATCTCCCCTATAATGATGTTCCCCAGAAAATAAACGTTACTCTCTTTTTGCCATTAAATATTTGGCTTACCTCTCTATTCTTAGGGATGAGAAACATAGTTAGGATTTACCACTCAAGGAACTTTATCCAAAGTGAAGATTTCTCAGCCAAGGAAATAAAAACTTATATCCAGCACCCAGGAACTTTGGGTCTCCTGGACTTAAAATAAAAGGATAAGTAGTCTAAAACCCCTTTTTCCTGACAAATGGCTCAAACCCAAACTTTGTTTTTTGGATTTGATATAATTACAATTAAAGAAGTAATGTGAATCCTCGTTTATTGTAAGAATGGAAGGAGTATCAACTTAATGATAATTTTATTGATATGATCTCCTATGTCAAGGAAGTGGGTGTTCAATGTCTTGATTAGCAATGCAACTTCATTCCTTTTAGCGGAGGTAAGGATTGATAATCTTTAGACTCTCCAAATTGATTATGTTCAGCAATTTTGTGGTATAAAGTTTGACATGACTTCTTATCCCTCTTATTCTCATGACACTGCACTGGCTTCCGTTGATTGCTGATACATTGGGAATGCTCATATCAGCTCTTGGAATATATAAGGATATCTCACGCCACCCTCATGATTATGAGACAGTACTGGATGATGACCAGCAGTAGTATATAACCTTTTAATTCTGTGGATTTTTTCCTTGCTTTCATCCTCTTAAAAGTTCACAAGGTTTACTTAAGCAATTGTTTCTGGATGGAGGCCGCACAGTGTCTCATATTCTCATATTCAACAAGCTATCTCAGCTAGATTGTAGCGATTTCTGAATTTCCTTGATTGGTGGAAAGCTTTCCATGGTTCCTCCTTTTTTCATTAACTCATGAGGGCTAGCTGGTATGGACTTCTACAATTGGTGGTCCAAATGGATCACTACATCTCTTCAGGTATCAAATCATAGGTGGTGTGTCTAGATCCTTAAAAGTGCCAGAAGTTTGGAATGGTGCAACTCTAGTTAATACTTGGTGGCATATTGAAATCGATCTTATAGTCAAAGTGCGCAATACTTTTAGTACATAGAAGCACCTGAGCTTTGTGATAAAATAAGTAAGCAGTTTGTAGTAGTCTCATTCTTCTTATACTAATGGTTATTAATTCAGCCTTTCAAGTATTCTTGCACTTGATATTAAACACTCCTGTAAACCAATGCTTTCTGAATCTGAAAATGTCCAATGTTACTCAGCAAGATTGGAATAATCAGATCTCAACTTTGGTCATCTAAACAGTTAGTCATGATAATGGTCTTAAAAAGGTCATCTTCTCCGTGCATTACATTTTGAACATTTTAATATGACTGCACTTTTCCATTCTTGTAAATTTTTTGGAGATAAATTGGATTAAAACGTTGGAACCCTGGATAAAAACGCTTGATCTGGATGTCACTGGCGCAGTGCTAATTTTAAGCCCTGAATTACTATCTTGGGTCTGACTTGATTTAGGGGCAGAAATCTTCACATAAGGAAACATAGCAAACAATGAGGTAGACACTAAGCGTTTAGGTCAATGCATCATTTCTGGAATGACCTCTCCTTCAAAAAGGTTCTTCTCCAAAAAGCTCTGGTTGATGAGAGGGCACATTTTGACAAGGGCACCAACATCTACCATCCTGTAATTTGCCTTTAATTTTTCAATCAAAAGTACTTTAATTCTTCTCCTAAAGTAACTGCTGTTTATATTTTTTAGCTCTGAGAGATCTCTTTGCAATTCATGAATGCTAGTGTGCAGTCCATCTAATTATTTTAGTGGGAAGCCTCTGAAGTACTTGGTTTTTGGACTTGTTGGTATAGCTCATTGTTTGATTAAAGAGAATCTCCATTAAAGTTTTGAAGCGCCCAATCTAACTTTCTCAGTCTTTCAATATACCACTTCATGGCTGTTTTTTGATGGATGATTTGATGTAACTCCAACTTAAGGTGGGTTATGTCTCAATGTCACTTCCTAAGTGCTGTGCAGCCACCCTTATTTTCAAAGGTTGTATCAATCAAGTTCCTCAGCAGCCTCTCCCTGTTGAGTAATGTCACCTGGATGATTCAAGTATGTTCAACAACCTCTCTAAGCTGGATTGTGTCTTGAATCCATTCATTGGTGCCCCAAAGGTTATCCATGGCTAGATATTTTAGGGTTATTATGTTCCAATTTATCTGAACAATGAGTTTGTTTAGTCATGCAAAATTTTTATACTGAGGTTGTGATTTTCATTAAAGGCCCAAAAAGCAACTTGGAAGCTGGCTTCTAGCTGCCTAATCAGTTGCCTCAAAGCTTCACGCTTTGCTGGTTTCTGTTAAACACCTCCATGATTAGGGCGTGGTGGTAAAAAATGGTCAAATGAAAATTGTCCACTGGGTTAAGATTGGTTAGCGAGGTATTGCCTCATTTGGGCTAAACTATCAGCTTTTTTAATAATTGATGATGACACAGAGACCAATACTTTCAAACTGTTGAATCAGCCAGTCCTGACTCTGCTGACAATAAAATAAAGTGAATATTAGATTAAATTGTCTATGGCCAAAAATTCGGTTTTCACCTAAACTAACATTTGTCTGATTTATCTTAGCTGCTCTGCTGTGAATATATTTAGGTCTCAGAGCTTCCAAAAAATAAGGAAAATCTTGAAATCCAACTGTTGGGATTCGAGATGATGAGCAAACTTAAAATCCCTACTCCTGAATTGCCTTGGTAAGTCGACTCTTGAGTCAGTGTGAATGGAACCTTACCTTAAAGGCCTGATACAAGATACAATCAAGAAGCATCACGCGCATAAAAAATGATAAAGACACCTTCAGTATTCCCATTCCCACTTTCCAAACCTTGAGAGGCATAGCCCACACCACTGCAGTAATGAGGACTATGTAGAACAATGAGAGTGTAAACCATGCAGTTGATCTGGAAGGCAGTGAAAGATCCTGATCTACAGTGCCATAAAAGTCCCCAAGGTACCACATCCCTAGAAGTCCTATAAATATTGATAATTTTTTACATTTAAGCTGGCTATATCATCAATATATTTTTTTAAACCTCTCACTAGTTAACAGCTTTAAGATCATTTTTTAAAATTTGGCATCAGTCAAGAGAATTGTTACACTGAGAAAAGTGGTGCTCACTACTGGGGGCTATAAGCTGTCCAAATAAAAACGTCTATAACAAATTTTGGAAATTACTAGCAGTCTACAAAATTAACTTGCTGATCATTCAAGAAGCGTCTCTTAATGGATTAGTACCGTAAAAATGAAGTACTGCCCATTCATCCTGAAAGCTTAGATTATTGGACCACATTCCAGTTCACTCTACCTTCTGTTGATGGTGATAAGTGCCAGCTTCAGTATAAGAACCTTAACAAAATTGCAAAAAATTACTAAATGTTATTTGTTCCATGGGAGGCCGCTCAAATCACTCCTGCGCCTCTTCTGTGCCCTCTACTATGCGGGACCTCTATACCTCAGCCCAACTACCAGTGGGAGAACTGACTTTAGGACCAAGTGCTATCTTTGAAATTCGTCCATCCTGCCATTCATCACCTCCTACAGTTAGTCAGGTTGCATCATCATGAAGTCTCCCACCAACTAGAGCTTACCCAATCTTTACACTACCATGTTGTCAATTTCTATAAATCGACATCTCCCTTCATCCATAGCAACTGAGAGGCTATTATCAATAGCCAACAATCCTTCAAAGAAGCTCAAAACCAAAATTTTAGTGTTGGATAGTGGGATCTCCGGCTACCTTACAGGCAACTTCGTCAGAGCGTACAACTCCTTGAGGCTGCCTAGAACCAACGCCTCAACCAAGTTGAGGACCTGGTGTGGACTCTTTGGCAGCATTACCAAGAGCTAGCCTCTCACAACTTCACCTCTGTGACTGAAGGACCTGAAGGGCCTGGGGACTGGAATGTCCTGAAGGCCTTGAGGTGCCCAAAGGGCTTTAGAGCCTCGTGGGACTCTAGGACCCTCTGGACCCACAGTGGCTTCTTCTGCCAACCCTGAAAACTCCCGGAAAAAGGACATTTTGGCAGCCCTTGCCACCTTATGGGATCAAATCCGTAGTATAGCCAAAGGATGTAAGCTCTGAGTGGACGGAGTCCCTCTCAACCTTAAGAGCTCAATTGAGTCCTTGTTGGATGAAATGTATAACCTTAGCGCCTTCATTAAGCTCACTGATAGTTGCATCTCTCATCTTGAGCAGATTTTCCGAGGGTTTGACACCCGCTTAAACACAACTTAAAAACAAGCTTCTTCTTCAATGCGCCGACATCCAAGCATTGAAAGAACAGGATGCTCACAAGGCCTCCACTTCATCCATAAACTGAAATTGGGACCATATCCAAGTTGACCTCAAGGGTTTAAGATGATGGTTAGATCAGCAGGCCACCACAACTATTCAGAAACTAATTTTCCAATCCTGCACCAATTCATGGTGTCAATACCCTTTCCACTCCTCTTAAACTGATTTTAAACTTAATTTTAAGGAGAAGTTCACCCCAAACCAGAAAAGTATTGCACTTTCATGTATGCATATGAAAGTTCCATGGAATAGGCTACTGACTGGTATAAAGTGAAGTGTATCCATTCCTGCCTGAATAGCACTGCTTGGGAGATTATGACTCTCCATCTAAAAGGTGCCACATGTGGGAACAGGTCTGTACCGCCTTATTCCAGAAATTTGGCAGCAAACCCTGGCCAATCAAAAGCAAGGGTTCATGTGTATTCGCTTGAACAAAGGATAGAGCCCTTTGAAGAGTGCCAACTGTTTCTATGTCCAAAAGCCTTTAGTAACCACAAGCCGCATTAACTTATATGACGCCATAACTTCTGGCATCTCTACGTTGGGGTCTTATACTAAGGTTCTGATGACATGATCAGCAGATTTTTGGTTTACATGAATTTTGGAAATAAAAGAAGCACTTAATGATATACATCTCCGACATTAAATCCTAGAACCAATACTCTGTCTCCTCTAACCATCCTTGGGTCCATGTTGTTGGAAACCAGAAGAATCCTGACCCCAATGCACTTACTGCAATAGCTTCCATCACAGCGCCAAGACATGCTGGAAATGACTTACAGACGTATTTGGAAAAGGGCTACAGCATGAAGGATGAGGCAATCCATGCTGATATCCCTATCACGCCTCAAAAATCATCCATGACCTTTAACAAATCTGGAGCTATTATATCTGAAGAAGAAGTCATAGTGAACGTTGAAGATAAAGAACTTGATACTGCTTACTCTTCCTTTTGATCAATATTCTAAGTTTTTCATGCTACCTCCGCATTTTGGGAGTTTGGTAACCCTCGTTGCTGTTTCAGTTTATAAAATTCTGGTTCATGCTATAATTGACAGGGGCTCCACATGAATGTAATTTTTTAAGCTGATGAAAAGTATTAAGATGGCTTCAGACTTTCCGCATTACATGGAATATGTCAAAGCTGGACTGCAGTGTAAATGATCCATAAAGGGAGTATTCTTCCCTACTTACCATTTTGGGAAGCGTTCAATGAATACCCCAACCATTGCACTGGATAACCTGAGCTATGAACTTCTCAGAACTTAGTTTCTATGGGACTACTCCATGGTGTACACTATTATGAATGATTCCTATCCTTAGTGGAAGATTGGGTTTTCTTAATCATTGAAACCTCGCGTGACTCCAAAAGGAAGTCAAGGCTTGGGCTTGCCTCTTAGAGAGTGAGGGCCAATTTAATTGACTCTTTTATCACGTGAGGAGCCCTTGAGTACAAATGCTCTCATCTGCAGTTGATGACCATAAAGAAATGATAATCTATCTATCTAAATTGACATCTTTACCTCCAAAATCCAGGTTGTTGCCAACACCCAGATCCACATCAACATCCCCTCTGGATACCTACGGAGATCCAGGGTCTAGATAACCTGTCTGTCAAAAAGGTTATAACCTGTCCGGGAGTTCTAGATTCCTCCTATGCCAGATCCATATTGGTGTTGCTGGCTAATTTTATTGACAAACCTAGGGTAGTGGTCCCTAATAGTCCCGCCGCTTATGTTCACCTTCTACCATTAGAGGCTATCAATGATGTCCATATATTTGGAAGTCTGAGGGAGTTTGGTTTGGAGAAGCCTCATCAGTGTCTCTAGTTAATACTTGTATCAGGAAAGAGCTCACTGGTGAAAAACAAAGCCTGATCTAAGAATTATTTGAGAAGTAAGAGGACCTTTTCAGCCTCAACCTACAATTTTAGAAAATGAGTGGGGCACTAAATCATGTGGATACTGGGACGCTTCCCCCTTATGGTCTTGACCTTGCCAAAAAAAGTAAGGTTGAAGAAGCCCATGTGGTGGTAGAGCTCTAACAACTACTTGAAACCATACTATCGGTTTCTTTGTGCAGTCCTTGGTCCTCCCCCCTCCTGTTGATTCAAAAAAAGGATGTCAGCCATTAGGTGGTGATGGACTACCGCAGGCTAACTCCAAGGCCAAGAAAGACATTTATCTCTTGCCAGAATTGACAACTCTCTCAACTTTCTAACCAGGTCGTGTAATTTTCCACGATGGTTATTGCTAGAGATTTTGCAGTTGGAGCTTACTCCTGAAGACTGACCCAAGTGTGCGCTCATAGCCAACAAAGGGCTATTTAAACTTTTGAGTATGCCCCAGGGCCTTTGTATTTCGCTAGCTACCTTTCAACGCGCCATAGATGGTATCCTTGTGTCCTCAAATCATCCTGTGTCCTTTTATACCTTGACCATATCACCTTTTTTAGGAGCCTTCAATGGTCATGTGGAACACCTTTGGGAAGTTTTTAATCGTCTTAAGAAAGCTTTGATAAAACTCAAACCTTTATAGTGCTCTCTTTTTAACCAGAAAAAGGAGTTCCTCAGACATAAAGTCTTGAAAGATGAAATCCAAACCATTCTGGGCAAAGTTATGCCAGTTAAAAAAGATGTTGCGCCCCCAGAGCCTGAGGGATATTCTGGTGTTTCTTGTCATGGTGGTCTATTATCATCAGTTAATCCCTCAGTTTGCCGACCTAGCTGAGCCCCTATTTTACTTCCTATAAAAGAATGTGCCTTTTGAATGGCGACCTGAACAAGAACAGACTTTTAATGCGTTGAGGACCGCTATTTGCACTAAACCTATTTTATTTTCATCCACGTTTTTGATCAACCTTTCCTGCTATTAATGGATGTGAGTAATATTGACATTGAGATCTTATCTAACATGATGAAAATCAAGTCAATCATCCAGTAGTTTATTTCAGCAAGACCTTGAGCAAGGCTGAAAAGAACTATAGCGTCACCAAACAGTACTTTTTGCTGTCTTATTAGCAAATAAACACTTCCAGCCCCACTCTATGACACCTACTTCATTATCATCACTGATCATTCCTCTATCTGATGGCTGCAGCAAGAGATAGACCATATAGCCGGTTAGCCAGATGTCCCTAAGGCTGAAGAGTTAAGATTTCAGTATTTTCTAATGTGCAGGAGCGATTAACCAGAATGCTGAAGGTCTTTCTAGGATGTCAGTACTGGCTTTGACCCCCTAAGGAGGACCAATTGTATGATCTAATCAGCTGTCCAGAACGCTGGGAGCTGGAAACCCTTGAGATTTAAACTAACTCTGAAAATTAACCTGAGACACCCAGATCAAGGAAGGAATGCTATATAAGAGGGTCAATAAGAAGTGGCACCCTACATTTGTCTTCCTTCTTGAACTGATGTTATCCTAGAAGGACATGAAACCATGGGACATGGGGCGGTGAAGAAGACTCACAAGTGGCTAAAGAAACAATGTTCATGGGACCAAATAATAGAAATCACTCAAGGGGTCCTGGAAGCTTGTGTTGAGTAGTGGACTGGACCTAAATCATTGGTTAATTTGATAGAGGAAATAATAGTATTAGCTTATGCCTAATTTTTCATGTATCATTACAAAATTATCAGTGATTAAGGAACAAAAGTATCCTAAGTACATTTGAAATTTGGGATCTGCAGCTTAGAAGTTCCACTTAATATTCCTCAAATTGATAACTCAGGCTTAGGGGCTTCGTGGCTAATTAAGACTCAATAATAGTTGACTTAATGATCCAGGATTGGGGGCTTTTTGTTGGTCTATGTCAAAATTAGTTTTAAATGTGATTGAGTTTATAAATCAAATTACTTAGTAATTAGTAGTACAAACTGCCTTAGTATGTGCTACTGTTGGATGAGAGGGGCGACGGTTTAGCTAATTTCAGATGTGCCAGAGGAAACACTGTTTTGATATAATTGTCAGTAAGATACTGTCCATTAGGATAGCTGGGTTACAGAGGGACGCCCAATAGTTTGTAGACCCTCTGAAGTTCTTCATCGTGATTCACTGGTTAAATAGCAATGTAAGGCGAGGTGTCTGGAAAAGGTGTGGTAACATCAAACCCTATAAATTCTCTATAAATTTTGATATTTATATATATATTCTGAAAGTCTAATAAACGTTTGATAGTCTAATATACAAAATTATCAATATTTGATACTTTACAGTTTTAAAAGTCGTGAAATTACTTGTGCTTAGGAAGATAAGGGCAGAGAGCCGTTGTACAAGAAAACGACAGGAAAATATCCTTGAAGTGCTTTCCCTAATGAGTTATATTTTAATCACTATCACCGGCTGGTCTAATGTCTTCATACAATAGGCATTTATAAACTCTAACTTATCTCAGAAGAACAAGATCTCTGAATTAGGCCAAAACTTCAACAGCTTGCATGTCATGCCAGTATAAGATTAAACCATTCCCTATATTAATACTACATCAATCCCCCATAGGGCCTTTTTAAATTTCATTGGTATTGATGTAGTATGCCCCCTTCCCGCCAGATTGCATGGCCATATATTTACCTTCCTAGCCATGGATTATTGACCAAATCAGTTTAAAGTGATTTCTGTCCCCGCTGCCACTGCTAAGGCCATAGCTCTATTTCTTATTTGATCCTTTTTCTCCCAGCATGAATGCCCAAAAACTTTACTTGCAGACAATGGTTTAAATTTCACATTGTAGGTGGTCCAAGAACTTACTTCACTTTTTGGCACTAACCAGAGTTTCATCACCCATTTCAACCCATCGATAGATGGGATGGTGGATTGTGCTAACAGAGCCCTTGTCTCTATTTTGTGGAAGATGGCCGCCTCTGACCCTACTCAATGTAATCATTATCTACCAGCGCTTTGCTTGTTTACTAAATAAGCTATTATCAATTCATCAAGATATCATCCTTTGAAGCTCTATATATGGGCATGCTCCCCGTTTACCAAGTAGAATTTAGCCCCTACTTTTTACTCCTCTGTACCTAAAAATTCTGCTTTAACTATAAGTCCTTAACCAATGAAATTGTCTGGCTTCAAGACCTAGCCACGCAAGGCATTGTCACCACTACAGAAATTAGACACCATAATTTAATTTTGGCTGATCCTCCTTACAACTTTCACTAAGGTGAACTCATTCTCTTATATCACCTTCAACCCAGAGGTTGACAGAACAGGCTCAATATTCTTTGGTCTGGACCTTATAAGGTCATTCATAAGGTGAACTCAGTGTACTCCATTTTATTATGTTAATCCTAGAAAAGTGGTAAATCAAGTACATGGCTGATTCCTATAGCCCTATACCCCCTCTGACAGGATCTTGAGGGGGGCAATATCAGGATTTGAGATTATGAGTGAGTTAAAATCCCCTACTGTTAAATCAAGCCTTAATAGCTTGACTTTCAAGCCAACGCAAATGGGGCTTTACCCTGAAGGCACCAATATAGATTTTATCAGGAAGCATCACGCGCCTAAGAATTGATGGAGACACTCTCAAGAATTCTGTCCTTAATTCCTAAATCTTGAAAGTGTAGCCCCTCACTGCTGCAGTCACAAGAACAAAGCAGAACTATGAAGGTGCTGATCAATTGGTCAATTTGGAAGCAGTGAAAGATCCTGATTTACTGGACCATGAAAGTCTCTAAGGCAACATATCCCCACATGCCTTATACATATTGACTTCTCTAGCTCAATAAAGCAGTCTATTTTCGACCCAACTTTTCGTTTTTTAAACTCTCCACTAGTTTACAGCTTTGATCCCAATTTAAAGCTTCAGCGTCAGTCAAGAGAGCTGTTATTCAGAGACCCATAGTGGCACTTTTTTACCCCAACTTATATAAATTACTGTGGTTGACTGTACAATTAGTATTTTGGTTGTTAATTCTAGGCTTTCCTCATCCGGATTGGCAGGACATTCAAATTTTATTAGCAGGCTCAATGACAATGATACTGCGCAGGTAGATTGTATATCACTATTAGTAGATTTCAGCTGCTGAAACACTGTAATGGCGTCTTTGATCTCAAAAGGTATGGCTATGAACTAAAATTTTTGATGCTGTGTGAAAATAGAGGTCACCCATTCTTGACCTTCTTCATTCCTATTAATGAAAGACATTACCTAAGCCAAGTTTAAAGAAGACCGTAGACATTGCAATTACTTGTAGAATAACCACCTCAAGGTGAGGATATATATATTGGGTATCTGACGTTATTGAGGTGGCCATAATACACATTTCCTCAAAGTGCCAACAGGTTTTGATAAAACTCAACTGAAGACAATATCAGCAATTTCATTTTAATTAGCAACTCCTTGATCTAGATGCCATTAAAATTAATATCTAAGACTTGTCTTTACAACTGTGTACAGATCCAATGAGCAGGTTGACTAAAGAAATTAACTGTTAAGCGTAAGTTTGATTTATCATAGTGTTGAAGCAGTCATTTATCTCAATTTATGACAAAAATCCCATGTTGGGTTTTTGGATTGCCAACATCAATAAGCTTCGGTGGATTATAATGGAATATCTGTTTTATTTAAAAGGGTTTGATTTATTATATGAAAAGACCTTTAATGGATGTGGGAGTTACCATTTCATATGGTAAAAATCTTGTTTTTATGGAATGAAATTAATTTGACTGAAACTGATCCCAATAAATTACTGATAATCCCCCAAGAAGGATTACCAACGTTGCTTAGAAGTTATTTAATTATACCAATTTAATGATTAAAAATTAATATCTTATATATATAGATTAATCAGAGTTTGTCACTAGTAAATTAGGGGTTTATTGGTAGTTGCTGGGCTCTGACAACACTTTTATTGGCAGCAACTTGCAGGGTAGCTAAAAAGGCAAAGTGACCTGTTGAGAATGAATAAAGGTCACATTATCTAAGCAGATTACTAGCTCTTTAGGGTTAATCTCTTGGAAGAATGAGGACATTGGGACACGCTATCCCCAAGTCTAACCCATGACAGATTGTAATCTAGTGCGAGTAGAACTGGCTAGGTGGATGAATAAGAAGATGGATCATTCATTTTTGGGCAATTTATGGGGGTAGATTCATCAGCAATGGATGCTGTTCCCACTGGAGCGGTGAAAGAAGAGTTGAACGCTAAATTCCCTATTCAAACCCTTTGTCTATTTTGATCAAGACAGATTACAATGGAAAAACATCTAGATAATTATACAATTTTATTGTGCTCTTGGGATCAGAGTGAAAGAGATAGTTTCTCATCTATTTTCTTATATAAAAAAGTGATTAGAGTTAAAGATAAACTTCTATCTTATCCAAATGTTTCTAATGTACTCTTATGGAAAATAAAAGAATCGTTTCCACTGTCCAGAAGTGCTTTCAGTTTACCAGAAGTAAGAACTTCAGCATCTGTCTAGCGGTGAACATTTTAGCATATAATCAAGTTGATCTAAAGAACTCAATTGGATAAGTGTCTAAATACAATTAGCACTATGTACATATATTATATAAAATTAATATAACTCTAAGCATACTCTGAACCTAAGCAGTAAACACAAAAAATTTTACACTAGATATGGTGTGGTTTTATAGGCAATATATCTTCAATTACTGACCTCGCCAAGCCTCTGGTCTATCTACATCATAAAAATGCCTCTTTTTAATGAAACATAGAGCAATAACAGATCTCTAATTTCTGTAAAGAAATGAGATAATGAGTGAGTTGAGATCCCTACTCCTGATTTGAGAACTGATAAGTCAACTCTAGAGACCTTATGATTGAAACCTGTCCTTGAAGGCACAATGGAAAGTTTGATCAGGAAGCATCACGCACATGAAAATCGATGGAGATGCCTTGTGGAATTGCCACTCCACTCCAAATTTCAAAAGTACAACCTAAAAGAAGTGCTCATGAGGCTTATGTATAACAAGGGAGCGTCAACATGGCGGTTGATCCTGAAGCATGTGAAGGATCCTTATCATATGAGGCCATGGAGGTCCCCTCAGCACTATGTCCCAATGCACCCTATAGATATTGAAAACTTTTAAGTAAAGGTTCTATTTTACCCCATTTTTTTATCTTCATCGACCTCTCCACTAGTTTTACAGCTTTGAGCCCATTTTTGAACCTCCAATAATGTCAAGAGAACTGTTAAGCCGACATAAGTGGCTCTCACTTCAGGGGCTCCTAAGCTTTCCAAGTAAAAACGTCTATCATAAAAAATGAAGATTAATAGCAATCAAGAAGCTCAAACTGCCAATTGGTTGAAAATCATATTGATGTAAAAACATTTCTTATTATGATGTACACCTATAAAGCCTATAAGTCTTGAATTTTGGGTCAATTTTCAAGTCACCTTACCTTGAGTTGATCATGGTCAGTATCAAATCCAATATGAGAACCTCATTGAGATTATTCAAAAGCTATCGGATGGCATCTACTCTGTGAGAGGCCGCTCCAGTCACACCCAAGCCTCATTAATGCCTTCAACAATGTGAGATTTATATACCTTGGCCTTAACACTTGGAAGAATTGCCTTTGTGCACTGAACGCTATCCCAAAGCTTTGTTTGTCCAGCTATACACCACATTATACAAATAGTTGGTTTACATCACCATGAAGTAGCTCAAAACTAGGGCTCTTAAAACCTACACTCAAACATTGTCAATTTCTATAATGCTGTTTCCTCCTTTGTTCATGACAATCAATAATAGTTGATATCTGTCAGCTACTTAATGCAGCTTTTAAATTAACTCATTAAGCTAGATACTGACATTTTGGGTTAACTTGTTGACCATCCTTATCAAAAATGTACAAGACCTTGAAACCACTTGAAGCCTGTAAGTCTTGGGGAGTGTCATTTGGCTCTTGATTGAGCTATCTTTCCGTTCCAAAGTAAGAAAACACTGAAGAGAATGGCGGTACCTCTCATCACCCAGGGCGATCTCACCCACATAGTTGATGAGCGATGGGTGACAGCATGTCCGCTTCAGATCCCACCCCCAATTTCCTCACTCACCTTGGCAGAACTGTTGTGGGGAATCAGTGAAATCTGCGCTGAGATTATCAAACTGAAATCAGTCAGATCTAATTCAGGTGGCAATCGGGCTGATGGCCAAAATTTGAATGGCTGTAAAAGCATGAAGAATGAAACATTGGCCAGACCGCCCGATGGTTCCAATTTGACCCCAAAATCAGCAGAACAAATATTGGGCGCCATCACGAGAGTTTGAAACCCTCTGATAGTAATTTGGGTGTTGCGCCCAATGGGCCTCTATTGACCAAACAAATGGTTAATCAACTGAGCGTGGGTGGGTTGGCTGTCCCAAACCCATTCCCAACCAAATGGTCTCATCCCTATATTGGATGGCCTTGGGGGATTCCCGTCACTCTCTGGGCCAAACGCCAGCATGCTAACGTCAGAAACATGATTGACCCCTGGTCCAGACATTTGAGGTCAATCTGACAGAGACTTGGCCCACCGCCGAATTTTGCGATGACAGTTCCCAAAGAATAAACCTCCCCTATACCATCCAATTTGCTGGTTAGGCCAAATTTGTGGACCCTGACCATGCTTTTACCAATCGACCACTTTTATCCAGTTGCAAGGCACTGAGAAGATTGTTGGTCGATTTTTCTTACTTTCCTTTCCCAATAAAATTTTACCAAAAAGAAATTTTTATCTGTTTATTTTCCCCTTTTACTGTATCCCCAATGGCATTTCTCTGGTGGTCCGTCATCCCACATTTTGGGTGGACATTACCAATTCTTTTGGTCACCATGGCTCCCTCTGTTGCCAATTGGATCCAGCGAGCAATCCTAACCATGCTGCTATGTTACCACTTTGTTGTATCACACTTCCTGGCTCCATATCAAGTCGCACGGTTGGCAATGCCCCTGGCATTCCAGCTTGTCTTTTGGGTGCTCAAACATTCCAACTGGCAGGCTGGTCTAAACTTCTTCTGCCGTTTCCATGACAGAGCCAATGCCTGAACCATATTAAGTAACTATTTTGGACACTTCAGCTCATTACTAAGAAACATCCTCATGCAATATTGCCTCTGGGACTGAAGGCCTTAAGGGCCCAGGGACCAGAAGTTCAAGAAGGCCCTGAAGGACCAGAAGGGCACAAAAGTCCCCGTGGACCCCAAGGACCTTCTGGTTCCTTGGTACCTAATCCTGGCAATCCTAACACTCCTGGAAGCAAGACTATCTAATAGTGCTTGGTGCTTTAAGAGATCAAATATATGTGTGGCTCAAAAAAATGCAAGCCAAGTTAGTGAAGTCCCTCTCGATTCCAGAGTCTCAATAAATGCATTGTCAGATGGAATGGACAATACAAGCGCAAATGTCAAACTCTCTGATAACTGCATCCCCCAGCTTAAACAAAACTGCTTTAAGCTTGAGCTTACTTGAGTATCTTTGAGAGTCTGCTGCTCCTCCAACATACCAAAAGTAAAGCGCTGAAGGATCAAGTTGCCCTTAAAGCCTCACTTGCCTCTCTAAATCGAAATTGGGATGAGATTTTGGAAGAACTAGAAAGGTCAAGATGACAAATAGATCAACAAATCCCTCTTGACTATGCAGAAACTGAGATTTTTAAGCCTTCACCAGTTCCTTCCATCAACTCATTTCCACCCCTATTGTAACTAATCTTAAGCCTAGTTTCAAGTAGAAAGTCAACTTTAGACAGGAAGGTATTTCTTCCTTCTTGCTTTTTTATAAGAGCTCAATAGAGGAGGCCACTGACTGACAGAAGAGGAAGCACAATCATTCATGCCTGAATAGTACCGTCCAGGAAATTATGACACCCATTTAAAGGAATTTCACACTTGAAACCAAGTCAATACAGCCCTATTCCAGAAGTTCAGAAACAACCAGACCTTGTCCTATTAGAAGCAGTCGTTAATGCCCATAGATCTGAACAAAGGAGAAAGTCCTTTGGAGTTTTCCAGCTATTTCTATGACCAAGCACACCCTTGATAACCACTTAGTTTTTACATTGGACGACGCTATAACTGTGCTAATCTCCACGCTGTAATTTTAATTTTAAGGTCCAATTATACATAATTAATAAGCAGAGCAATTTTTACCTGTTCTGAGAGTTTAAAGAAGCTTTTTATGAAATCCCTACATCTACCTTGCATTTCAAGTCCTCCACGTCCACCTCTTCCAGCTTTCCTCAAGTCCACATTTTAGAGAGCCAGAGTAATCCCAGACCATAATGCTCCTACTAAAATGGTCCCATCGTAGTTTAAGACTTGGAAGAGTTTTCTGAAGAGGCGGGAAAAGGGCACTCAGCATGAAGGATGAGGCACTTCATGCTGACATCTCTATAATACCTCAAGGAATGTTTAAAACCTCTAATTAGTCTAATGCTGCTATAAGAGAAGAATACAATTCAGTACCAAATGATAATATGAAAACTGATTCTGTTTACTTATCTTCTGATAAATCTCCTAAGTTAGTCACTCTGCTTCCTCATTTTGGGAGTTTAGTTATACACGTTTCTATTCGTATTCATAAGATCCCTGTCCATGCTATTGTTGATATTGGTTCCTCTGTGAATTTCATTTTGTCTGAAAAATTTGAGGAGTAAAAGTATCTCCAAACTTGCCTCATAACATGGAATATGGTACAGCTGGACCAAAATGCGCTAGGTCCATTGGGGCCTATTCCTCACTGCCCATTAACTTTGGCAAGCTTTCTGTAGATACCTCAGCCATTGCGTTAGACAACCCAAGTTATGACCTTCTTAAGGCTAGTTTCTCCAGGACTATTCCGCTGTCTTGCACTATCATGAAAATTTTATCCCTTTTAAGTCACATGGTTCCATTGTTTTTTGAAACCTCTCATGATGCCAAGATAGAAGTCAAAGCTCAGTCTTGCCTGTTGGAAAGCAAAAGCCAGATTGACAAGCTTAAATATCATGTAAGAGGTTTATAAGTACTGATTTCCCCTCCTGTGGTAGATGGCCAAGAGGGCATGTCAATTTTATTTACTTAGATGACTACTAACCGCTAAATTCACAGATCATTGTTGATACCTGGGTACATATCAATATTCCCTAGAAACAATTGTTAGATATACGAGGCATGGATATTTCATCCATCAAGGAGGCCTTGGCCTGTTTGGGAAATTTAGATCCCGTCTATGCTGGATCCATATTGGTGCTGCTGGATAAACTCAATGAAAAACTTAGACAGTGGGTCTAATACTCCAGCCGCTTATGTTTGCCTTCTTCCTGTAAAGCTGTTAATAACATTTATAGCTTTGGAAGGCTAAGGGATTTTGGGCTAAAATTACTGCAGTTGATAGCGTTAGTTGTCACCTCTATTGGGAAAGAGCTCACTAGTATACAAAAGAGCGATTTATAAAAAACTGGAAGAGTACTCCAACCTCTTATCAACCTCTATCTATCATTTTTTAAAAATGAATGGCGTTTTTACATCATGTCAAGAATGGCGACGCTCAACCCGTTTGATCTCATCCCTGCTGTAGTGAGTAAGGTGAAGAGGTTCAGGTGGCTGTTGATCTCAAGCAGCTACTCAAATCTGGGCTATTGGTGCCTTCCTTTAGCCCTTGGGTCTTCCCTCTCTTATTAGTTCAGAAGAATAATATCTTTCATCATGTATAATGGACTATAAAAAGATTAACTTTATTAATAAAAATGATATATACACATTGCCCCATATCAAGGACTCTCATAAATTGTTTGCTGGGTCTATATTTTTCATCTAGGGATCTTTCTAGTTCATACTGGCAAGTAGAGCTAGCACCTGAAGATAGACCCAAATCTGTGCTCATAGCCATTAAGAGGTTAGTCAAGCCAGCTAAGATGCCTCAAGGCTTTTGCAACGAGCCCGCCACCTTCCAACGCGCCATGAATGGGATCCTAGTGAATTAAAGCTATTCTGTGTCCTTGTGTACCTCTATAATATCACTGTTTTCTTGCAAACTTTCACCGGACACTTGGAACATCTCTGGGATATATTTAATCATCTTAGAATGCCTTGATAAAGCTCAATCCTTCAAAGTGCTTTTTCTTTTAATCTGAATTGGAGCTCCTCAGACACAAGGTCTTGAAACACGAAATTAAGCCTATCCCATTATAAGTTGCTGCTATTCAGAATATGTTGCAACCTCATAACCTAAGGTATATACAAGTATTCCTTGGCATAGTGGGCTATTATCATCAGTTCATCTCTCAATTTACTGACTTAGCCAATCACCTGGTCTACCTTTTACAAAAGAAATTATCTTTCAAGTGGCGTTCTGAACTAGAACAGGCTTTAATGCATTGAGGATGCTCCTAGTACTAAACCAATTTTTTCATCCACGTTTGCGGGATATTTTTGCTATTCACTGATGCTAGAAACGTCACAGTCAGGGTTATTCTAATTCAGAAAAATGAGGATCAGGTTGACAATCCAGTGGCTTAATTTAGCAAGATTTTAAGAAAGGCCGAACGAAATTATGGCATTACTGAGCAAAGTGCCTGGATGTTTTATTGGTGATCAAGCATTTCTGGACCTACCTATATGGTACACATTTTACCATCATCACTGACCATTACTCGCTTTGATGGCTTTAGCAGATGAAGTACCTAGAAAGCTGGTTAGCAAGATTAGCAGAAATAGTGAAGAACTACAATTTTACCATTGTCTATCACGCAGGAGTAATTCGTCAGAATGCTAACGGTCTTTTTGAGGATTACAGTACTGGACGTTATGATCCCTGAAGAAGACTAACTGTATGATCTAATTGTTAGCCAGAGAATTTGAGTTGGAAACTCCTGAGATCTCAACTGAACTCCAAAAATGACCCAGAACACATAAATCAAAGAAGAAATGCTGTATAAAAACACCAAGAAATGGCTCACTATATGTCTGCTCTTCTTCTCAAATTGTGTCATTCTTGAAGGACACATGATTAAGGGTCACTAAGCAGTGAAAAAGACTTAAAAATGGTAAAAAAGTGTAGCTTTTGTGATTGTATGTTGGATTCCATCCAGGTATTTTAGAGGCCTTTCTGAATTTTTGAACCCAAGATCAGGTAGTCCTCAGTACCAATATACAGTTTTGGCTTCATCAAGCCCATTTAATGTCAACATCAATTTTGCAAGAGAGTTTCTGTAACTCTATTGCTCCCTGAGAGGTGGTGCGGGATGCACAGCCACACCTCTAGGGAACTAGTCGTTAGTAAGATTATAAACAGAACACAACTAAAGGTGCTGGAGCTAAAGGGACTCAGGGCAAAGGGTGTATAACGCAGTATACAGTAGAAGATAAAAAATTTACAGCTAAACTTGGTTGGACCCCAAAGGGGAGTCCATAAACAAGCGGAGAACTGTGCTGGATTGCTTGGGTGCCCCGATCTGGAGGGTACCAGGGTGGCACAGTGGTGCACCAGATTTGGTAGATAATTTTGTAAAAATAAAATGTCTAACATTGTTTGAGACCTCCTTGAGGAGGTCCTCTCACAGGTTCGCCCAAGGAACCATATAAAATGTAAAGTAACGGGAATTTTTATTAGGAAGATGACCAACAAGGAAAGTTGGTCTTGAGAGCCATCCTTAAACAATGGGAGGCGAGTCATCAATCAGGGAAAATGGTGCCAAGCCTAAGAGAACCGATTTTCACACCCTACCATTGGCCAGGGTACTGTGGCTCAAGATTGACTGAGCTCGAGTTATTAATTCCAGGTCAAGATGTCCAATTTGACAATATTAAAAATTGAATGGGTTATGAACCCACATTATCTGAGCAACTGAACTGAACCGTCGTCATTAAGAAAATAGCTAGTGCGTTTTAACGCCGTTGCTGTAATGCAGGACTGAACATCACGCACATCCCCTAGACCTACCTGGGCATATCTAGACTGCAGCCAGCATTGGTTAAAGGTATGTTTTAAGTCAGGGAGGTCCTGAAGCTTGACTTTTTTGGACTTCTGACATCCATCCTTATCTTTGCAGTTGGTTTTTTTCAATTGTATCATGTAACTATGATAGATGTGGTGGGATCTTTGCCCACTGGGTTACACGGCCATAAATATATCCTATTAGCTTTGGATCATTTAATTAAATGGCTTAAGCAATTTATGCTCCTGATACCACTACAAAAGCCACAGCTCTATTTCTTATATAATCTAATTTCTCTCAGCAAAGATGCTTGCAGACTCTACTTTTGGACAATGAGCTAAATTCCACCTCACAGGCAGTCCTTGAACTAACTTCACTTTTTGTGACTAACCAAAGTTTTACAACCGCTATCATACCTCAATAATGAGGCAGTGGAACGTGTTAATGGAGCCCTTATTTCTATTTTTGGTAGATGGCCACCTCTTACCTTACAGGCTGGAACCACGATCTACCCAGCGCCTTGTTAGCTTACTGGATAAGCTACCATCATATAATAAGGGTGTCCCCCACAAAGCTTATGTGGGCGTTCCCTTGGCTACCAAGTAGTGTACAGCCTTTACATGATACCTCCGTGCATGAGAACTCTAACTTGACAATGAGAGCCTAAGCCAGTGAGATAGTCTGGCTTCAAGCCCTCGCTACTAATGGAATTGTCACCACCATAGAAAAGGAGACCTTCCAATTTAAAAATCAGCTGACCTTCCTTATTAATCTTTTCTTTAGGTGACCTAGTTCTCTTTTATCAACAACAACCTAAATGACAACAGAATAAACTTGACGTTCTCTGGTCTGGACCTTACAAGGTCATTCATAAGGTGAACTTTGAATACTCCATTGCTGAAGTCAATAAGAGGACAGTAGTAAACTAGTACATGTCCAATTCCTATGGACCTATACCCACTCCAACAGGATCTTAAGGGGGTTATCAGGATTTAAGATAATGAGTGAGCTGAGATCCCTACCCTGAATCGAGTCCAATAAGTTAACTCTCAGCCCTTACAATTGAAATTTTGTCCTTCAAGGCACTAATGAGAAATTTGATTAGGAAGCATCATGTGCATGAGAATTGATGGAGATGCCTTCTGGAATTGCACCTCCGCTTTCCAAGTCTCAAAAGGGCAAGTCAAAAATATTGCAATCAGGAGGCTGATGCAGAACAATGGGGAATCAATCAGGCGGTCAATCTAAAAGGATGTGAAAGATCCTGATCATACAGGGCATGAAGGTCCCCCAGCACCATGTTTTTCAAACCTCTCATAAATATCGATACCTTTTAACTAGATAAATCAGTCTAAATACCCCCCATATATTCTTCAAAAACCTTTTCTCTAGTTTTACAGCTTAAAGACCTTCTTGAAACTTGCTGCATTCAAGAGAACAGTTAAGCCAACAATCCCATTATACGCTTCTAATCACTCATCCTGTTCTTTTTCAAATAAATCTTGATCAATCTTCATGATAATTAAATGTGTCAGTGACGTGGCTGTGGGCTATCCTGACTCAACTAGATCGCAGCAAGTGGATTGCTCATGGCTTACTTTTGCAAAACTTTTTCAAAGGTTGAAATGAACTACATTGTTACTGAACAAAAAGCGCTTGGCTTTATTACTCACAATTTAAGCACTTCTGGCTTTATTTAATACTGAAACCAATCTAACATCATAATTGACCACAAAACAAAATAGTGGTTTAAGCAAGTGAAGGATCCTGACAGTCAATGGACCCCAATGGACCGTCTAGCTACAAAGTTATGACTTTATCATTATAAATCGTGATGGTACAAAACATTAAAAACAAATGTGTTATTAAAGATGCCAGCTCTGATATTATTATTATCTAAAAAAAGATCGCTTATATATAATTTAATGGGCAACCGGATCATTGGGAATTAGAAACTTAAAAAACCATGAAAACACTATTAGTAATTTCCAAAAATACCCAGACACAGAAAGTAGCTGTATAAAACTAATTAATAGAAAGTAACTAATCTACATGCAACCCTTTTCTTGCACCATAATCATCTTTAAGGTCACTCAAATGTAGGACATGGTATGATAAAGAGAAACTATTATTGGCTGAGAAAACAGTGCTATTGGTACTAAATCTCTTAGACTATACAGGAAGTATTGAACGCCTGTATAAAGTTTAGGGCCCAAGACTCTCCAAGCCCTCTTAGAATAAGGTTTTAGCTCCTTCTTTGCCATTCAGCACTATTCGTGGACAAATTAGGGCCCCTACCATGGGCCTCTACAGTTATCACTATATACTACTCACAATTAACCATATCATCAAATGGGTTGAGGCCATTTTATTATTGTTACTACCATTAAGGTCACAGTTTTGTTAGTATTTTGCTCTCTTTTCACACAACATGGATGCCCAAGGGTTTTTGCTTTCAGACTGTGTTGAACTTTATGTCCCAAGTTTTTCAAGAGCTAATCTCTTTATTTATTAATGTCTTCACTTCACTGTCCCATTATTTTCTCTAATAACAGGGTTGTAGAATATGAAAATCTTACTCTAATATATATTCTCTGCAAGATGGCAACCTCAGACCCCATATGATGGAACTATTTCTTGATTTCCGCCATATTTGCTTATTGGTAAGCTATAACAGGAAAATCAAAATGTCATTATTCCAGGCTCTGTACATAAGAGTCCCATCTTCCCAGTAGTGTTCAGCCCTTATTGGACTCTGCTGCTCCTGCTACTGATGAGCTAACTATGAGGGTGCTATTCAATGAATAATTAGACTACAAGCTCTCGCCACTCAAGTGATTGTCTAAACAACCACAAAGGAGACTATGAAACCTAATACTAATTGACCAGCTCTTCACACGTTCAATATTAGAGATCTTATACTGTTTACCATCATCGCCCTGGCGGGCGAACTAACAAATTAAACACCTCTTGGCTGGGGCCCTATCATGTACTATTTAGGGCTGGTTCTGTTTACTTCATCATCAAGTTTCCAAGGCATGGTAGTAATTTTATTAATGCTAGGTTTTGCACCTTTATGACCCCTACAACAGGATCTTAAGGGGTCTATTTCAGTGTTTTAATATAGATTGATCCAAAATATCTATAAATTGGACAAACAAGCCATTAGATTGTCCTTCTCTGATATTGAGCCTTCAGGACTTGGATGGAATTTCACCAAATAGGACTCTGCCCTTAGATAAGCAATGATTAATGAAGGGTTTTCAATTATAATCACTTGATGCAACACTATCCTAGTCCAATATTACAACCTTAAGCCCTATAAGTATGGGAGGAGGACAATCCAGCAACGCTCCCAAAGAGATGACCATAGCTCAACCTCCTTATTGGATGAGAAGTGAAGAAGACTAACCTAGGTGGACCCAGGCGCTTTATCTGCCTCAGGACACTAATCCAACATATATATATTGAGAACTTTTAACTAATATAAAAATGTACATTTTCTCATATCGATTTTTATACCTTTTTTAAGTCTCTTCACAAAGTAACAATAATAATTATTGTACTCTAGGATAATTGCTAACAACAAAACCCTACAGAAGCGAAAGTGGATTATTATCACCTCTTTACAGCCAATCCGCTCTTCTGTGACATCTTAAAGGTCTATAAGACTTACGTTCTTTACTGCTCCAAGAACCCAAAAAAATAGTATCTGGATTCCCCAGAGAGAAAGCCAAAACCAACAGCTCGTAAGGCAGCTCCAGAGACAGTCCAGCGTTTAAACCCGTTGTTCACATGAATTAACTTGCATACTGTAGATGCTTGCAAGGGGATACTCTGATTCTCAGAATTATATGAAGGAGGGAACTGACTACAAATGCCAAAATTGCGCATAGATTATTAGAATTATTTTATTAGTGTAGGTTACATTGACAAAAAGTGGTTTGTAAGAAGAACTTAACTCCCGAAGAAAAGTGTAAAGGCAACATCTGACAACTGATTATGAAAACATTTCTATAGATAGAAACTATAATAATTAATTTTAGAAAAGGGTACTATAAAGAATTGATAATTGTGCTAGGAAATACTATAGAGTGATAAATGATTTTTCAATTTATTTGAGGTACGCCGACCAGGGGATGGATAGTACCAAACACAACACTCAAAACGACAAAACAAAACTACTAACCAGGTGGGAAGCAGAAACTGGTAACCCACCATGGCAGAGGGTAAGGAGGGGTCAGGGGGTTGGTTTTCAGAAAGACCCACCTCGATCAAGGGATGTTGGTTACAGTACCATATCAGAGCAGAGAGCCAGGGCGTTGGGGCATCCGCATAGTGGGGGTTGAGGTCAGCGTAGTAGGAGTTTTCCTCTTCCGCATCAAGATAATGATGGGAAAGTGTTTCAACAAAAGCTGCGAGGAGAACTTCAGCTTCTTTGCGGGATTTAGGAAGTTGGGTGAAAAGGGAGATACTGTGGCGGGTGATTTTGGCTGAGGGGTCGAATGAGGCAATCATTGTGACATTCATAACAGCAACTTCAGCATCAATGAATAGTTTTGAGATGTCACTGCAGGGAGATTCAGGGAAATTGGGGGGAAGAAGAGGGTGGGCAGGCCATTCTGGAGATGAGCCACTGACTGGGTCACTGCGGTGCATAGTTTTGGGCAATGAGGAGAGTCCACCGCAGCTAAGGCGAGCTGGTGATCACTTTGGAAGGGGGCTGTATTGGGCAGAGGAGCGAAATGGCGAGGGGTAGGGGTTTCATCAATGTCAGGAAGGAAAAATTCTGCCCGACCATAATCGCCTTGGCAGAGAGGTTGACCTGTATGCTTACTAATGAGGACATTACCTGATTCGTCAGTTTCAGCCAATAGATCCCATGGATTTTGGTTCACTGGAATAGTGGCGTTCGAATTTGGGTGGGTGTGATTGGGCGAATGGGCAGCTGCTTGGGTGCCAATGGTGGTCCAAGCATTGCTCTGATTGGCTGGGGTAGATTTAGGTGGGAGAGTGAGGCTGGAGGTTTTGGGGGGGCTGATTTTCCATGTGGGCCCACTGAATGAGATTGGAGGGTGGGAGGGGGCAGCAAAGCGCCCCATACTGAACCTCCAGAAGGAGGCTCAGAAGCTGCAGCAGCGGACTTGGCCTGAGGGCACGCTCTTTTTGCATGGTCAAGGCCAAAGCAGAGGGATCAAATCTGCCTACCATTATTGACCTGAGCCCAAAAGAAATGATCAGGCGCTGCAGCCACACTAGCGCGAGGTGGTATTTGTTGGGCTATGGTAGGGTGGTGTGGTATGATGGTGGCTGTTGCCCAAGGAGCAGTAAGGCGCTCCGCACCAGATGGAATGGCAAAGATAAGGTTGGGCTGAGTGCCATAAGCCATGAGCCCCGTGACCAACTGGTCTTACAAAACCTTGGGTGGAAGGTGGGATGGGAGATTTGCAAAGAATACCACCAGCGTGGTATCTGAAGGGAGGCGAGTACAGGTTGTGGGAATGGGGTTTTTTTATAAATTAAAGGAGTTTGTGCTGCCGCTTCAGCATCCTCCTCAGATTGGAACCCAATGTCAAAGTAGCCCTTAAAAGGGCGGAAGTCTATAAAGCCAGCTGGCGCAAAGGCTGCAGTGGCTAGCTCAATAATTGCCTTATTGGCATATGGTAACAAACGACCATAGTCCACTCTGAGGCAATAGCGAATAGCAGAGCGAGGGAGGGCGAGAGGATGGGGGCGAGAAGGGTGGACGCGCGCCAGGTGGAGCGCTAAGTCCCTTGGGGGGACAAAATGGTTGGAAGCAGTTGGTGGGCTGTTTGAGCCCATCCAAACGCACTTGCCTGCAGGGCGGAAGACGGTAGGTTGGGGTGCACTGCTGCTCCACACTGGGGTGGCAGGCGGCGGAGCCAAGGACATCAAAGAATAGGTTTGGGCAGACAGCTGTGGATAAATAGAACTTTAAATTTAAAATCGCTCAAAAATGACTTTGAGCGTTAAAAGAGTGTGATAAATGATTTTTAAGGAGCCAAAAACTAATCAGTAATGCGCTATAAGCTCCTTCATTAATAGTTTTTCTAGACCAGCTGTTCCATTATAGCAGTGGGCCACATCAGAAACGATTTTAGATTTCATTGCAAAGTGACTCAAAATCACATTGACTGGAACACAACTACTGGCTATTGCTGGACTCAAATATTATTCACATGTAGTTTGATACAAGCACAATCAGAGAAGTAGTTTACATTAACGTTTAATATAATACAGCGCGGTCATAAACCTACCAAACATAGTCTTAATCTTCTCTCCAACGTCTATATATGTTTATTTAAATCTCTAAGATCATAGACTTTAGCTACTTTAAAAAGAGGCAAGCTTCTAGATTCATATGGATCCACAACTGGGCTCTTTCTTTTTTAGTACTAGATGGGTTCACAACTGGGCTCTTTCAGTATGTTGCATATCATAAGGTTTTAAGGTTTTTAATGTCCTTCTTTCTCAAGCTAACCGCGTTAGCTTTGGGTTACAGCTAAAAATTGGCGGGAGAATAATTTGCATCATATTTTGAAATAGATAAATAGTTTTTTGGTAATAGAAAATCCTTCACTATTGACAGTTGTTTTCCCTGATCCTCATTTTTACACAGGCAAAGCGGAATAACATATATTAGGCTGTACCATAGGCAACTGGCTGCATAATGCCCTTTGGAGTCACAAATTTAAAATTTTTACATCAATAAATTTCCTTTCAAGGTCCATCATTTCCATGTTGTTAGTAGCTTACTCTTACCATGGTTTTATTGTTATTTGGCTGTTGATTAGAGTGAGTTTCATGAGTCTCTGCTTTAGGCGGGTCAAAAGTGATATAACATCTCTTATAGTACTCATTTATAGCTAGTAAGTCCAAATCCTTGAAAAAGCCAGGAAATAAAGATTGTTACAACTCAAGGTAGCCTTTGGTAGCATTTTAAAAAAATATTATGTTGAACTTAGACATTGCCTTTGCTCCCAACAAGACCTGTGCCTCATGGTAAAACCAGTTAATAAACTCAGTAATGTTTTCATTCTAATTAATTTTGATAGTCATGAAACAAGCACTGCTAATATCATTTTTTGAGACTGCAAAATTCTCTTTACACAGCATCTTGAATTCTGAAAGACTCCAGTTGTCCTTGGAGGAGGTAAGGAATTACTAGGTCATGGCTTGTATAATTCAAATTATCATACTGGTCGCCTTAAAAGATTGTAAGATCCATAAATAATCATATAAACATCTTCAGAAAGGTTTGCACATTTCATGTCAATTGAATTTAAAAATGTTGGCAGTGTTGAAATGCTGAAGTGGTTGAAATGACATTCTGTTGGCATGTGTGGGTTCTGCTAATGGAGGCCACAAATAATTCTTCAGAGTGAGAAACTTACTTTTTAATAAAAGTATAAAATAATACTTTTTTAAAGTTTTTATATTTTTTATTATTAAAAGCGCGGCAAAACCAAGAAAGGCCCCTTTGTCAATACTAGCTTTTCTTATTTAAACTAGTTCAATTTTCAAGACCATTAATATTCAAGGTAAAAGAATGCAAAGCCCAGTTGTCTAAATTAGGAATATAGGATTTGGCCTATCAGATTGTAGATAAAAATTTTTGAGGCAAAACTGACCCGTGCAGTAGCAATTGGATGAATTGTATCCAATCACCAGCAAGTAAAATCTTTTCACCTCAGTGGTGGTCAGACTCGACTGGTAATGATTGGGTAACTTGGCGATGGTCAGACTCAGATGGTAATGATTGGCTAATTGTTACCCTATCATCTTCGAGTAAAATCTTTGCACCTCGGCGGTAATTAGACTCAGTTCATAATGATTGGTTAACTCGCACCCAATCATTGATGGGTAAAATCTTCTTGCCTTGCAGAGGGTTCTGATCCATGCAATATTATACTCCTCATATTTGACCGAGGATTTGGAGTATTTCTATTATTAATATTTACCATTTTAAGCCAATTTTTGTGGTAAATCATGTTTTTCTGATAGTTAGGATTCCACTGAGAATCTGCTAAGGTCTTTTCACTGTGAGTGCATTTATCATTAATAGCCACAGTACTATTTGAGGATCAGGCAGGAGATGGGCCAGTCATGGTAGCAGATTCAGGAGCCCTAATACCTCCAACATTCTTTTTCCTAAGTCGAAAAAGAGAATGTCCAACAGCATGTTCTAAAAGCAGCTTGGGAAAACTAGCATGTTGCTTGAAATTCTAAAACCATTAGAGAAACTCTGATCCTGAGAAGGGATTCCTTAGAAATGAGGTAAGGCTAGCAGTGTGGCCTAGCGTGGGGAATTTGGGGTTAGCTAGTTTGGAAAGATATGGAGCCCACCTACAATGATTTATCCTCAGATAATTCAGGAATGTCCTAAGCCAGAACCTGAGGATCTCATTGACACCGTTCTTCATTTAAGTTTGCTTTTATGCATCATTTATTTGTAAATTGTTCTCTCATTCTAGTTTCAATTGCTGTTTAATTGTTTTAAAACGTAATTTCAGCCTTTTTTTCATATTAAAGATCTAAGCTCCATCTTTTTGGTCTTCTGGTCTTTGCTAAATATCATGGTTTATTGGGGTTATACAATAAAGGTCATTTTTAGCCTTTAGTACATCTCCCTAATCATTATTTATATTAATGAAATTTTTTTAGTTCCTCAATATTTTGACTCATGGAGACTTGCTGGCGCTAAAAGGTTTTAGCTCCTCTTGTAGAATTTTAGTAACATCTTCAGTAAAGCCAATGTGTTGTGCCACGATCCAAATCTCCTGCTAAGTGTACTGTCTGAGTTCTTCTACAGATATAGCTTGTTGAACTTCAGCTTGTGCAGCTTTAATGGCGTTTTAGGAGTCTTTTTGGAATCAGATTACTCCTTGGACCCACTCAGTGGTAACACCTTACTCATTCATTTCTTGTCATCTGATCTAAGTTACATAACTGTTCATCAGGCTAATAAGCGCATCTAATTGGTAAGAAATCTACTAACTGAGCTTGTAGCTAAAGTTTTATCTCTTGTACACCTAAAATCTGTTTTTCAGTTAGTTGTTCAGAACGCAGAGAATCTATGTTCTGCTAGATTTGGTTAAACTCTTCCATTATTGGAGCATGGTGTTAAACAATGGTCATCTGATAATTGTATACAGATGATTGAAGGTAATCAGTTATATATTGTCCAAGACTCTTAAAGATGCTGTTTAAAGCTTATACTTGATGTGATTATGTCATGCGGCCGTACATAACCATGAAGTAGATGTTCTTGGTTATGCCAGTGGTAAAATAGAGAAGATATAAAGTTGATAGTCTTGTGACTAAAGATCTGTAATTAAAACAATAGCATTTTTCAAATCTTCTGATTTTGTTTGGTGGTTTAATGTTGTACATCAAATCCTTTAAAATGAGGCATATAGCTACGTCCTATATCTTATTTATCTAGATGAGTGGGACAAGGATGATTGACATAGAATAAATTGGATCGGTTGCTTTCATTATCTTTCTCTTGTGTTAAAATCCATGCTGGTTTAATTATCCTTAGAGAATGGTATGATGCGGCCCCTGTAGTGAGCACCACAATGTAGTGCACAGCAAAAGCACAAAACTAAACGGGTTAAGTTCCTAATTAGGACTTCAAAATTTGTCTTCAATCACTATATCTCTGTCTCTGACAAGGATATATTCCGCTAAATATTATATAGAAATAGTGGTTAGCCTGGAAGTTAAAACTGCTTCCACCCTAGTGCAGGGTTTGAGTTTGAAACCTGTACTGGCTAGAAAATTTTGATGTGGTATATTTGTCCAAAGGTTGACCCACCTCAAATATTTTTAAATATTATATAGAAGCGCTACACTTGCTCAATCCCTACAATTTCTAGTATAGTAAACCTCTACTCCAATAATGCCATCCAACATACTAAAAATGGTTAAATAGGTATCAATTTTATAGAAGATAGTAAGAAATATTTATAGTCAACCTCCTAATCTTAAACAGTGTTTCCTGATTTCAGGAGTTCAATCGCTAGAGAGTGCAATGAGTATAACTAATACAATGGGTAAAATATGCATAATGGGACCCATCTCAGTAAAAGATGCATAAAAGTATGGGTACAGCGAGTGATGATTATGGAATGATTAAGGGGTTTGAAAGGTGTGCAGAAAGCAACCTGATTTGATGTCTAGTTTTTCAAATTTTTTATAGTTAAATATGAATGAAAGATTTGGTGGAATGTTTGATATCTCATGTTAAATCAACAATTTGACAACAATGATCAAGAATTTAGGGATGACTAAAATATGGAATTAATATATGTGTGGATTGGGTGGGAGTTTGGGTCTAATCCTGGGTGCTTTAAATTATATTTCAGGTCCTATACCACTTTTCCTTGGCAGAAGTTTGTAAATGAATTAAGAAGAATTGTTCAAGATTACTCACTAATGAGATGTTATGTCTATGAAATAATTGTTAGAAAGATTGCAGAAACAAGGAGGAGCATACTAAAATCAAAGGCACTAAGGTAGCCACTTTTCTGACCTGAAGCATACTCTAGACCAACGATGGATAAGGGCCAATTATGCCCAGAGTAGATCTAGGGTTTTGCGTGATGGGCTGGAGAACATTACATCAGCGACGCTCAAATGTACAAATTATATTGTCAAAGAAGACGGGTTTTTACATTTGGTCAAAAACAGGAATTCAAGCCCTTCTGTCTATAATATTTTAAAGCTGGCAATATTAAACTGAAGTCTGGAGCTTATGTTTAGTATTACTTGGGGTATGGTATTACTTGGAAATTAAGTTGTTTCAATTATCAGATTTGCCTCAGTCCTCCATCAAATCAAAATTGGCCCATGTTGGAATTTTAACCAGATTATGGCTCTTGAAAATCTGAAATTAGTGAATTTATTAATTGGGAACAACTGGCAATTAATTCAGCTTTTCTTAAAGTTTTTCAACTTTTTAATTATTATAAATTTCAAATGATTGCCTAAATTAATTATAATGATTACTGATTGATTTACTTACTTTCA
The DNA here is from genome assembly GCA_022478985.1 of Massospora cicadina. NCBI lineage: Eukaryota > Fungi > Entomophthoromycota > Entomophthoromycetes > Entomophthorales > Entomophthoraceae > Massospora > Massospora cicadina. Next base: position 260,583 of record JAKSZP010003946.1, read on the forward strand.
TTTTTATTATTCCTTTAAAGCCCAATTGATTGTTTAATTTTCAGAGACAACTGTCAATTAATTCACTTAGCTTGACTTATGATTATATCTATGAAATCTGAAGTATTGTTTAAATTATAATGGATGATTGATAACTAATTTGCTAAAATTTGACTAATTTGATATTATTTTCAGTCCTGATGTAGTTCCTCATTTGATTGGTCAAACAAGTTGAATAATTCAGGGTATAGCCAGTTTCAGAGCACTGAGCTTAATTGTCAATGAGCTTTGAGCATTTAGGATTTACCACAATTGCTGCCAAGGTTAATCAATTGTTTTTATTAATTCAATTATATTAGGATTTATCAGCAATTGATGATGAGGTTAATCGTTTTCATATTAATTATATCATGTGCAGATGTTAAGTAAATCTGATTGGGTATAAGGATATACTTACTTTCAATGATTGAGGTTATCAAAAATTTTCCGCAAGTGTTGCCAATGACATTTATAATTCCTTTGCCAAGGTTATTGCCTTACAGATCTGTTACACTTTTTAACCTACCTTAGATCTAATCAAACCACAGAGTAAGTTGAACAGGAAAATACATTATCTTTTATATCTATGTTAATTAGATAGGCAGCCAATGATAACCACTTATCATATATATAAAAACCACATATCATATTTAATAAGATACTCCCAATAATTATACTAACCTATTATAAGAGTTATAGTAACGCTTAAGTTTAAGAGTGGGTGAAAAGGTACCTAAAAAGATGTTGTATGAGTGCATCTATGGAGTGGTTGGTGCTTCCACTATAGTACTAGGAACTAAGGGTTCAGCTACATGGACTTACCTGACTGACTAGATGTTGACAAGAAACTAATGTAGATTGACCCCAATGGATGGGATCAGTTAGGACAGATGCTGGGCTACTCAGGTCAAGATGACTAGTTGGGTTTGTTAGATCACTCAGGTCAAAATGGCTAGATGATAGTGTTGTTTTACTCAGGTTGAGATGTCTAGGTGGGTGAAGGTGCCACATCTGGCTTCTATAAATATAGTCAATCTTTTAAGGGTAAAGTTGTCGGCTATTCTGAGTTTGGGAGTTGCTGCTGCGAACTAAAAGTAAAATATAGTCGGTGAAGGCAAAAGAGCAAGGTAAGCGGTCTTCATACTGTTGACATGGAACACTAGCAGAGTAACAGATGTGCAAATTGTAAAATTTGCAACATCCCACCACCTCTTAGTCATTTTTAATTGACCAACATACTTTTTAATCATCTCTTTATTTAAACCCTCATTAAATTAATATATTTAAAATTTAATTCTCTATGTACCTTTCCTGAAGACCTCCCCAAAGAGGTCTTATTATATATAGATGTTGGTGGCTTCAGTGGTGTTTTATATCTTTCTTATGGTATTAGTTTGTTGACTGAGGGTTTGGCAAGTATTCCTCATCTCCTTTTCTAACTGGAGAGTATACCACTCTTTTGACAGGAATCCTGATTTGTGGCGCAGTTTCACCCTCATTTTTAGGGATGTCAGGAAAAGGTTAATCCCCAGTAAAATTTTATTTGTTGGTGACTTTCTGTTGTGAGTCTAGCATCCTGGCACACCTGCATTAGCAAGTGTGAGGTGTACTTGCAATTTGAGTGGTCTAACCTAAAGCAGGATAGGCATAAAACCCAGCTGCTTCTACATGGACCCAGAAAGGATGACCAGGTGCAGATTGGACAGCAGCATGAAGGAAAATTTGTGAGGGTTGTGTTGCTACTGCAAGGGCAGATTGTTGCAAAGTCACGAGGCCCAGAAAGGAAGTTGGCTCATTTGGGACCGCAGACTGTAGAACAGGTCCAGGTCATATGTGCTCAGACCTGCCAAGAGCTACAGGTGAAGTACATCATGGATAGGATGTGGTGAGTGGCAAGCCTGAAAACTGGACCATAATAGTGGTGACCTCAGGCAACTGGGTTCAAGTGTTGGAAAGAGGGTCCCATACCTGACAAGAAGATGAAACATGTTACTGAGTCGGAGTACCAGGGGGTGGTGGGCCACTGCTTGGGACCTTTCAAGAGGATGGCTATGTCTGAGGTGGAATAAAGCGAGCAGATGGTTCTGGTCTGGCTCCGCCAGCCCATGAAGCACTTTATGATGGCTGATATATGCTAGTAGGTGGTTCTCCATTGCCCCATCAGTGAATAGCAGGCATCAGTTGCAAAAGATTTATTAAATGAAAAGATGTGACGTTGTGTTGAGTTTTCTAAAAATTTTACTATATAATACAAGAATAGACCACAAGTGTGGCTGACTGGAAATAAGATAACTTTTTTACATATATTTTACCAAGATTTCACCAATGAGAACACATGGTGCAACCATCAAAACAAGTAATTCTCCAGTATCAATAACTTCATATGCATATATATGCAAACTTTTGCTTTTCACAACACCCTTCAATAAGGGAGAACACCACGAATTTTCAAAAGGGGTTGAGAATTGAGACAGCATTATATGGGTGACCTTTTGTAAAAGAAATTAGTAATTTTACCATTCAGAAGCCAGAAGTTTTAAAATTGTCAACGTTTCCCATGGTGTTTTCAGGCAGGCTCAAGAGTCCTCAACTGCCAGCAGTCCAAATGAAATTCTCCTAGCATTCCCCACCATCAGAGGTCAAAAGAACCAATGGTAAATTCGATGGGGTTAAGTTCACCTAGACAATAATTGAGCTTCTATACTGCAGGCTTTTTTGGTAACTACATCCCACCAAGGTAAGTTTGAATTCGAAATAATACAACATTTGGGCCTCTCAAGTACCATATTGTAAAGCAGCAACTAATTTGCTGACTGGAGAGTTTCATCTGTCCTTTGGTGAGATTAGTAATTGTCAAACTTATGATAAGATTTGATTATGGTGAGCTATCCTGCCAACTGAGCTGAAGAGACTTCCCAATGCTTGTGCCAGCCTCTAGGTGGAAAATCATGTAGGTTTCTTTGTTCATCAACCTAGTGTTACCAAACATGACGTTGAAGTGCAGTGGTATAACAATAAAACTGACCAGCCTCTAGTCACATGTGCAACCTGTCAGTCCATGGGAAGTAACTCCTAAATGGCCTATTATTGAATCAGGGCTGAAGCCCCCAGCGAGATAGTTTGCCCTAAGGTCTGAAGAAAGCTACAGAATATAAGAAGGTAAGATAAACGATGGTTTTATTAGAATTAGACTTATGGTATCTATATGACCTCAAGGCTAAAGGTGGGATTGGGAAGTTAAGGATTTGGTAAAAGGCAGATAATGGGAGCTAGGTGAAAAATGGCTAGGGTAAGTGAGATATCAAAATCAGCTTCAAATTGAGGTAATATTACAAAGGGGAGTGGAACCATCCTTGGAATAATTTGCCGGTGTATCCTGAAAGGGATAATTGATTGGGGCTGGCGCCAAGATAAGATTTTGTCGCAACCCAATAGTTTTGACATCCTCATCATTAGTCGCCAATGTTGAATCAAAAATATTAGCAGGCTGATCTCCAATACTTTAAGTCAGGCTCTACCCAAGTTTGTGGGAGCTAACTTTGCATTCGCCCATAGGTGAGTTGCAACTCTTAGTCAGGGCTTCCCCAAGAAAATGGAGAATTCTGACAGAACCTTCTTCAAGCCTTGACTAGGGATCAGAGCCAAGGCGTGGACATTGGCATGAGAGCCAGTATTGGGAATAACACTCTGGCATTGGGGAAAGAGGTCTCTGTATTGGCATAAGAGCCTGAATTGGGAATGAGACCTGGAATCAGGAAGAGGTCCTGGCATTGGCATTGGAAGCCAGTATTGGGAATGGCACCTGGTAATCTTGGGCTTGACTGCCCAGGCTTAAATCAGAATCATAACAGCTGGGAGAACCCTAACTGGTCCTACTGCTTCCATCCTGGCTTGAACGCCAAAACGGCTGATCAGGGGCCAGGATAGGGAATTCAGACCTTCTGGGCTTTGAGGCCCAGGGTAGGCTCCAGGAAAAAGACCCTCAGCAGTGACCCCCTCCTTTTCCTGATTAGTAACTTTCATGGAGGACTCAGGGGCACCTGGGAGAGAGCACAACTTTGTCAGGCCATGGGGAGAAACTCTTAACTGGCCCATTATTAAATCAGGGCTCCAAAGCCCCAGCGAGATAGTAGGACCTAAGGGCTAGAAAGCTACAGAAGAACTAGGAAGGTAAGAGAAACGATGGTTTATAGAATAAGCTTCAAGATATTTATATGACCTCGAAGCTAAAGGTGGGATTGGTAAGGGAAGGATTTGAGAAAGGCAGTTAATGGGAACTTGGCGACAAATGCCTAGGGTAAGGGAGATATTGGCATAGGTTGCCAATTAAGATAATATTATTACAAAGGGGAGTGGGACCATCCTTGGCATAATTTTCTATGCATCCCAAAAGGACTAATTGATTGTGTGCTGGCGCTGAGATGAGATTTTTCGCAACCAATAGTTGACATCCTCAGCATTAGTCGCTAGTGTTGATTGAACTATATCATTGGGGCTGATCCTCAATACTTTGAGTCAGGCTCAACCCAATTTAGTGGGTAGCCTAACTTATCATTTTCTCATAGGCGATTCATGACCCAAAGTTAGGGCTTCCCCCAATAAAGGCAGAATTCTAACACACCCCATGAAGCATTTTAGAGCTCCATTGGCATCTCACAATTGGTTGAGGTGAAATGGGGTGCACAGACCTATAAACAAACACTTTTCAAATGTAGTGGCCTCTTTGAGGAGGGAGAGGTGGGGGTGCAAGTGTTCTCAGGTGTTCATCAGCCACTGTTTATAAAATTCTTTGATGCCATATTCAAATAAAAAATCAAGTACATATAAGGTTGCAATTGGTAAATTTACAGAAATCGGCAATGCAGACATAATATTGCCTAAATGGGCAATGAAATTGCTAACCCAAAATAAAATACAAACCAAAATTTATAATGATAGTATATAAAAATAGTAGGCTATTTGAGCCAAGCATTGGTGGCATTGTATTCGCCTTTATATTTAAGCTTAAAATTTAACAAATTTAGAAATTTTATCTAGATTATCCAATGGAAGCTCAGTATGAAAAATCAAATAAACATTTTTATTATCACAACTTTCAAAGGGATACATGTGCAATTATTGTTTTGTCACATCCTCACTGCAGAGACACTGTTTGACTTTCTTAACGGCAACATGCAGCCAACAAAAGACTACTAGGGTAGAAGCTAAGCTTTTAGGAGGCCATACTGCCATCCTGAGGTGCTTTTCTACGTCATCTTGAAGTAATAAAGCCAGTCTGAAAGAAGGTAGCTTACCAATACCTCTTTTAGTAAAGCCCTAGTAGGTTTTTGACATTCTGGTACTTGTTGCCTACTGCCAGGTGTTCAGAGGACAGCCTGGTACAATCATCCACCACATCCTTGGCTTGTTGAGGCTGAAGATCTGAACCAGTGGTGGAGAATTTCGAGAAGCACAATCCGCGATGTTAGGATCCTTATGGTGGAGTCAGGATATTCTGGTATCACTTGACCTGGGTAGCACTTACTGACCAATAAACCCTATAGACATAGGTAACTATCCATTAGGTTGGTTAGTTTGCTGCTATGGTGGAAGGGTCTGTCGCAGGTGAGGCTGCAAACAGATTAGCAAATCATTTTTCCAATGGCAGATCAAGCAGAGTTCACACCCAAAGTGGCAGAGGTGCAGTTAACCTACCCACCATGGATGGAGAGGGATGAGCCCCATTTATAGAATTGGTCGAGCCAAGCAATTTTCTCCACCATCATAGTTATGCCATGCAAAATAATTTTAGCCTTGAAACTTCAGCACAATTATTTAGTATAGATTATAATGTCACAAAATCTTCATGAAAAATAACCCCTTTTACCATCAGTGGGCCAAAATAATTTAACACTCATTGATGATGAAATGATAATTTGACTGATACCTGATGGGAACAATCGAGGCTCAAGAGTGAATATTACCAAATCCAGTAATAAACCAATTTTAAGAGAGTTGCTTGAAAACAACCTACGAGATGCATCAAAGGAGTGCCATTGTTCAAACTTAAATTCAACAAGCATATTACCAGATTTAGCAATATAGCAATATCTGATGAAGATGCGACTGCCAATAAGCCAGAAGCGGAGATGGATGAAAGGGCCCCTGGCTATCCAGGTTTAAAGTAATTACCTCAAAAAGGAGCTTGCAGATATGGAACTTAACCAAAATAGATAAAGCAACAGTAGCAGCAGTTAGACGCCGTCTCACTAGGGATCCTAAAATCCCTGATATCATTACCTAAATCCTACTTTACTTCACAATACTCATTAATTTTCTATATTGATTTTTTGCTAGAATTATATAAATACCTTACTTTTTACATTAATGAAAATCATCCCATAGAATATCAGTTTTATCCTTTCATGTTCCATATAGAGGTTTAAGTGTACTAATTGCTAGTATCCAGTCTGGGAATAGCCATTTAACAGACTAGTATCCAGTTTGATATCCTCTCTTTTTGAACGAGGACATTCTATATCGTGGATACCTTGGAACCAAGCTGTCAAGGGAGAGGTTGGAGTGGATTTCATTGGTTCCTGCGGGCCAATGTATAATAAAGATGTCTAAGAGTGTTAACAAGAGATTCGCCATGGGCGCATACAGCTTACCAAAGAGATTGATGTTACAAGGGGTAGCATCAGTGGAGAGTTTGCTCTATGAGGATGATTGTGATCTAAAAAAAGGTTGTCTTGGCCTATACTGCGTGGTTAGACCCCTGAGCAGCGATTCAGCCTCACATGTTAAGTGAGCCGCGGTTGGCAAGCTGACTATGGTGCTCATTACATGGGTGGCATCATCAGGCCTTATGAGGATCATGAGAGTTCATATAAGCAGTTTGATGATGAAGTGGATATGGAAATATATCATGAGAGGATACTCTTAGCTCCTTGTGAGGTAGGAGGATACAATCAATTCTAGGCTTATACCATTATTTTAGAAGTACTTGATCTATTCAGTGATCTTGAGTGCATCAAGGAGACTGCAAGAAGAGAACGATATGCCTCCCTACCTAATATGATAGGACCTTCACCTATAATAAAACTGCAAATTACACTTAACAATTTTGAAGAATGAATTGTATATTAAAAAGGAGAATGGATAAATCATCTGTGCTTTAAATGAATACGGAGAGCGCTTGGAACAGCATGACAATATGCTGTTTTGTATGGGCAAGAGTATAGATGAATTGAAGGCACAAATACGTACTATACCAAAACCTACCTCTACTCGACCAGTAACCTGATTAAAGGCGCCTATATGAGTTGCTCAAAAGAATGTCCTATAACTGGTCAGAACTGCTACACAATGGACCATGATGCATGCTAACCCTGTTGATGAAGAGTCTAAATTTAAACCATACTTTAAGACCATGCATACACTTGGATATGGAACAATTGCTGGTTTCCTCCAGATGTATGAGAACATCATGGATGGTGCTAGCGATCACCAAAAGACTCATGCGTGCAAGGATATATGAGCCCAAGGCTCAGGAGATCCTTAGCATGAGCCAATGACCTGTACGATATTGTACTGAAGTGAATAGTATCCTACTTTTAGAGTAAAGTAACAAACATGACATCTGAATATGAATATGAAGCAGGACCTTTTTCATATAAAAATTGGTAAGAATGAGTCAATCATGAATTACGCTTTAAGCTAATAGATCAAGGCTCAACAATTGTGGACTACAGGAACTATGGATTTACCTACCGCAAAAACCGTTCATCTGAGATCCTTAGAGACGCATCCCAACTTAAAGATTCATATGACTTTAGCAGTTAAAAGTGCAACATCCCTGAAGGTGCTTAAGGAGGCTTTATTTGACATACAAGGGACGTATAAAATTGAATACAAGGCCATGAGCACATCCCCCTTCAACAAGTTAGCATTGCAATCTATGTCACTAATGATAAGTGTGACAAACTAAAGGATAAAATTTAAGACCACCTGAGAGCTTGCCTCATCTAGAGTTACCCTTCAATAAGTTCCATCATCCTGGGCACTTTTATTAACCTTGTCTGTTACTTGCTGTCCAGATTCCTACCTGATTTGATTTGGATGAGGTATATGACAGAAATTGAACCTGAGTCATCAAAAATAGCTGAAACCATTATCTGGGATAATCACCAACAAATTTCCAGCCCTCTTGACTTTGGAGACAATACCCAACTAATGCACTCACATGTTACTCGCCCAAAACCCCTTAAAATTGGGGACAAATCTGATCTATGCGGCGAGCAAATCCCAATTGAACAAGACAATTAAGCCTTCTACAGAATCCCCGATTTGTAACAATTATAGATTTTAGCTTGAACCGTTTGGAAATGGACCAGGTAACCTCCATGATATTCCTTATAATTTCATTTCTAAGCAAAATAAATATCACTCTCTTCTTTGCAATTTTAACTCAAATTTCCTACCTTTATTAACTTAGGATTAAACTTATATTAGGATTTACCACTCCATACAAAGTATCTGGAGTAAAAAACTTTTTGGCCAAAAAAGCAAAAAAAGGTATTTTCCAACACCCAGGAGCTTCAGGTCCCCTGGCCTCAAAAATTAAGGGATACGCGGTATCAACCCCTGTGGTCCCATCATTCAATGCGGAAAAGAAGGAAGCAACCCCTAAAGAGGATAGCCCACCGCTGTAAACTGGGTGGATCTCCACACTTATGGTGAAGACAATTATGAAGATGACGATTTGGCTAGTGCAGGGTACCACATGTTAATGGCGCCTAGCTCAGTGGCTGTTTCTGCTAGATTGAGAGTCCACGGCACTGATAGATTTAAATCAATTGATGACTACCTGGAACAAGTAAATCAGCCTACCCAGATTGTTAATTCAGTTGAAGAAGTAGGGCAGCTAGTTATGATTACCTTCAAAAACTTGGCACCAGATGGCAAGTGTTAGAAATGTTGACTAGATTTGGGATCACATCCCATACACTTTTGTTCTATCTATCTAATATAATTACAATATTTAATCAGAGGAGAAAAGGACAATTTATAATGATTCAGCACTCTTGAGTTTTTAAATTCCAGCTCTTGACAGTGGCATAATTCTTGAGAGCTGAATATGAGCTTGCCACAATGTCTTACAACCAAATTATGAATAACAACTCATTATAATGATTTGGCTCACATGAGAATTATATTCAAGCTCTAAAGAACAGCATAATTCTTGAGAGCTAAATCTGAGCTTGCCACGATGCTTTAAAACTAAAATTTACAATTAACTGAGTCAAAAAAGGAAATTGACTCTCAACAATCTATCATGACCAAATTTATATATATAAATCATATTAAAAGCGTCAAAACGCTTAAATCCATTAATCTACCCTCTCTCTAAGTAACCAAGTTAAACCAAAAAAATAAAATCCAAAAAAACTCATTGCAATCCAAATTTGCATCTCAATTTTATTTAATGTTAAAGGCTATCAAATCAACTTATGACTCTCTCACCAACTAAGTTGAAAGAATGAATTATTGACTTTTTGGTAAAAACTATCACGGCCATACCAAACCCAAGATCTATACAATTGTCAATTTTCCTAAGTTATTGAAAAATCTAATTTAGCAACTTAAATCAATCCCAATTGAAGATAGAATGTCTACAAAGTCAAAGATCAATTAAAATCAATATTAGTAAATTCTTACTTAGCTAAAACTAATTAGAATTAGGGTTAAGAGGTCTGAATTCCAAAGAGTGAGACAAACATAGAAAAAGTTTTTCTTGTCAAAGATAAAAGCAAAAATGAAACCTAATAAAGTAGTTGTTTAGTTTAATTTAGGTTTTTTTATTGAGTTTTTCTTTGGTTATTAGTTCTAGGAAGAATGAATGGAGTTCAATAGGTACACGGCCACTTCATTTAGGACAAAGGAACTAGTGGAAAGATTTACTCAATCTAGACTGTCTGCTGCTCACGTCTCTAAACGTGAGAACCTAATATCTAAATTTATTACAAAGCATGCTGTTGGTATTTTTGCCCATATTTCCAGCCTGCTAGATTACCTGGTATTGCTAGGGAAAAAATTCCCTAAGGTGAAGTGAATTGGAAATCGGTTGACCTGAATTTTGAGGTAACTACATTTGGGGGATTTTAGGATATTTGTCTGGTTGTATCTGTCGGGAATCAATCTGGATGAATACCTAATATTTCATCGGGTGGAGCAGTTGATGAAATAAGGGCATCTGATAGTGATTAACTATCAGGTGTACCAATTGGGATCAATCAGGTTTCATCACCAACTGATTAGGAATATTTAATGAGTTGTGAGGCGAGTGATGCCACCTGCAAATTGCAAAGCGATTGTTAGTGAAGTGACCTGCCATAATGAGTAAAAGTCCCATTATCTAAGCAGGTTACTAGCCAATTATGGATAATCTCTTGGATTGAGAGGAAAACGTTAAGGATATATTTCTGACTCTTTCCGTTTGAGGTCTTGAGGATGTCTAACATCAGAATCCTAGTCAGGATGGGGAAGACCATCGCTGCCAAGACGAGGAAGGGTAATTCAATGGCAACAGCTGCCGTTTCATTGAAGAGGTGTCAACTGAAGGTTAGACAGCTGAATCCCCTATAAATTCCCTAGAATTCACTATAATAAAAAACACACAAAAACACACATTGACACACATTTACAGATGGATAAGAATTAATAAAGAACGTTATTAGTTTGACTGTAGATTTGGTAATAGTTATACTATCTGCATCTAGCGTGAAGATTCCATCTCTTGGATATTATTGCAGAAGGCAATAAATGGTAGACTTTCAGAGAAGAGTAGAGATCTGAGCGGGGATCTAGAGATGAAGGGAACCATGGCTAAGGGATTGCTGCCAACTGTGTGTTGGGCTGAAGGAGACTGTCATCAGAGGATCTTAATGAAGATTGAGTGGACAGGATTATAGGGAACAAATTCCTAAGATTGCGATATTCAGTATTATCAGAATTACCAGCTGAAGCGTTGGGCCTGAAGATAATTCTAACTTAACTACGGATAATAGTCATCATACTATTATTGGAATATATATATTCTTACAACGCGAGGTTCACGAGGAAACTGAACCTGTACAGTAGAAAGATTACTAGGGTTGACCTCCAATAATCAACTCCTAAGAGTAAAATTTTTACAAGTTGGTGCTCACTATAGGGGTAGTTGAGTAGAAGAATTTATCCAGAATGTCGTAAAAAGAAGATGTTTCCAATTTTAGAGATAAGTTCTGAAGGAAGTAACGAAGGTGGAATGTGAAGAGGATCACCTTCAGTGGCATTCACCCAGCTCAGCAGTAGAGCTCTGAGTGAAGCAAAATGAAGATACTCAAGTTCAGGGAAAAGGACTTGCAGCCTAGATATGGAACAATCTAATGCTGCAAGGAAACCAGTTCCACCAGACATCTACTTGAGATGAAGAGTATCATTAGGATCAAAACAGGTTAAAATTAGATCCGCTTGAATAGTCCTGAGGAGAGAGTGTTTAGATGAGGCATTGGACAAAATAAGAAGCAATCAATCCGGAGAATTGGATTGCCATACCAATGAAGAGATGAAGCCAAAAGAGGAAATGATTGATCCAAGATAGTGGAGGAAATCATTTGATTTAACAATACTCAATCAATGGTCAGAAGTTGCTGAAGACGAGTTCATCAATTTCAGAGACATTGGATGAAGCTAACGATGCCAGAACGACCTGTGTAATTAAGGATAGCCATGAAGGCTGAAAATCGTTTTCAGGAGAAAAAAGATGAGCTGAAAAATCGGATGAAACTGTTGGCTGATGAGATACAAAGATCCAAGAATCATCAATTTGCCAAATAAGAGATGAAATTAGGGCCTGATGGACGAATTTTCAGTCAGGATTAAAGGCCTAATTCAGGAGAACTGCCCAAAGTTGGAAAGTATGGCCTATACATGAGAGGACAGCGCTGCTGGTCGTATAAGGAAAAAGTTTAATACTAATTGGTAGTATTAAGTCTAAGAGAAAATAATTGCAATGTCCCCAGCGGACCTCTGAACCAATAAATGGTTATGTTTTGAGATTTTGGTCAAGTCCCAGAAGGGGACCACTGAACTAAATGGTTGGTTAAATCTTAAGAGGATAAGATTTTGAACCATGATAACTGGTAGGTTTAAGTACCCAGGACCCAGTTAAGATGAAGGGAAAGGAAGGACCTCTGAGCCTTTTTGTAGGTTGCAAGTCCCATTTCAAAAGAGAAATACAAAAAAATATATAATATTTAAAATGTCAATTTTATGGTCTATGAGTTCAGACCTAAGAAGTGACAAGAAATCCTGACGGCTGAATGGAGGAAATTCCGCCCTTGATGAGATGAAATTATCAGCTAGGGTAGCCAAAAAGTATCAGCTATTGGTTGATTAAGAGCAACTCGCTGATCTGTTGGAAGGCCAGCAAGAGGAAATGCTCAAATTATTGAAAAGTATTGGAGAAAATTCGCCCATGAATGTCCAGGAAATTGGGATACACATGAAGTGAATTGCAAGGTCAATAATGGGGAAATCTGCGACCAGGCCAAATTGAGATGATTCCGTAATTTTTTCTCTCAAGGAAATGGGATTACCAGCTGGAGTGGCCAAAAGCATCAACTTATTAGTTGATCGAGAGCAGCTCGCAGATCTGCCAGAAGGGCAGAAGGAGGAGGTGCTCAAATTGTTTGAGAGATATAGGGAAATATTCGCTCAGGTTGATCTCCATTTGGGATGTATGCAAGGCGTAATTCATAATGTTGACACCAGAAAAAATTTAATGATAATAAGATGCTGATCCAAAGATCAAAAGCTGCCAAAGCAGTAGTGGAAGATGAGATCAGCTAACTAGTAAAGCATGGGCTTCTAGTTCCGTCATAAAGTCCCTGGGCAAGCCCAATTTTGATTGTAAAGAAAAAGATGGATCAAATCAGGTAGTGATTGACTATCGGAGGCTGAATAAAATTATGAAGAAAGATTTATATCCCCTACCAAGAATTGAGTTTGCGCTAAACCAATTAGGAGAAGCGAAGTATTTATCCACAATGGACCTAATCTCGGGATACTGGAAGATTGACTTGCCAGCAGAGGTCCAGGAAAAATGTGCGATTATTACCATGCAGGGGTTATACCAGCCAATGAGGATGCCCCAGGGTCTTTGTAATGCGCCCGTGACATTCCAGAGGGCCATGGATGCGGTATTAAGCGACTTGAAGTTGTCATGCATCATGGTATATCTGGATAATATCAACATGTTCAGTAGAACGTTTACTGATCACCTGCACTACTTGGAAGAAGTTTTTAAGAGATTGTATGCGGTTGACCTGAAGATCAAGCCACGGAAGTGCCACTTCTTCAATAAGGATCTTGAATACCTGGGATTTGTGATCAATGCAAATGGATTGCAGCCTCAACCCCAGAAGATAGCAGCTATTGAACAGATGGCTGTGCCAAAGAGTGTCCAAGACATCTAAGTATTCCTTGGGATGGTCAGATACTATAGAAGTTTATTCGGGACTTTTACTGAATAGCTGAGCCCTTATTTCATTAGTTAAAGGATCCAAAAAAAGGATTCATATGGAATGAAGAGGCTCAGGACTCTTTCAATGAGTTACACTGGTACCTGATAAATTTGCTGATTCTAAAATATCCAAATTTCAGTCAGGAGTTTATCATTCAAACTGATGCTTCATTGATGGCAATTGGCACTGTGCTGAGCCAAGTAGATGAACTTGGGGTTGAACATCTGGTGGCATATGTGAGCTGGACACTAACAGCCACTGAGAGAAACAACACCATGACTGGGCATGAATGCCTTACAGTCATTTATGCATGTAAGCAGTTTTGGGTGTACATCCACGGAATGCACTTTAAGGTGGTGATGGACCACTCTTTGCTGCATTGGATGCACAATCTAAGAGAACTGGATGAATGACTGGCCCAATGGGCACTTAAGCTTCAGTCTTACTATTATGAGATAGTCCACCAAGTGGGGGCTTCTCACCAGAATGCGGATGGCTTATTGCAGTTGCCAATGGTCCAGTTGGTATATCCGCAGGTGGATGAGCTATTTCAAAGAATGGTCAAAGGAAGAATTGAGGAAGAGCCTCAAGAAAACCAAGGTGCGCTTTGAAAAGTGATGGAAAACACTGAGACCATGGATGGACAGATATTCAAGGCGATAAATGGGAAATAGCTATTATTCCCAAATCTGTCAGAGAGAGAGCAGCAATCGTTCTAGCCACTCATAAGGTTGTCAGGTATGGAGGCCTGAGAAAAACAACCGACCATATTCACCAGTATTATTACTGGGAATCGATTAATTATGATGTCGCGGACCATCTGGCTTGTTGTGTGGAATGCCAACTGCATAAACCACACAAGAATACAACTGGATACTGACTAGTCTGACCTGGATTTGCATGGCACATGGTGTCTATCGACGTGATGGGACCATTGGCAATGAGTACAGGAGGAGCGAAATACATCATAGTGGTCATTAATCATCTGATGAGATGAGTCAAAATGAAAGCATTAACCCAAGTTGATGCTACCAGTACTGCGAGATTCATCCTGGATCAAGTAGTATACTGGCATGGGTGTCCACAAGTTATACTGAGCATTAATGGGACCAACTTCACATCCCATGTGATCCCTAGGCTAAACGAAATAATGGGGATCCAGGGAGTTGTGTCAGTACCATATTGGCTGGATATAAACGGACTGGTAGAACGGGTCAATGGGATGCTGGCCATGACGCTGAGGAAGCTAGTCGCAGGGAGAACTTCCGTGTGGGGAACATACCTGGGTTTGGTGAAATTTGCCTACAACATCAGTCATCATATAGCGACAGGAAAGACGCCATTTTAATTACTTTATGGGAGGAAGGCTGCATTACCGCCAATATTATACTTGGTAGTAGAACCTACATCAGGGATGAGTACTGAACAATACCTGAACCAACTGATGAGTATCCTGATCAATATGCAATTGCAAGCATTTGATACTACCTTAAAGAAAAGTATACGAGTGAAATTGATGAATGATAAAAACTGACCACCATTAGAAGAATATCAAATAGGAGAAAGAGTTGGCTACTGCAATACGCATGGTTTCAGATGAAGAAACAAGTTGGATGCATTATGGTCAGGTCCATTCAAAGTAATTGCCAAGGTGGTGACAGATGCTTATTCCATCAAGAATCTCTTGGATGGAATAGTAGTAAATTGAGTCTACGCTAAATATTTAAAGTGGTGGATCAAAGAAAAAAAGATATAAAAAAGAGTTCCCAAAGGACCAATGAACCACTAAGTTGGTCATGTCCTAATGATTAGGTCAGGTCTGAAAAAAGGACCTCTGAACCAATCTAGATGGTTAAGTCCAAAAGAAGAACCTCTTAACCATAGAAAACTGGTAGGTTTAAGTGCCCAGGATCCAGTTTGGGGGAAAGGATGGACCTCTGAAACTGAAACAAGGTCAAGTCCCATAGGAAAAAAGAAAAAAAAATAAAAATAAAAAATTGATAAAAGATATTGTAAAAATATATATATATAAAGCCTAGATAAAAAAGCTGATATATTTTTATAAAATTTTTATTTTTATTGGTTGTCCTCAGTGTGGGGATGCTTCCGCCCATGTTGCCTCTTGGGGGAGGGAGGATGGATCACAGTAGGGAGGAATAGCCCGTCAAAATCAATATGCAATTGGACACTTGCAAGGGTGAGTCCTACTTGAAACCACGTTTGTTGAGCTGACGCCAAGCCCTGAGAGAACATGACTAGGGGAAGAGAAATAAATACGTCAGAAGATGCCAATTGTGAAACCCCAGAGCGGGGTGGAAAACAGCAATAAAGGAAGAGTCAGCCGCGAGTTATTCAAAATGATGGCATGTCTGGTTTTAGTGGGATTAGATACCATTTCTGGTAACTTGACAGAAGGACTAGCTGCTTGTACCAGGCTAGGCGTATGAGTCCTGGAAGGACCATAGAAGAGGGTCCACCAAGCATCCCAACTCATTCGCTGGAAGAGGCAGAGGTCCAAATTTGACAGACTGTTAAGAAGCTGTTGGTAGCGGGATTCCAAGTTTGACATATGAGCAGGACTAAAGGGGGATGTCAGACTGATTAAGAAGTTGACATTATGCACCCTACACTCCATTAGGCTCCAATTTTGGGAAATTAATTTAATAAAACTAATGAAATAAGCTTTCCAAGGGAAGAATGACTTACAGCCAAGAGGTTATGAGCGAAATAATGAAGGCAAACATATATAAGTATTCTTAATTAAGCCGCGAGATGAATATCAATGGCAAGAGTCTCCTGTCTAGGATTAGGAGAGAATCAGGAATTTGAGGACGCTGGACTGAGAAACCTGAATATGACAGCGGGTCAAATACCCTGATGGGGAGAAACCGGACCCAGGAAAAAGATTGTCACGAGTAAATCAATCAGCCTGGCATGACAAGAGGTCATGGGGACTGCGCTCTGAGTAGGTGGTAGCGAGGAGAAAGAGGAGGAATGCCATATGCCGAAGGTCATCCTGAGCAGTGTTGAGTATTGATGAAGTACTCCACTTGAACCAATGAAGTATTTGACCAGGTGTCCAAAGCGGTGTTTCCATGCCCAGTCCTTTTCTCGCTGGAAATCTAGGCAAGAGGGTGGATGTGTTGGGATTTTTGCCCATATTCCCAGCCTGCTAGATTACCTGGTATCGCTAGGGGAAAAATTCCCTAAGGTGAAGTAAATTGGAAATTGGTTGACCTAAATTTCAGAGGAACTATGTTTGGGGGATTTTAGGATATTTGTTTGCTTGCATCCATTGGGGGTTGATCTGGATGAATACCTAATATCTCCTCGGGTGGAGCGGCTGATAAAAAAGGGCATCTGATAGTGATAAACTATCAGGTGTACCTATTGGGATTGGTCAGGTTTCATCACCAACTGATTGGGAATGTTTAATGAGTTGCGAGGCGAGTGATGCCACCTGCAACTAGTGAATCAATTGGTTAGTGAAGTGACCTGCCATAATGGGTAAAAAGTCCCATTATCTAAGCAGGTCACTAGCCAATTATGGATGATTCACTTGGATCGAGAGGAAAATATTAAGGATATGTTTCTGACTCTTTCTGTTTGAGGTCTCAAGGATGTCTAACGTCAGAATCCTAGCCAGGATGGGGAAGACCATCGCTGCTGAGATGAGGAAGGGTGATTCAATGGCAATGGCTGCCATTTCATCGAAGAGGTGTCAACTGAGGGTTAGACAGCTGAATCCCCTATAAATTCCCTAGAATTCACTATAATAAAAAACACACAAAAACACACATTGACACACATTTACAGATGGATAAGAATTAATAAAGAACGTTATTAGTTTGACTGTAGATTTGGTAATAGTTAGACTATCAGCATCTAGCGTGAAGATTCCATCTCTTGGATATTATTGCAGAAGGCAATAATTGGTAGACTCTCAAAGAAGAGTAGAGATCTGAGCGGGGATCTAGAGATAAAGGGAACCACAGCTAAGGGATTGCTGCCGACTTTGTGTTGGGCCAGAGGAGACTGTCATCAGAGGATCTTAACGAAGATTGAGTGGACAGGATTATAGGGAACAAATCCCTAAAAGTGCGATATTCAGTAAAATCAGAAATACCAGCTGAAGCGTTGGGCCTGAAGATAATTCTAACTCAACTACAGATAATAGTCGTCATACTATTATTGGATTATATATATTCTTACAATGCGATGTGCATGAGGAAACTGAATCTATGCAGTAGAAAGATTACTAGGGTTGACCTCCAATAATCAACTCCTAAGAGTAAACTTTTTACACATGCCAACCAGGGGATAGACATTACTGAAGCCTGAAGAGCAAAAAACTAAAAGAACTAATCACTCAAACTGAATGAAAATGACTGCTCAAAACAATCAGGTAAAACATGATGATTGAGACATCAACCTACCAGGTGGGACAGCACTGAGGCGCTCAACCTACCATGGCAGAAGGGAGAGGGGTATCAGGGGGCTCATCCCCAGTCCCATGCTCCTCTTCAGCGAGAGCGCAGGACAATGAGGAGAGCAAAGGGGTGGGGTGATCAGTGACATGAGGAGTAAGGATGCTAATGCTTGGCTGTTTTAGGAAATTACTGGAGGACAGTAAGTCGCCGATGTACCCAGAAATGGTGGCCTCCGCCTTATTGTAGAGGGCGGGGAGCTGGGACAGTGAAGCCACAGAGGTGCAGGTGACTCTTGGGTTGGCCTGCGAGGCAGAAACCACTCTCTGGACGGCTTCCTTAACGTGCCTGTGGGCAAACAGAATGGTCTGTTTGTTTGGCATGGATGTGGATGGCTTGATGATGGGAGGTGAGAGTTTCCATGGCTAGCGCCACTACTGATCAATCAGCCATCTCATGGATGGTGGCTATGGCAGGTTGGGAAGCTGCTGCGACAGTGAGCTGGTGATCTAAGAGGAACTCCAATGCATCCAGTTGGGGCATAAAATTGTTGAGCAACCAGTTTGGGATCCCATACCTGAAAATATGTCATATGTGGGCTGCGAGGCTTCAAAAAAATTACCCATCTCATCAGTTTCAGCCAATGAGGACCATGGGTTCATGTAAATTTCAAAATCGGGGTCAGCAAATTGAAGTGATGTGGCTGGAAATTACAGGATAACGTGGGAACCCACATTAGTCCAAGCCGTTTTCTGATTGGATGAGGTGAAAGTGGCACTGGGTGAGGCGCAAGTGGCACTGGCCTGAGGAAGGGGCTGGTTGGCTGCAGCAGGCACTGAAGCGGCAGCAGGCTTTGGGGGGGGGGTAGGATTATACCCCATGCCAGAAAGGCAGTGGGGTGCAGGGCAAAATGGGGGCCAGATGACGACAGTGCTGGGTCTGAGGAAGCCGCAAGGGAGGGGAATTTACTCTTCTAGTGATCTAATTCAAAGCAGGAAGGAAAAAATGTCCTCCGCCCTCAACACGGGCCCAGAATGGGTGGTTGGGGGCAGAGGGTATGATGGCACAGGGGGAAGTGACAACATAATCTTTGTAAGTTTTGGGCTTATTGTGGTGAATGGCTAAGGCCCAGCTAGGCGAGCGTCCCCATTGGGGACCACAAATTGAAGGATGGGGTTGTAGCTGTACGCGGCCAAACCTTCCATCAACTCCTGATGGAGTACTGCAGGGGAGAGATGGGTGGGCAACCCTGTGAACTGGACTACCATGGTGGTGTCAGTGGGGAGCTGGGTGCATGTTGTTGGTAAAGGGGTGCCCTTGAAAATCAGGAGCACTGTAGCCGCAGTGGCGGCGTCAGCTTCACAGGTGAAGCCTAGGTCAAAATACCCCTTAAAAGGGCGGAAGTCTATAAATCTGGCCTGCAGCATCACCGCCTGGGCCAAGTCAATAATTTCTTATTCCTCATATGGGAACAATCTACCATACTCGACCCAAAGTCCAAAACAGAGCTAGGAGCGGGGGAGAATGAGTGGGCTGCGAGGCACAGCCTGGGTATGTGCCAGGTGGATGGCGAGATCCTTGGGCGGATTGAACCGACCCAAGGACTTAGTTGGACTGGACAAACCAGTCTGAGTGCGTTTTCCCGCTGGACAGAAAACGCTGGGTGGGGTTTCACCACTGCCCCACACTGGAGCAGCCAGCGGCAAATTTGACTTCATTGGGGATTGAGTGGGAGCAGCAGGCATTCGATTGGTAGTTGTTTACTTACTTTTTTAAATAAAATAACTCAAAAGTGACTCCAATTAGAAAGAAAGTGGGTTGTGAGAACCTAATTTAAGTAATATTAAATTTTACCTTGTGTAACCTCAATTTTACAGTGAGGATATTATCAAAATTACAATAAGTGCTGCAGCTATTAGACAGTTTGAAGAATCTTCTACAGATGTATTGAACACTGAAAAACCCTTGATCAAGAGCATGATTAAAGTGGAAGTGATTATTATAAATTGTGCATCCTATCTTTTCTGGTCACTGGGACTCTAATCAACATCATATCATCTAAGCTCATGAAGAAGCAGAAGTTCATGCCTGATACTGATTAGAATGTGAAGTACCACACCACAGGACCATATGTTACCAAAGATATAGGAGCCTATTCAGCGGTACACTTGCGCTTTTGGAGCATGGTCATAACGGCGCTGACAGTGGTTTAAGACAATGACCACTACAACTTCATTATTTGGATGTAATTTCGTTTGGGATTTAGGGCAAAGATTGATTTCAGATACAGCACTTTGAGCATCTCAAGTTACCAACTTCCCTTGGTAATTAAGGACAAAAATGTCAAATCATGGAAACAATTGACATGATTGGTGGAAAATGGGTTCAATCTATCTACCACATGCACTACACCTAACTGGAAAGTGTGTAAAGAAGTTACCACCCACTGTTAGCATAAAGAAGGGCTTCCACTTAGCGCCAGTGAGAATATATATATATTCATCCACTAAATCAACGCTGGATGACTCTATCAAATTAGTGTGAATAATTTTCAGATACCATCTTGAAAGTATACAGCTGTTACAGAATCTGCAATCAAGGACTTAGAGTACTACCAGGGTTCTATA
This sequence comes from Massospora cicadina, assembly GCA_022478985.1. Taxonomy (NCBI): domain Eukaryota; kingdom Fungi; phylum Entomophthoromycota; class Entomophthoromycetes; order Entomophthorales; family Entomophthoraceae; genus Massospora; species Massospora cicadina. The sequence goes on from JAKSZP010003946.1 coordinate 281,202, forward strand.
ACACAAAATACTCTGGAGAGTTGAACATCATCTTGGGAAATATCACTTTCCAACTTATCAAAAATTTAACTAAATGCTGGAAAGAATATCAAGGCAACGATCCTTAAAGTCAACAAGAGAGTCAAAGACAAAATAGGCTACCAGAGTTCAGTCTAGGGAACACGGTTTTGTTATATAACATTTGGAACCCACATCCAAAGAAGTTATAGGCCATTTGGACTGAGCCTGCTACTGTCCTGATGAAGAGAGAGGAGAATAATCTATTTGAGATGATGATACTAACATTTTTTTAAGGAGCACACTTGGCACCTGAGGTCATCCCCCCAGTCTCATCTTGGTAGGGGAAATGACGCATATGAGGCCATGAATGGATCAAAAGGACAGTCCTCAACCAGCAGAATGAGAAGGGTTCACCCCCAAGCTGGTGGAGAGCTGGCAACCTACACGCCATGGATGGAAATGGATGATCCTTTCTTATAGATTTTGTTAAGCCAACAAAACTTCACAACCATCAGAGTGACATTAAGCAAATAATTTTCGCCCTGATGCTTCAGCAGATTTATTTAATGAATATGATGATGTCACCCAAAAACTTTTTCAAACCTGACCCCCTTTTATACTTTTGGAGGGCTAAAATAACTTTCCACTGACCAATAATTTTTTGATGAATTTGAATGAATTAAGACAACAGGGATGATCAAGGCTCAAGACGAATATTATAAAATTTGGAAAACAACCAAGTTTGAGAGTCACTCAAAAACATGATGTGATGCGCATCAAAGGAGTGCCACCGCTTAAACCCAAAGTTACAATCATATTACCAAATTTGATAATGAAGCAATTTCTGAAAAGATGCAACTGCCTCTAACCCAGAAGCGGTGAGGAATGAAAAGGTCCCTGGACATCTAGGCTCAGAGGTAAGTGCTGAGAGAAGGAGTTTGCGGTACAATAAATTACCCAAATAGATGAAGTAATGAAAGTGTCTATTAGATGCTATCTTTCTAGGGGATTCAGAAAATCCCCATATTACTACCCAAATTCTTACTTTAATTTACAATATTCATTCACTTTTCTATCTTTATTTTTAACTAGAACTATGAAATAATTCACTTCTTACTTTAAAAAAGAAACTTTTCCACAGAATCTCAATTTATTTTTTATTATTACTTATAGTAGTTTAACTGAAAAAACTGCCAGTATCCAGTCTGAGTTTAGTCATTGAACAGAATAAAGTAACCAGCTATGAGATCTGCTCTTTTTAAACAAGGTCCCTATATATCATAATATTTTTTCTGAGCTTCCAAAGGAAAGGTTGGTTTAACTTCCATTGAGTCTAAGGGCCAACATATTACGCATGTCAGAGAGTGTCAAATAGGATTTTCCAAGTGCGCAAATAGTATACCAAACAGATTGATACTGCAAAAAGAAGCTTCAGAGGTGAATTTGCTCTATAAAAATTGTGATCTAAGTGAAAGTTGATTGGTGCCTAATCTTCATGGAGTAAACCACCTGAGCAGCAAGTCAGCCTCACGTGTTAAGTGAGCTTAGGTCAACGAGCTGACTGGGTCTTTAGAAGAAACTTGATTTTAAATATTTATGGTTTTGTGATGAAAAATTTTTTGATAAGATTTTTATATCACGAAATTTTCTTATTGATATGTATATCAACAGAGCCCTTCTGCTGCAAATTGGTCATGTTATACTTTAATTTAATAATATTTTACTGTAAGTCTGGGGGAGCAATCCCTGCAGCTGAATCAGGAGATATTACCATTCCAAATCAAGAGAGGGAAGAAGCCAGCAGTCATCCCCCTCTCATCCTGGAAGAGTTAGCCCATGTGGTATATAAGATATGGGTGATTGTGTATCCCTTGAAGGTCACGTTCTTTTTTTAAACTAACCATGCATGAAAGGTACAGCAAATACAAGGGGTGTGTGAGGGAGGTAGCGGCGGTCAGGGTCCTTGGTCAGCAGAGAGCTTACAGTGATTCTGCCCCTCCAAAAGTTTTCAGTAGTTTGAAGTCCTGAGGTTGTTTAAGATTGTTCCTCTGAGATTAAATTGATTGAATAAATTTTGAGCATAGGATTGTTATCCGCCCTGGCTCTTCATCACCACTAATCATAAGCCAGTCCCTGATAAATTTGTGCAACCAAACCCTTTCTTGACTCAGTGGGTTCAGCCTTATGTGGCCTGGACATAGGCACTCCCTTTTGCCTGCCAGATGAAGTGATACTGATCTGCTAATCAGACTTGATGTGGAAGTAGAAATTGGTGGAAAAGTTTAAACGTAAGTCAACTGGCCAAGATGGGATCAATCCAGTGCCATAAAATTTCAAATGCTAATTCTTTGTAATCAAAAATTTTAAGTTTTTCCTAATGATGAATCGCATTTCTTGGGCCCCATTTTTGTTGATAAACTTATAATGCAGTGGACCCAACAGGTTCAGCTGTTGTCCAGTTTCCCCTATCTTTTTAAGTTTTAAAAAATCCAAATATCTTAACTTATTTGTGTGTTTCTGATATTCATTAAACAATTAATGGTAATTAATTTCAATTTTAAAAAATCCCTGGATAGTTCTCACAATTGCCTTTTTCATTTTCCATCCACCAATATTGATTGCTGAACCACAGGTATTCTAACTGGTGTTCTGGGTGGTCATTCACCTGGAGCTCCAGGCATTCTTATCATTATTGGCATGCTCTATGACATGATGGAGCAACCACAACTCTGGTCTTTCTCCACCCTCCTCGGTGAGAAGAGTGCTGAGATGACTTTGTGTCATAAGCTGATTACCCATTCTTCCACTCAAAAGCTATCCACCAAGTAAGGACGTATCTCATCACCCTGATAGGTAGATGGTTTCCTCCCAGCCCACATGTAGAATGGTTGGGGCCCTTTGGTTCTCCACAGGTTGACCAGCTTGTACGGCTCACAGGCATGGGGGTGTTGTTTGTCCCTGCAGTCATTGTCCCAACCCTCAACCTACTGTTTTGTTCTCAGGGGAGAGTTCTGGGGTGGTCACGTCCAATGCTCCAGGTGAACAAATTTAAGTAAATCTGTTGGTGCCTTTGTTGACTACTGGGCAGCAGCCAGGAGGTGAGCGTGGCTTATGTGGCTGGTGCCACGGTTTCCTCCCCTCTAGGTGCTTTTAGGGTCAGTCAGGTTGATATTCTGGTTTCTAAATTATGTCTCGCCAGGTGGCTAAAAACAAGATCAGGAACATCTCTGTTTCTGGTACAGATTCAGTTGGGCTTTCATGTGGTATCCGTGGAGTCTCTCCTGGTCACAGATGTAGTTGGAAGCTTCAGAAACTTGCAGATCTCTCAGGTCTTGGACCTGGATCTCAACGTTGGGTCTTCAGTGTTAAGTGCATTTGTCAGATTAGATGATGTGTTATGCGGTGTGGAAGCCCATAGCATTCTCAGTACGTGGGTATGGTTTCTGCGGTTAGTTCACTGCTGTGCCAGACTTGTTGTTCCCTATTATCCTTGGAGTTGGGTAGTGGCAGGGGCAACAGGTGAGTATCAATCTGGAGCCCAACACATTATCATTTTAAAATTTGTATGTGCTGGCAAGTTTTCCCTTATTAAATTTTTCCCCTGTGAGAGCAGTGGGGTCAATTGTTTCCGCTCCTTCTTAAAAAAATGCTACCGGCGGATTTCCCTTTTAGCTTGGCTTAGTTCCAGGCTACTTTTGATATAAAAAAGGCCAGCCACCCTCCCCTACCACTCTGAGCATGATCTGGCTTTCCGTATGACAGTAAATGTGATGAACACCAACTTGCTCTTGTATCCATATACTGAGCAAGAGGATAAGGCTCTGGAGGTGTGGTTGGATAAGATGCTTACAAAAGGGTAAGTGTTTTCAGACATCTCCTATTGCATCTCACATAGCTTTCATTCAGGAGGCTGACAGTATGTTGCGCCTCATTGACTAAGGACAATTGAATAGTACCACCATTCACAATCCCTACCCCTTCCCCTCAAACAGATGACTAGCCAGGCTTTCAAGATCCCTGGTGCTTTGAGCTTAGTATTGTGAATGCTTTTAACCAGTTTGAGTGGCATAAGGACAGGAGCGGCTTATTGTGATATGAACTCAGAGAGGGATCTTCCAATTCTGAATGCCCTAAATCAGCTTGAAAATTGCCCCAGCTACATTACAGTGTCTAAGAAGTTTTAAATTACACTACCAAGGGGGCAGGTTTCTCTCATAGTTACATAAGTAGAATCTCCAAAAAGCGATAAATTGAAGTAAAAAACAGGTTATAAATCAACCAAATTTTATTATTGGAAGGATGAAATATTTATAGGTTTTGTAATGGTTTGGGATCTGTTTGAAATAATTAATTGTTGAGCAATCAAATCTTCTATCACATGATCAGGATGAGACTGATCATTCTTATTAACCTTGATAAATTTAGATAGATTACAATCTCCTATCTATAGTACCAGGGGAATTGATGGAGTAGAATTTTAGAACCAAGAGAATTCATCAAAATCCTGACACTTCTACCCTCAAGGTTTGATCACGGAGGATAGTGAATTCTTAAAAATCTCAGGTAAATTTGGTTTATCACTATACTAGTATCCATATGGACAATCGAGTACTCTAATCTTTTTCAAAATATAACTCTATATGGACCAGACCAGTTGGATCCCAACTTTTCATTTCATCCACCAGGCCAAGAGTGATAATACATAACGAAATCCCCAATCTGATACTCAAATAAGGCGGGTTTATGCTGATTGCTTCTTTGGGTCTCCTTTTTTGTGGTTATTTCAATTGATTTCATGGCTTGAGCTTGAAGACAAATGGTTTCATCAGACAGATTTCTCATAGTTAAATCAAAGTTTTTGGGTATACTTTCTTCAATTATGGCCTGAATAATAGAAGGGACTGATGGATCTCGCCCATATATGCATTTGAAAGCGACATCTTGATGATCTGACGATAGCTTATTTGGTATGAAAATAGGGAAATTGGTAAATAGAAGTTTCACCAAGAGGGATCAGTGGAAGCCATCTTCCTTAATATCGAGACTAGAGTTCCATTGACTTGTTCAATGGCTCCGTTCATGGATGGATTGTAAGGAATGACAAATCGTTGAGTAGTATTAAAAAATTTAGATAGTTCTTGTAAAAGTTTTGAGGTAAAATTAGTCCCATTGTTGGAAATAAGGACTTTGGAACACCCATGTTGGGTGATGATGTGCTGGTTAAGGAATAGCGCAGTAGTCTTAGCAGAAGGGGTGGCAATGAAAAATGGACTCAACCCATTTAGTTAGGTGATTGACTGCGATAATAATGAATGGAAAATGGCCTCAACCCATTTAGTTAGGTGATTGACTGTGATAATAATGTACTGATGGCATGCAATTTTCGAGGGAAAAGGCCTACAACATCAATGCTTACCACTTTGAACACTTTAGTTGGGGGAATAACTTGATGTTGATAAGTAGGTTTGGAAGCTCCATGTCTTTTATAAATGAGACATGAGTTAAGGGTCTCTCAAATTAACTCAGTCATGTTATTCCAATAATATCAGGTTTCAACCATTCTTGAGTCTTCTTTAATCCGCTGTGACCCACTTGTTCATGTCCCTCCATAACAGCATGAAATCTTGAGTTTGGGTGCAAAAAGGGTAACCACTTGGATTTGACCTTTTTATATAAGGTTCCTTCTCAAATCATGGTATCTTTGGTGATATATCTTAAAAAAGCTCGATTCTATTCAGATTCTCAATCCCACAATTACAGTTGTCTAATAAGATTATATAGGCGTTCTTCCTTTCCCAAATCCAGGGTCAGTATAGGCAGTCAAGACAGACCATCAGCATTGTGATGCTGAGTACTCAAACGATACACAATAGAAAAATCGTAATTTTGTAATCTTAGAGCCCAACGGGCCAATCTCCCATCAGGATTCTTCATATTTTGCAACCATCTTAAAGAAGAATGGTCAGTAATAAGAGTAAAATGCTTACCATATAGAAAAGGATGGAAGTGCTTAATATCTAGAATCACAGCCAAAGACTCCTGCTCCATTACACTGTAGTTACTTTCAGCCTTGGACAAAGTTTTGCTTTAGAGCGTGAGGGGATGATCAATCTGCTCTGCGTCACACTGGGATAAAATTGCTCCAATAGCGACATTACTGGCATCAGAATGCAAGGAGAAAAGGCTTATTGAATCGAGGATGAATCAAAACAGGTGCCTTAGCCAAGTTATTTGTAAGGAATTGAATGACTGTTACTGGGCTGAGCTCCACTCAAATGGCACCCCTTTTTGTAACAGATTGAATAACGGTTCTCTCATATCAGCAAACTTGGATATAAATTGCTGATAATACCCAAACATGCCAAGAAAGACTTGGATACCCCGCAGAGAGGTTGGAGCAGGCATTCGTTGAATAGCTTGAATTTTAGTTGAGAGGGGGTGAATCCCTTTAGCAGATACCTGATGCCCTAGAAAATTCCATTTCATTTTGGAAGAATGAACATTTGGAAGGTTTGAGCTTTAGAGAAGAGTTCCAAACCCTCAGGTTGGGACCATCTAGTACTAAAAGAAGAGTTCCAAATTTTGTTAAAAATTTCTTTTAAATGACCCAGATATTTGTTAAATGTTTTGGAAAACACGGTAAAATCATCCAGATATACCAAAACATAAGTGAGTTTTAAGTCCCATAACATTCCATACATGGCCCATTAAAAAGTTACTGGCGCGTTGCTCAATCCTTGTGACATGCGGGTTGGTTCAAATAAACCTTCACTGGATATTAAGGCACACTTAGCTCGATCTTCCAGGGATAAATCAATTTGCCAGTATCCACTGGGTAAATCCATTGCAGAAAAATAAGTTGAGCCAGCCAACAACCAAAGAGAATCATCAATTTGAGGTAAAAGATAACTATCTCATCAAATAATAGCGTTCAATCTATGATTATCCATAATCACTTGATGAGAACCATCTTTTTTCTTAATTAGCAGCAATGGAGAGGCACAAGGACTATTGGAGGGTTTCAATAATCCAGCCTCCAATAGTTGTTGCAATTCTTTGGAAACTTGAGCTTCCTCCACTTTAGATTTGTGATAGGGCTTAGCACGAATAGGAAGGTGATCGCCAGTTTCAATGGAGTGCATTACTCCTTTCATTTTACCAAAATTGTAAGTATGCTTAGCAAAAATGTCAGGGTATTCTTCTAATAATTGAAGATCTTGTCTCTCCTGTTCCTTCCTTGGTGTTTTCCAATTGCAGGCCCCACAGTAAGAATTTTCTGATCACTTTCCAGCCCAAAGTCATGTAAGCTTCCAAAAGGCTTAACATCATAGATTCGAGATAAAGGTAATAACTTGACATAAGCAATTGGATGGTTTTGATCTACTGTTTTTGTTTCATCAGTAAGGTTTTCCAATAAAACAGATAATGATTTTGAATAAGCATAATCCAATACTCCAGGACAAGGCAAGATTTCTTTAGCAGAAGGTTGAAAATGCCTTGTACTTATATCAAATGTCCTTTGGGAATAGAAAAATGTAATGAAGTATTAATAATTACCTGCAATTTTGGCGGAATGACTAACTTCTTATGGGGAGAAAATAGGCATCCCTTCTTCAATATCTGCTGAAAGAGGTGGTAATTAAACACGAGGGTCTCCACCATGGTATTTAATATAATAAGAGCTTTTAGATTCCTCCATAAGACATAACTGACGTTTGGTATGACCAGGTTCATTTAACAGTAAGGGAACTCTAAACCCCAAAAGTGAAAATGATGTATCTGGATAATTAATAATTTCACTGAAGTATCTCAAAAATTGAGTCCCCAAAAATAGATCATAACTCAAATTATCAAGGACAATAAAAGTAATCTTAAAGTTTACTTCCCAATCTTTAGAGGAAGTGATTAAAAGGCTCCAATTGACAGAGTACTCTGAGGTCCCGCAGTGTCATATTCTTCATAATGGGAAATATCAGGCATTAATTTTATTCACTTGATAAAGTTTAAAGACAACATTCACCGGGGATCCAGTGTCAAAGATAGCCTTAGCATTGACTTGATTCACTCAAAAATCAATGCAGGTAATGGTACTTCCAAACTGAGAGAATAAAGCCAACAAGGAGGGCAAGGAATAGGAGAAATGTTCATTTTTATTAGTACTCCAAAGGGATTTGAAGTTCTTGTTGCATACTTATATCAGTATCAGTGTGGAGAATCTTATTTTGTTTATCTTTTATTTTTATCATCAGCTTTTTTCTTATAACAGTAATCCTCAGAATGAAAATATTGATGACAATAATTACTTGAACTTCTCTAGTATTCTCAGGAACAGCGTAAACTCTAGGGTGACTAGGCCTTGAGGAATCATAGACTCAGGGTTTTTCAGAAAATTGAGAAGGCAATTCCAATAAGGCCTCCTTGATGTCTAAATACTTCTAAAAAAATTTACGCTAATAAGGAAAACTTGCATCTGAGTTCTAGAAGTAAAAGCGGACATAACTGCAGTGATTGCATCATCCAAATTTAACTGACCACAAGCTACCAAAGTCTGAGCTTCCCAATAAAACTGATGAGCAAAATCTTTGATAGATTCATTCTGGTGAGGCTGTATACCCATAAAGGCCTATTTTTGAGAGGATAGGGTTTGCTCACTCCAAAATTCTTTGATTAGCGCTTCTTTGACCTGATACCAAGTAAAGCAGGTAATCAAGTGTGGTACCATAATATCCTGAGCTAATCAGTTAAGGAAATTCGGCAAGTAATTCATTTTTTGGTGATCCATGGCCTCACTTAAAGCCTTTTCATATAAATAGAGGTAGGATATAGTGCTGCCTTCCCCAGGAGAGTACTTGTCTTTAAATACCAGTTTGAAACACATTGGAGCATTGGCAGTCAAAACATGTACTCCAGGGTGTTTTGATTAGCGGAAACATAAGATTTGGAGTCAGAAGCTTGAGAAGAAAACGGTGGATAAGGGCCGACAGTATCAGTATGAATTTCACTAGTCTGTCAATTCAAACAGCATGTACCACTTTTTCATCCAACTGATGAGATAGTTTATAAATTTGCTCCTGCTGTGCATTTTACTTATGTTCCATTGTTTCAATTTTTTACTTAGAGCATCTTGCCTTTTGATTTGTAGGCTTGAAACAGGATGTCTGTGTCCTTTGCCCATTACCCAGATTACCCAATTTTTCAGATAAAGACTGAAGCGACAGGAGGGGGTCAATCATTACCCATCAGGTGTTAAGTTACACTCCTTGGCCACTTTGTAAAATTGCTCACATATGTGAGCCATCATGCTTAATAGAGAGTCACTTTGTTTAAAGGATCATGAATGCCCATCAGCACCTGGGGGTCCCTGAGGTCCATCTGCACCTGGCAGTCCATGGGTCCCTTCAACCCTGGGGGGTACATGGGCCCATCAACGCCAGGAGGTCCATGTGGACCTTCACCCCCAGGTGGACCATGAGGTCCTTCAACCCCAGGAGGACCCATAGCTCCAGAGGTTTTCTCTACTTTGTTGACTCAGAATTGAATTCCAGAGTAAAACTGCTCCAATTGGAAAAGACAGTTTTTGATTTCCTCTTCCATTGCTTGATTGCACTAAGAGAAGTTGGGGTATACCCTCTTTCCATTCTTGCTGAATTTTCTGGACTCGCTTTTGGAACTGTAAATCAACAAAACTGGACATCCTGTGGTCAAACTGAATAAGATGTTGATGTACTGTTGAGAAGTATCCCATTATCGATTAAGTATCTTGATTATCTATGCTAAACTCAGAGGCATAAACTCAGTAACATAATTATTCAGGTACTGGAGTCCTACTATTAAATTAAGCATCCCTTGATGATGCATTCCCACTACTGGTAATATATGGTATAATTTAGGTGTACAAGCTGATGCAAGTAATTCTTGGTGCCAATTCCTGACATTTTGGAGGTTTGTAAACTTCCGCAAGATAGAGGTACAGCATCAGAACAAGATCAAGTGTATCAGATTCCAGGATTTAAGGCTCCCTCAAGCATTTGATTGATAATATTTTGTATATCCTCAAACGGGATATGAATTTTTGCTGAAAAGTGTAAATTAGGATCATAAAACTCCAGGTTGGCACGGAATTCCATTGTTGATGGTACTCTTGGGATTTCAGTTCTCGTTGAATGGACCCATTGTAAAATACTGCCTTGCTCATGGTCTTGAGTTTCTTCAGGCGAAAATTGAGAATCCCTATTTTTGATAGACTTTTTCACTGGTTCATAATTCAGAGTGCCCCTGTAGTGAGCACCTCTGTAAGTTTTGATTTACACTTTCAAGAGGGAAGGTTTTCTCTCATAGTTACATAAGTGGATTCTCCAAAAAGAGATAAATTGAAGTAAAAAACAGGTTTTATATCGACCTAATTTTTATTATTGGAAGGATGGAATATTTATAGGTCTTTTAATGGTTTAAGACCTGTTTGAGGTAATTAATTGTTGAGCAATCGAATCTTCTATCCATTGATTGGAATGAAACTGATCATTCTTATTAACCTTGATAAATTTAGATAGATTACAATATCCTTCTGATAGTGCCAGGGGAATTGATGGAGTAGAATTTTCAGAACCAAGAGAATTTGGCAAAATCCTGACACAGTGTATGATTGATGATGAGTTTGGCAACCTTCAGTTTACCTGTGTGGTGGCATATATTGATGATATCCTCGTACATTCCCCCACTCCCAAGTAGCATTATAAAGATCTGGAGACAGCATTGGCGGCGTTGCACAAGGCCAACCTTTATGTAAGACCTTCTAAGTGCAAGTTCTTCCAGGAGGAGGTTACCTTTCTGGGTAACCTTGCCCTGAAAGATAGTTCTTGCATTCCCCCAGGAAGCCTGAGGCTATACTTGAGTGTCCCACTCCCATAACCAGAAGCAGTTGTGGAGCTTCTTGGGCATGATCATCTCTTTGAAAAAATTCTCTCCCACCCTATTGCAGTTGGCCATGCCGCTGCAACCTCTGACTGGGAAATAGTGTTGTTATGCTAGATGGAGGAGTGCCAGAAGGTATTTGACGCTTTTAAGGTGGTTTTTCTGGCGCCTCTCATTCTCAAGCATACAGATCCCATCAAGCCATTTATCTTCACATGTGATAACTTATCCCCCGCTGTGAGGGCTGTATTATTGCAAGGACACAACAGTTTGGAACACCCTGTTGCCTAATTTCATGCAAGTTCAATTAGACTGAACAGTCCTGGTCCATCTATGATAAGGAGTTGGCTGCTGTGTCATGGTCTCTTACCCACTGAAAGTACCTTCTACAGGTGTATGGCATGAGGTGAATGTGCAGATGGATCATCAGGCCCTTATGTATTTTTGGATGCCACAGAAGCTGGCGCATCATCAGGCTCAGATGTATCATTACCTCTGTAGTTTCATTTTTAAATACAATTTTATAAAAAGCACCTTTAATATACTACTTGACTTTTTGAGTCACAACCTTGCATTGAGTCTGGTGAAGGCAGATGAGCAGGAGTTAAATATGGTGATTTCACCAACCCAAATCCTTGCCATTTCTCCTGCCACAATTCAGCAGCAATTAGGGCCTCAAAAATGCAGCTGTCACTCAGGCAGTGGTAGTTCAGATGACTTGTATGGAGGGTTGGAGTTGGTGGACCAGCTGGCACTGCCAACGCATAAGCAGTCTCATTATATGTTGGCAGAGGGGATTCAGTTTTGGTCAAGGCTATGGGCACCAAATCAACTCCAATGTGAAGTGATTTGGGCTCATCATGACACTTCTGTGACGGGTCAGCCAGGCAATAAAAAAGCCACAACTTGGTGAAGTGGGCATACAACTTGCCAGGGATCTCTAAGGATATTCTGGCATGGATTGCTAGTTGCATAACATGCATAATGGTGAAATATGATCATTCCAGTCAAAATGGTTTTCTATATCCATTGCAGCAGGCTAAAGGCCCAGGGATCCCAGTTTCAGTTGATTTCATTGTAGAGCTCCCTAGATGTAATGACTATAACATGGTTATGGTCACTGTAGACCATTTCACCAAATTCTCCTTATATATCCCCTAAACATACTTTATTACTTCAGAGGAAACTTTTGCCTCTTTTCATGGCATGTTTTCTCAATATTTGGGTTACTGTAGGAAATTGTAAGTGATTGGGGGCCACAGTTTACAGAGCGCTTCTGGATAACCCTTCTGTATTGCTTTAAAATTCATCCATGCCGTTTCACAAAATATCAACTCCAAGTGGATGATCATATGTAATGGGTCAACTCAATTTTGAACAGTATCCCCAGTGTTATGCCACGGCCATGCAGGATTCTTGGGCGGATGACCTTCCGTTGGACCAGTTTGATTACAATAATGTTTCCCATGCATCCACTGGATTTTCACCTTATGAAGCCATATCGTGGTATAACCCCTCATTTTACCATAGGCTGTGCCTTTGACCAGAGATCCCTGCAGCAGCAGAAAATGCGCAGAAGATCTGGAGCACTCAATCCTTAGTCTGGGAGCATCTGACCAAAGCCATCAGTGATTATAAGCGGTTTGCAGATTAAGAACTTCTCCCACCCAAGAGATCATGATAGGTTCCTTAATTATGCTGGATATCCGCCATCTGTATATGAAGGTACCCTTGCGGAAGTTCATGATCAAGTGCTTGGGTCCTCACATATTTGAGGAAGATTTGGGTAATGGGACCTTCCAGTTGGCTCTGCCCACTCATTGGAAGCAACATTCCATCTTCCATGCTTCCTAGTAATCACTGTTTAATAGCATGCCACCAATGGATCTTGAGTCATTTGTGATTAAAGATGCGGCAGAATCAGAGGTGCATAGTATTTTAACATCTCATCACTCACATTGCTGGTACAGTTTTTGGTATCATGGAAGGGTCTTCCCACATATGATAATATCTGGGTTCATGCTCACAATTGTGTGAGCTGCTGTGAATTGTTGGAAGCCTTCTATGAGGCACACCCAGATGCTCCCCATCCCCCATGAAGGTTGCATCTATCTTGGCAATCAAGCTCCCAAAAAGCTCATAGGAATAATGCACTAGCACAAGTTCCTGATGGGGGATCCCCCATCTCATGAAGATAAGGGTAATATAAATCTAGGGGAGCAAGACTGCAGCTGAATTGGGAGCTATTTCTGTTCCAGACCAAGAGAGAGAAAAGGCAAACACCTTTCTCTCTCATCACCCTGGGTAATTTAGTACATGTGGTAGATGAGAGGTGGGTAACATTGTATCTTTTGAAGGTTGCATCATTTTCCCCTATGCTACCTATGCATGAGTTGGTACAGTGAATACAGGTGGTGTGGGGGAGGTGACGGTAGCCAGGGGACCTTAGCCAGCAGAGGGTTGACAGCTAATATTTCTCATAAGGTTTCAGGCAGTTCCAGTTCTACAAAGGAAAATATCTTGAGTTTCTCAAGAGAAAATTGACTAAATTAAATTCACGATTGGGAATTAATATCCATTATGGCTCTTCATCACCAGTAATTGCAAGCCTGTCCCTGATAGGTACAGGTTTACCAAACCCTTTCCTGACTCAGTGGGACCAGCCATATGTGGCCTGGCTATAGGTGCACTCAGTCATTTACCAAACAAAGCAATGATGATCCACTAAGAGGAATCATGGTATAAGGGGAAAGTTGGTAGCAAAGTTTAAGCGTGAGTCAGCTGGATAGTCTGGGATCTATCTGGCATCATAGAATTTCTGGATGCTAATTTGGCATAATTATTATTGTTAAATTATTCCTGATGGTGAATAGAATTGTTCAAGTCCCCAAGTTGGTTGATGGGCTTATAAGGCAGTGGACACCAACAGTTTTCACTGTCAATCCATTTTTACTCCTTTCCGCCATGTTAAGTTTCAACAAAAAAAGTAATAAACCAAATTTATTTGTGTGTTTCTGATTTTCTCTATTTAATTAGTGGTGATGATTTCAAAAATTCTGGAAATCCCTGGCTATTTCTCATGGCTGCCTTTTTCATTTTTTATCCATCAATATGGATGGCTGTACAACAGGTATTCTGGCTGGTGTTCTGGGTGATCACTCACCCAGAGCTCCAGTCCAGCCTTATTATTTTCAGCACACACCATGACACTTACCCTAACATATTTATCAAGTGATTTCTACTTTTTGCTAGTATTGCAATATCAGTGTTACACATAGGTGAGTAATTAGTCTTCTTTTCAGTATCTACAAAATACTTATAACTAAATTCTAACTTTGGTTTATTGAAACAAGAACATGGCTCTATAATAAGCTATTTGTATCAAAATAAAAATAGAATACTGGGGTGTTGATTCAATAGTCTATCCTAAGGGTACAGTATATAGTCAAAAGCACTTGGATTAAAAATTTGACGCAACGCTAGGCTAGATTTCAAATTTCCATTTTAAAATATTGAAGTTTATTAATTGGTACCTTAGAGTTACTTAAAAAATATCGGTACATATCAATCTATCTAATAGTGCTAAAACGCAGTGTGCCTTGCAAATTAAATTTAGGTCAGAGCGCTGGTAGACTTCATGTAATGTACACGTTGTGAAAATTTATACCTCACTTTGTTATTTTTTGCATTTTAATAGCTCTGCCAATTCTAGTGCAAAATTCGGTAATAGCTTGTATTAATAGTACTGAAACACAGATAAAATATACTGATAGCTACATCTCTATCATGTATGAAGGCTAAAAATCTGTTTCATTTGATTTTGTCATTTATTGCACAAATTAAAAAGATTGTTATAATTGAATGAAACATATTTTTATAATATTTAGACTCAATATATTATGATATTAATCCTTAAAGAAACAATAAAAATATTAGAGATAAACACTGTAAAGTAACCTAAGTTAGAAGGTTGAGGTGCAAACTAGTCTATTACTATGTTACACGAAGATAATTTATAAATTTATTAAAGTGAAGGCCATTTGGTTCCATATATAAGAAACTAGTGTGCATCATCACTTTAAAATTTCGAACTCCTCTATTTTGTATATATAGCAATTTGATAGATAATTTTAAAAAGGGTAAAATTAGAATATTATTAATTCTTATATAACCTTGGAACTAGCCAGATCTTTTAATATTAGAATTGCTTTTCTATACTTAAGGCATATTAGTAAATGGCTGAAACTAGATATAAGATAATGTCATGTTTGGCTATTTTTCAATAAGTGGTAAAAAAGGTTTATTGGACGTTTAAAAATATGTAAGGAATCAAATTAATTTCATAATTTTAGAGGCAAAGATTTAATCAAGAAATGATACTTTTGCGAACTTCATGCAGACGTTTGAGACGATCATCGCACTCGATCCGCTTCGAGGCGGTGGTGGGGTCTTCAATCAACTTTTTAAGGACATGGCTACTATCGTCATCCAAGATGCCCAATTCTTGAATGAGATGGCATTCGATGGAGTTTGCAAATTTTTGGACCAGCGAGCGATAAATGATCATGGGAACGAGGTCGCCAAACCGCAACTGGGCTAGGCGGTAGTAGGCGGCGCTACTTTCAAACACTTTACGAACTTTGGTGTCATATAGTCCAGGAAGCAAAGAAGGCAGCATGTTCTTTGTGGTATTGATCCCAATTGAGGCCAGGTGAGAGATAGCTTGGTTGATTTTGCTATCAGATGTTTCGTTAAATTCTGCAAGATATTCTTCATTTAGAGGTGCCTCGAGAGACTCGTGATATTTGCATAAGATCTCCTCAAGATGGCTCATATTCCACGTAGCTGGGCAATCCATTTCCATGTCACAGGCATATAGAATTAAACTTTCAGTAGTCTTCACCAATTTGTTTAAAAGCTCATCTAGTTTAGATCTAACAACTCAATATAAGACCAACATTATACTTACTCAATAGTAGTGGACAAGAGATAGAAACGTCCAAAATCGAGGCGGGCATGGTCTAAAATCAGAACTTTAAGTTCCCCTTCTACTTCTGAGAGACAATGGAGGGCGGTTTCGCGCCAATTCTTTTGACAAGCTCTGACCAATTCATTCAGTGCTTCCCCTTTAACAAAAAGGGGTAATTCTCTTCCCTTTTGGCGGTCGATGATTTCAGCTATCTGATTGGGCGTGAACCCAAATTCCAAATCATTCTCATCATCATAAAAAATATGAGGGATTGAGGATTTTGAATCATTGTAAGGATCTGGATTAGGTATGATGAACCGTAGATGATTGCTAGCAATGATTGAATTAAAATTTTCAAAATATCCTTCAATTTTCTGATAAATTTCCTTTTTGGGGTCTCGAGCTTCAAGCATTTCTTTAAGTGAATTACTAAAACTTTGAATACAGATAAGGAGCTCCATCTTTAGGTTTTGGCTTAGAGGTGGCGGAAGAGCGGCTAATTCCTTTTGAGCGATATCTAGAAGCTCGTTCACCTTTTCTCTCATAGAGGGAAGAGATTCCTCAATAAGTTCTGTAAGGCGGATACTGAGCGCTTCGCTAAGTCTGTCAACTCCCATACGTTCCTTGGCACTGGCGCTTGCTGTATTCCATGGCGAGTTTACCTTAAAAAATATCTTTTCACGTTCACGCGCCTCCTTGAAGGTCACTTTCTCATCAAGCTCTTGTTTGGTTGGATTTTTGATGATGTAATAGCCAAGTTTTAGCTTATAACGTCGATTGTTGAGAACTTGGAACCAGGTGTCATGACAGCCTGCCTCAATCGTATCAGGCTTTGTCAAGACTCCAATAGTGCGTTCGCCTTGAGGATCTGCATCTTTGGCTAAACTGAGAATGGCTTGATTTTCGATCTCATCCTTACAAGAAATGGTTGCAATGATGAGGGCACGAGGATTTTTAATATAGAATCGAACCATTTCCTCCACCAGGCTAATTGATCCTGCCTCTGACATATTCTCAGTGGTGCGAATGATTCCAGGAAGATCAATTAGTGTAAGGTTGACATTCGATCCAATAATCTTGATACAAACGGTGTTAACTGTAAGTTAGTTCATTTGAATTGACATCCTTCGTGCGTGACTCCAAGCTTGAGTCATTGAACTTGTAATCTCGATAGATGCTAGGATTTTTATCTGGGTTTAGTATAGCCTTTTGAGCACGGCGCACCATCATTTCAACATCCTCAATATTAGTAATCCCGTTATAGAATTCAACATCTTTTGGCTTGGTTAGAGGGAGACCATTTGAATTGACCTGAAATTGCAAGCTGATGCTGCAATTCCATTCTTCACTGTTGCCTTCTGAAAGGCGTAGTTCCGTGGGGCAACGAGTGCAGGTGCCATCTGATCGAGGCAGCATAATTCCCGAGATGCTCTCAATTAAACTGGACTTTCCAGCACTCTGGTTTCCGCAAAAGACTACGGTGGGGAGGTCAATGTCAAGAGCAGCACCTTCATCGCGAATTTTATCTATGAGTTGGATGATACTTTTGGAACGTTTCTTGTAGCCTTTCATTTAAGAGTTTTATTCCGTGTAGATTAGCTACCATCTATGTAATGCTGCTATTTATACTTAGTAAAGCACTTTTTCAACCCTATGATCTTTGTATGGAGCTAAAATCAACCCCTTGGATATTGCAATATGGTTATAACCTCATTTAAAAGTCTTTGAAAGATTATTGGCTCAGCATTTACTCTATAGCCCATATTAGTATAAAGTCATTGAAGGTAGTACAAATAAGTTAGATTATAATATTCTTTGAGCACTCAAACTTTATTGCTGTTTTCTGAATCACACCAGTGTATTAACATATCATTGTCATTGAAAAAACGAAACACAAGAATAAGTTGTGCGCGCCGATCACTCTGTCTTGTACTTTATTTTTAAATTTTATTCGAGGTGGGCCGACCTGGGGACGATACCGCACCGATTAGGGAAGTGAAGAAAATGGGAAAGGAGGATAAAACCCGGAAAACCTCCATGCGCGGCGTATGATAGGCCAGGAACTCCATGGACCGCCTTTGCTATTCGCTATCTCGGTTCGGGGCATTGGTGCGCAAAACCAACACAGTCAAAATCGTCCCCTACCCAAAGTCCATTACCGGGATCGAACTCGGGAGGCACTTGTACTTTGTTTTTATTTAAAAATCTTTAAAAAGCGCCCAAATCCTTCATCCCTTTGAGATATCTGAATTGATTAAATATAGAGCTCAATTGAGTTATACAATAAAAATAAAATTTTCCACCTTAAAATTTTATATTATCTTTTATCTTATATACCTGTAATTCAGGAATAACCTTAAATATCCTTGCATAGCTGACCCTAGGCACCGATTCGCCACAACTGATATTCCCGAGAACATCGAGCTCCACGTACCGCATGTCGTGATAGAATGGATAAATTGCCAACTTCACAACTTATCCAGCTGCTTGCCTTAAATGAACAGGCAATTCAAAGTTGTTGCAAATTTCAGTGTAAATAATTTAAATATCAATTGTTAGCTGGAAAATGCCTAATGGAAAAGTCAAAAAAGGTTAACCAATTAAGTTGGTTAATGCTGTACCTTTACTGATGGATTACCTGCAAATAATTCAAATTTAAGTCTAGGAATTCTAAGAGCATAGCTAATTAATTAGATAACCAATGTAAAAAGTCACATAGACTTCAAATAAAAATGATTACGTAATATTATGTTAATAGATCGCAGTATGTGCATTATGGCTATGCAAGAAGGAAAGGGTGCAGGTACAAATCAATCTTGTCAAACAATTGCCTGTCCAATTAAAAGAAAGGGATGTTTTGGGTACAAATAGTTCTAATGAAGGGGGAGTCCACCCCGCACCAGCTCTAATTTGGTGATCATTGGACAATTACCTGTCCAAGCTGCTAATGATAATGTTTTGACTTTTAATACAGATAAAATTGGTCAAAAGACCCTGGGCTGATTCCTGGTGGAACCCCTCAAATTGAAGTAACACTTTTACTAATATATCACAGGCAAATAGTATGAGTTCAGGTAAATGAATTGCACCAAATATGCGCCAAAATCAGGGGAGTCCATCAGGTTTCCTCCCTGACCCACTGCTAAAATGATTCAAGTACCTATGCTATGAACACCCCTTTATACCCTTGGAGAATGTCTCAAAAGCTGCAACTATCTTTCCTCAGGGTGATTGTCTCAAATATATATAATTTTTTCCTCACAGACATGTCATACCTACTCTTGACCCTCAATCAGCTATTCCTTTAAAGCGAGCCAAAATTTGAGAGCTCCAATAGGTTAGATATCTACATTTTCTATTTTAGACCCAAAGCTAATATTGAATTTCATGCTATCTTAATTAATGCCCTAAGTCAATTTAAATACTAAGCAGTGAGATTAGAAGAAAGTTGGCTTTCAATCCCCTCTCCAATACTTAATAAAAACTGATAGAAACCTAACTTTTATTACAACTTATAAGTGGTATTATTTTATTTAGTTGTGAAAAACCTCTTTTGTTTTTATTTTGGCAGTTGAAATAATACTTCTCCCGTATTATTGTTGAAAACTGGGGTAAATTAGCACCAGCAAGCTTATATCCCACCAAAACTCTTTCTGCTAAGCATCACTTTTTGAAAATCAATTCATCCTGAAATTTAGCTCCACTAAAGAGATTTACGAAAACTATTAGCAAATATGGTGGGAAACCCCACAAAAGGACCCGCAGGCTATGCCAAATGAGCCAGCACCACCCCCAAACGAAGCAACCCTTGGTTACCCACCTCAGGGTCAACCAGAATCACCCGCTCTCAAGCAGCAGCCATGAAAGCAGGCACCACCCCCCAACCTGGAGCTACTTCAACTAGCGCCAGTTCACCTGATTGCACTTCTGCAACCTGCACGCCTAATAGCTCTGTGTGCGCTGCCTCCCACCAACCCGCTGGGCCCCCTCCAACCAAGGAGGCCATCACCCACGCTGTTTTAATGGCGCCTGCTCAGTTGAATGCAACTCAGCCCATTCAGGCATTCACCTCCCCCATTGTGTCAGCTAATTCAGCCCCATCTATTATTGCTGATGCCATGTTTCTGGCTCCCTCCATGAGGGGCAATACCCAGCTACCTGGCCCCCAAACCCTCAGATGTAAGGTTGGATTAGCCGCACATTCTGGTTCACTAAGCACCAAATTGGGACAATCTACTCTTCCCAATGAGGATACAAATGGTTTGGATTTTGGAACTTCACACCAGTTCCAATCTCACCCATCCCATTTAAACCCTGTAATTGGCACTTCTCAAGTTGGCGCTTTATCTCCATATGTTGAAAATGACCAATTTACCAATCAGCCAGTGAGTTTTGCCCGTGAAATCACAGCAAATACTCGGGCTGAATTTACCCAAATAGATTGGGATGGTGATGAAATATTGCCCTCCTCCCAATTGGCTAGAGTTAATTCCAATCTGGATGGGCCTCCCCAATTTAGCGAGGCCCAACAATCACCTGGCCCCCAAACCCTCGGATGTAAGGTTGGATTAGCTGCACATTCTGGTTCACTAAGCACCAAATTGGGACAATCTACTCTTCCCAATGGGGATTCAAAGGGTTCAGATTTTGGAACTTTACCAGTTCCAATCTCACCCATCCCATTTAAACCCCATAATTGGCACTTCTCAAGTCAGCACTTTATCTCCATATGCTGAAAATGACCAATTCACCAATCAGCCAGTGAGTTTTGCCCACGAAATCAATCCAAATACTTGGGCTGAATTTATCCAAATAGATTGGGATGGTGATGAAACATCACCCTCCTCCCAATTGGCTGGAGTTAATTCCAATCTGGATGGGCCTCCCCAATTTAGCGAGGCCCAACAATCTGCCCCACAATTTAATATGATGCCAGCAACTGCTGAAACATTCCAGCAACAAGGGAACTCCACAAACTTGTTCAAACCACCAGCTCACACTCAACCTGCGATTGCAGCCCAAAGCAAACACAAACATACCAAAGGAGCCACTGGGGTGTGGCAAAAACCTCTGGCACCAACGCTACCCAAAGCTTATCCCCGTGAAGTGGCATTTATTGCTGATGTTAAGAAGAAATGGGCTGAAACTAGAGTGCAAAAGCTCTACCTCGCTCAACCCTTCTACGCAATTTGCCTTTGTTATGGGCATAACCCTGTTGAATTCTATACATAGGATTACTTCTCATACTTTGCAGCGATTGCGGAGACATTCTCAATTAACACCACCATCCATGAATCAGTGGAGGGCCACTACATCGATGTGGGCTTCACTGAAGCTGCCCTTGCTGACCATGCTGCCACCCTCCAGGTCATTATTCCACGTGGATCTCTTTGCATCTCCCGCACACACTCTCACCTGGAGAAAATTTCATGGGTTACTTTTTCTAACCTACCAACGACTGTTGATCCTGAGTCTCTTAAGCTGGTGCTCCATCGTGGTTTAATGGAGTTTGGGTCTGTTCTTTCACTGGACTTTAGCGTCCCCTCTTACTATGCTCCCACTCAAAGAGCTCGCACTACTAGGGCGTCGTTTATCCCCTCCCCCACTTGATCCCGCAACATTGAGGTTATTCCTCATGTGACGGTAGTTGGGGCATGCCCTGAGGTCTTTTTTGTCGACCCTGATCAGGCGCACCCCCGGTGTTCATGGTATAACGCCCTTGAACACTTGTATAGTGGCTGCACAGCTCGAAAACAAGCCCTCTTAGCCACCACCCAGGGGCCTAAACCAGGCCAAAAACGATCCCACGTGGCCGCAGCAGCAATTCCACAACACACACAATGGGTTCCCATTCAAGACCTGTCCCCTGAGGCCTTATGCCTAGCAGTTGAAACAGCTAACCCCACTATTGGTATGGGATACCTTCGCGCTCATGCCCCCCTTCCAGTGGGCACCCCCTCCAATCTCCCAGAGTCAACTCCCTCTCTCACCAAGCGCAAGGCATCTCCCACAAAGTGCCCCTCGTCAGCTACCCCCACTCAGGGCTCCGCGGCACCCCCACCAACCTCCACCAGCGATTTATCACATCAACCCTCAGCTCCCAATGGAGCTATGCCCACCAGCATGGACTGGCAACCTGCGGCCTGCGGTAGAAGTGCCACCTCAAAGAGTCCTACCCCAACCCCACAGTCCATTTCGCGTGGATCCTTTGCAGTGTTGGAGGAAGTGAATATGGACTCAGACTCATCAAATGGGGACACCGCGGAGGTCACCATTGAGCACCCTCAGGTCCTTCCCCTGCAACGGAGTGGGGGCAGCATCCTAGGCTAGCTTACTGGGTCCTCCGCCCCCCACCCTCTCCTTCCCCTCAGAACCCTCGACGCTCCTCACGGATTGCAGCTAATAGTCAAGCTAAAGGACTCAAAACTAGCCGCCTCACAGCAGCAGGTTTAAGCGCTGGCAACCCCCCAGGACATGGAGGGGAACACCTATGAGTCCCCATGGCAGCACCCTGGCCCTGCAATCCATCAACGCAAATGGGTTGCGGGACTTTAAGCGGAGAGCCCGCCTCCTCCGAAACTTCAAGTCAGCACAAATTGACATCCCTGCTGTCCAGGAGCCCCATATCCTCCCCCACGAACAATCTGCATGGAATGAACAGTTTGGAGGCAACTCCTTCTGGACAAACCATGCCACCCTTATTGTTTTGAATCCCCAGGTTAAAACCCATTCTTTTTTACAATATCTAGGTGGCCGCCTCATACTGGCCAAACTCACCACTCCTGACTTCTCCTTCTTCGCTACAAGCATCTACCTGCCTAATGCAGGTCAGGAGCAAAATCGGTTCTTGGAAGAGCTCGTCCAACTAATCTCCCACGGAATACAGTCCTCTTAGGAGATTTCAACACAACCATAAGTCGCGTCCGTGACTCTTACCCCCTGCAGCAAAGGAACACCCTGGATCAAGTCGCCTCCAGGATTTCCTTCACCTGAGTGGCTTTATAGATGCGCTTCCACCCTCCGCGTCTGGCCTAGGTTGCATGACTAGGATCCAGTATGATGGAGGAGCTTTCCAGTCAGCGTCACGCATAGATATGGCACTGATTGGCCCCCTGCTAATTGGCCGCGTCTCCTCTCCCATCTCTCGTGACAACCATCTGAGTGATCACAGGTCACTCACCGTTGTCCTCACCACCACACTTGGACCGTCGCGTAGGTTCTGGCCTAGGGTTGCCCCAGCTCTTCTCAACAACCCCTTCACTAAGGAGAAGCTGTCTATGACCATCCAGGAGACTCTCACCTCCCCCACCCCACCTGCTTGACCACAAGGCTAAATTGGCAGTGACCAAGGAGGGCATCACCCGCGTTGCTTACAACTGTGCCAAAGCCCATATGACTGCAGCTCGCGCCAGAGTCAAAAGGGCGAAAGCCAGAATCAGACATCTGGAGCGAAACTGCCAGCCTTCACCCTCTCCCAGATGGTTGGAAGACTGGGAAGCGGCGCAGGAAGCACTCCGCTTGGAGCTCACACTACAGGAAGAACGGGCAGCAAACTTTACAACATCTCGTTACTATGCTCAATGGGAACGCCCCACCCGCTTCTTCTTTCAGAAACAGAAAGCCCGGTCAACAGCGCAGGATATTACTGCACAGAAGATTGGCACTACAACCACTTCAGAAAAGGAGGAAATCACGCAGGAACTACACCGCTTCTACTCCAGCCTCTTCCATACCACCCAGGTGGACCCATCGGACATCCAAGACTTCCTGTGGCGGGCTCCAGAGCCGCCCATTGACCCACGGGCTGATGAGGCTCTACTGGCGCCTATTTCCATCCAGGAGGTGATGGAAACCCTTCTGAAATCCCCACGGCTTAAAGCCCCAGGCCCAGATGGAATACCCTTCGAGGTGTACCTTCTGGAACCTGAAGTGATAGCCAGAACCCTCCGCGACCTCTTCGCTGCACTCTTGGTGAATGGCGAGGTCCTCCCCGACTCCAGGGGCTCAATCACGACCCTCATTCACAAGAAGTCAGACCGTGAGAACCTGGCGAACTGGCGCCCCATAGCGTTGATCAACACAGACCACAAGCTCTTCACAAAGCTTCTGGCCAACCGCATCACCAAATGGGTGTCACCTCGCCTCTCCCCATCCCAGCACGGTTTTATTCTGGGGAGGTCGTTATGGGACAACTATAATGACCTTCACGTGACTTTGACTGCTAACTCTCATAAGGTGAATGGCTTTGTGGCTCTCCTGGATATGGAGAAAGCATATGATTGGGTAGCCTTGAAGTATGTTGATGCTTCCCTGGCCCGCTTCCATCTCTCACCCACAGCTAGGCGCTGGATATCAGCGCTCTATGACCAGCTCCACACCAGAGTCCTGGCGCCAATGGGTTTTACAGTGGCAGTACCAGTTGGACAAGGTCTCCGGCAAGGGGACCCCTGAGCCCTATCCTTTTTAACATCACCCTTGACCCCCTCTTGGCCTCCTTACAGGACAAGCTAACAGGGATTCTGGTCCCAGGTAAATCCCCCACACGCACCATGGCATTTGCAGATGACACTGCCATTGCATTTGGCTGCCCTGGGGATGTTGCCCTCGCTGCTGTGACCATTGAGAGGTACACCAAGGCGTCCAACGCCATGGTCAACACCTCCAAGACAACAGTTGTACAGGTCGGCTTCCCCACCTTCCCCCCACCATCTAGTATTGAACCTGAGCGCGGTACTTCCGTCACCTGGGCGTTCTCACCAACCAACAAAGAGTTGCGCTAAAAGACAATGAGGACTTGCTCCTCGCAGCAGTTAACTCCAGGATTGCCAGCTGGAACTGGCGGCACATCACCCCCCAGGGTCGAGCTCTGATGGCCAATGTGTTCCTCCTCTCCAAAGTCTGGTTCCTAGCGCACGTCTGCCTATTCACAGCTGCCTTTTATACGCGGCTCAATGTACTCCTCCGCTGTTGGATCTAGGGCTCAAACCATCCACCAATGGCCCTCTCAACCTTTGCCCGACCCTGCAATGAAGGGGGCCTAGGGCTTCTGGACACGCGATCCCACGCCATTACAATCTTCCTGAAGTTCCTATGGCCGATTGTCTGCTGGGACGCGACCCCCTGCCCCAATGGGCGCCCGCCCTCCGCCAGTCAGTGTCAGCAGCTCTGGGTCTTCCTAGAGCATCTCTGACCTCATTAGGGGAGTGGCTCACAAACCACCCAGGCCATCGCCTAAAACTATCCTCATCCCCCTACTGGAACCAGGCTCTCCTTGCCCTGAAACGAGTAGGCGCGCGGATCCACCATGCCTTCCCATACATAAGGGAAGGCCCTGGCCTCAGCCCCCGTTGCCATGCAATTGTGCACAATGGACAAGTTGTCACAACTCGCCTCAACCCCCAAGATCGTCCTCCCATCCGCCCAAGACTCCTTGAGCTCCTCCCTCCCTCCGTAAGATTTGACCTTAAGGAATTGTGGAAGGACGTCTATCAACCCATCCTGTCAGCAAAGGTGTCCAACACCTTATGGAGGGTGCTCCACTGTTCATACAGGACAGGGGACTTGACTGGCCCTACCTTCCAGCACCGAAGCTGCCCCCACTGTGTGGAGCCTATTGACTCCCACCTCCATCATTTTTTCACCTGTCCAGGTGTCGCCGCATTTTGGCCAAAGGCCCGCGCGCTCCTCCATGCTCAGCCCTGGTCTGGACACCCTGTGCAAGACCTCATGTTTGAGCAGACATTGCCTGGTTGCCACCGACCCCTCCGTGTCCTCGCCTATGCCACAGCCATCTGGACCATCCATAACTCCTTCCTTTGTGCTGCCTTTGACCAGCAGGTGTGGACCCTTCCACACAAGATCACCCACTTTCAGGTACACTTTGAGATGGCCCTGAAGGTCTGCACTATGTCGCCAACCCTCCCCCGCTCAGTTGTCACTGCAGCACGGCTCTGGCGCGCAAACCCCCCTCCCTTTCTCGATGCCTCCTCCCTCCCCTTCCCTCGCCTCAGGCTCTTAGGAGCTCAGGCGTAATTCAACAAACATCGATGGATCCCCCTCGGGTTGGGACCATCTAGTACTAAAAAAAGCTTATATACCACCATGATTCCAACAAATGTTGCTCGCTACAGGGGATAGTCTACCAGAAAAATACTAAAATGGAGGTTGTGAGAGTAATTAACCCATACAACCTCCCTGCTAACTCTAATCCCCAGCTAGATCCTTTAACACTGCAGCTAGCCAGTGCATTGTCTCAAGTTGCGTCACATGAACAGCGCATTTTCTAAGCCTCTCATGAGGCTGCGCAATCATTTCAAAACTGCCTTGTGACAAACAGGCTCTATCCAGTATGCAACAAATATATTTTGTAAAAGAAGCCAAGTTGCAGTCCATATAGATAAAATACACAAAAGAGAAACTTTCTGCTCAATGCATTAAGGCCATGATTAGTTATGAATCCATGTAAGATAGTGGCCAGAATGCTGGTTGACAATAGTACAATTTATCCTGTTGACAAGGGATAGAGAGAATTTAAAGCCTGTGCCTACTCACTATCATCATACATGTTGAATCCTGTCATACAAACAGAATAAAATAAAAATAAAAATAAATTTAAACTTTTAGTTTTTTTACCTGAAGGATTGAAAAAATGAAGTTAGAGAAACTAACATGATTTTCTTTATTATATGTGCTTAGAATTCTAGGAACTCCAATGGTTTAAAAAAGCTTAAAAATGCCTTGTTTAAAATTTGAGCTTAAATTAGTACTGTAGCAGTTTTAAACTTGACGGTTTCCAACCTTTGGCCTGCTTATGATATCTGAACTCTGGATTCTGACCACTGGCCTTAAATGAATTGTCAAAACAATTATTCATATTGTATTTATAAACTGAACCATCACAAATTTGATTAAATATCATGGTTGGACTTTGAAACTCCTTCTCCGTACTATTGTTGGTAGCCCTAAAGATAAGGACCATATTTTGGTTTAGGACCTTGACTGTTACATCACCATCCTGAGACATGAGATTTTGAGAATTCAAAGAATTCACTAATCTTCTGAGGGCAATGGGTACAATCTTCCTCTGATTGCCAAGTTAATTCTTTGAAAGGACAACTAAACTATTTAACTAAGAAATACTGCCTCCCTTTCATAATCTTGAAAGTCCAGTATCTCTTCAACCTCAAATTAATCACATCCTGAATTCTCTAGATTTACTGAACGTGATTTTTCTTGAGATTGACCTTTAAGCTTCCTGTAAAAATTTATTGTTTTTGGGTTATTTTTGGGAAACAACCCCAATAAACTTATTACTGCAAAGGTTTGGTTCTTGTACAATTCATCTGTGTTGTATAGTATATGATATTATTGATTGATAATAGTATGATGACTATTATAAATAGTTGAGTGGAATTCATATATCTCAGCCCAACGCTTGGCCAGTATTCCCGCTTGAAATACTTGAGATGTCTTGATCTAGGGATTTGTTTTCTCATTATGTCCAGCCTGATATTCTCTAAAATTCCATTGTGACAGTCTTTTCAGTCCAACACACAGTCTGCAGCAATCCCCAATTGTTTC
This sequence comes from Massospora cicadina, assembly GCA_022478985.1. Classification (NCBI taxonomy): domain Eukaryota; kingdom Fungi; phylum Entomophthoromycota; class Entomophthoromycetes; order Entomophthorales; family Entomophthoraceae; genus Massospora; species Massospora cicadina. The sequence continues at coordinate 308,662 of JAKSZP010003946.1, forward strand.
TCCTTCTTCTCTAGATCCCCGCTCAGATCTTTACTCTTTTCATTAAGAGTCTCCCAATTATTGAACACAGCAATAATATACTTGAGAAGAATAGAACAATGGAAAGATGATAATAGTTTACTACTTAAGCTATATACCGGATGAAAACTATAGAACTTCTTTACTACCTTGGTAAATACTGTTTTTATTATGAGTGATTTCTGGGATGTTATAGTGGGGATTTGGTCGTCTAACCCTCAGTTGATACCTCATCAATGAAACGGCAGCTGTTGTCACTGAATCATCCATCCTCATCATGGCAGCAATGTTCTTCCCCATCATGGCTAGGATTCTGTCATAGGACATCCTCAAGACTTAAATGGAATGAACCAGAAAATGTGTCCCTAACATTTTCCTCTTGATTTAAGCAAACTAACCATATTTGGCTAGCGACCTGCTTAGGTAATGGGACTTATTACCCATTAAGGCAGGCCATGCACCAACTGATCAATTCACTAGTTGCAGGCGGCATCACTCACCTCAAAACTTGCTACTCATTCCCAATCAATGGTGATGAAACCTGACCAATCCCAATCAGTACACCTGATAGTTAATCACTATCAGATGCTCCTATTTTTTGGCAACTCCACCTGACGAGATCTTAAGTATTTGTCTGGATTGATCCTAAATGGATATGACCAGGAAAATATCCTAAAATCCCCAAAACATAGTTACTCCAAAATTTGGGTCAAATTAATTTCCAATCCACCTCACATTAGGGAATTATCCCCTAGCAATTTCTGGTAATCTAGCAGGCTGGGAATAATGGCAAAAATCCCAACACATCCCACCTCTTGCCTAGATTCCCAGCGAGAAAAGGACTGGGGCATGAGAACACCACTTTGGACACTCAGTTGAATACTTCATTGGCTCAAGCAGAGTATGATTGTCAATACTAATGCTTCTCAGGAAAACCTTCAGCATGCGGCGCTCTTCCTCTTCCTCCTTGCTACCACCTACTCAGAGTGCAGTCCCCATGATCTACTATCATTCTGGGCTGATCAATTTGCTTGTGATGTAATTAGTCCCAGGATCTGGTTTTCCCCCCATCAGGGCATATGAACTGCTGTCATATTCAGAATTCTTGGTCTGGCATCCTCAATTTCCTGATTTTCTCATTTTCCTAGACAGGAGACTCTTACCATTGATGTTCATTTCACGGCCAATTAAGAATACTTATTTATATTCGCCCTTGCTATTTCTCTCATAACCTCTTGGCCCAAGTCATTCTTTATACTTCTCTTGGAGAGCTTATCCCATTAATTTTGAGATCAGTTTTCCAAAATTGGAGATTAATGGATTGTAGTGTGCATATTGTCATCTTCCATATAAGTACAAAATCCCCCTCTTTTCCAGCTCTTATGTCAAATTCTGAGTCACAGTGCCAGCAACTTCTAAACAGTTTGTCTGATCAAGATCTTCAGCTCTTTTAGCAGATGAGTCAGGATGCATGATGAAACCTCTTCTATGGTACTTCCAGGACTCATATGCCTAGTCTGGCGCCAGCGGCTAGTCATTCTGTCAGATTACTGGATATGGTAACCAATCCAACTGAAACTAGGCTTTTGATCGTTTCAAACAACCCTCAGCCAATTCTCCCTCTGTCATCAATTTCAGTGTTAGATTTTGAAACTATCCTAGATTCAGCCCCTTTTGCAGATGCACCGACCATCATAGTGGATGCTCCTGAGATTATGCCTTTCTCTCTTGATCACTCTTTTCTTGCTGGGTTGAAACTGCTTCCTGAGTTCCCCTTCTGACTCAGACAATACTACAAACATTCTGTCTTGGCTACCAAGCTCACCATTGGTAACAGTATTTATTTTGAGCTCCCCTATGCCGAATTATGGGCCCAAGTCACCAAGGCTTTGTCCCTAGCGCTGAATCCCTCCAATCTTGAGAACATCTTAGATTGGGATATCACCACTTATGCCTTTTGCATTGCTGGCCAAGTTCTTCGAAGTTGGTCCACAAAGTTTCCAGCCTCTCCTGGGTTTCACCATTCCTTAAGCTTCATCTTCAGCTTCCGAGAAGCCCATAGTTATTGCTTGCAGATGTTATATGCTCCCTGCACAGCTATCTCATCTCTGGCGCTTCCCATTGGTATCTTCTGCTGATGGCTTTAGTAGGGGCATGATCTGGCAACCCCTGTCAGCATCCCTTGTTTTGCTGCCAGCCCAAATGTCCAGTGTTCTTGATGAAGCCCATCATCAGGCGCTCAAGGTTAATCTTCCAGCTCCAGTACCATATTGGGATTACTTGGGGTTCTTTGCAAACTACCTCTTTTTATACTTTTGCTTTTCTCCTTACTATGGGGTTTCATGATTGGCTTCTTCTGACATTTCAATTTTCTTTTCCCTAGTCACTTTCTCGCAGGGATCTGCATCTTCTCAAAGAACTTAGTTTCATGTAGGTCTAGCCCTCGCTAGCACCCAATCTCACATCGATTTTTATGGGCTATTCATTCCTATTGCGATCCATCCTCCCTCCTCCAAGGGTGACATAGGCAGAAATTATCCCCATATTGAGGACAATTAAAAAAATAAAAATTATAAAGCTATATTGGTTTTTTTCCATGTGTTTTATAATTTTTTTTTCTAATGTCTTTTATAAACTTTTACTTTCTTTCTTCTTTTTTTTTCATGGGACTTGACCTTGTTTCGGTTCAGTGGTCCATCTTTCTTTATTTTTTCCCCAAAATGGGTCCTGGGTACTTAAACCTACCAGTTTTCTAAAGTTCAAGAGGTACTTTTTTCGAACTTAACCATCTATATTGATTCAGAGGTCCTTTTTTCAGACTTGACCTAATCATCTGGACATGACCAACTTAATGGTTCATTGGTCCTTCAGGAACTCTTTTGTTTTTTTCATCAATCCATTGCTTCAGATACTTAGCATTGACTTGATTTACAACCCTTCCATCCAAGAGATTCTGGATGGAGTAGGCATCAGTTGCCGTCAAGGCAATAATTTTAAATGGACCTGACCTCAACGCATCAAGTTTGTTTCTTCTTCCAAAATCATGTGTATTGCGATAGGATACTCTTTCGCCTATTCAATATTCTGGTAAGGCCAGTTTGTTCTTACCTTCAGTCAATTTCGCTCATATCCTTTTCTTCAGCATAGTATCAAATGCTTGTGATTGCATATTGATCAGATATTTGTCAGTTGGTTCAAGTACTGTTTGGCACTCATCCCTGATGTTGGTAACCACAAAATATAAAATCATCTGCAACGCGGCCTTCCTCCTGTATAACAACTCAAACGGCATTTTTTCTATCGCCATATGATGACTGTATTGTAGGCAAACGTCACCAAACTCAGGTATGTTCCCCACTTGGAAGTTTTTCCTGCAACCAGCTTCAAAAGTGTTGCAGCCACAGTTTCATTCACTCGTTCTACCAGTCCGTTTGTCTCCAGCTGGTAGGGTACTGACATGAAACCTCTAGTCCCATTATCTCATTCAATTGTAGGAACACATGAGACATGAAGTTTGTCCTATTATTGCTAAGCAGGACCTATGGACATCCATGTTGATGTACTACTTGATCCAGGATGAAATTTGAGGTTCTGGTGGTGTCTACTTTCACCAGGGCCTTTGTCTCGACCCATCTATCAGATAGTCAATAGTAGCTATTATGTACTTGACTCCCCCTGTGCTCATCATCAGCGGTCCCATTATGTCAATGGACACTGTATGCCAGGAAAATCCAGGGTGGACCAGTCAGTATTGAGTTGTATTCTTATGTGGCTTGTGCAGCTGGCACTCCACGCAACAAGCTAGATAGTCAGCAACATGGTATTTGATTGACTCCCAGTAATAGTAATGGTAAATATGATTGGTTGTTTTTCTCAGGCCTTTATGCCTGACAACCTTATAAGCAGCTTGAACAATAGCTTCTCTTTCTGATAGCTTCATGAATAACAACCACTTTTTGTTAATCATCTTAAACACTTGTCCATCCATGGTCTTGGTGTTTTCCATTGCTTTCCAAAGCACACCTTGGATTTCTCAGGGCTTATTCCCAATTTCTCTGTCAACCATTCTCTGGAATAGCTCATCCGCCTGCATGTATACCATCTGGAACATTGGTAACCACTATAAGCCATCTGCATTTTGGTGAGAAACCCCTTCTTGGTGGACAATCTGTAATCATAAGCCTGTAGCTTAAGTGCCATTGGGCTAGTCATCCTTCTGGTTCTCTTGAATTATGGAGCCAATGCAACAAAGAGTGGTTCGTCACCACTTTAAAGTTTGTTCCATTGATATACACCAAAAACTGCTTACAGACATAAATGACTGCAATGCATTTATGCTCAGTAATGTTTAGTTCCTCTCAGCGGCTGAGAGCGTCTAGCTCACATATGCCACCGGTTGTTCGTCTACAAGTTCATCTACTTAGCTTAGTATGGCACTGATCACTGTCAATGAAGCATTGTTTTGTATAATAAACTCTCTATCAATATTTGGATGTTTCAAATTGGAGTATCTAATAAGTACCAGCGTATCTCATCAAAGGATTCCTGCGCTTCTTGATTCCATACAAATCCTTTTTTTGGATCCTTCAACAGATGGAATAAGGGCTCAGATATTTGGGCAAAATCCTGAATAAATTTTCTGTAGTATCCGACCATCCTAAGGAACACTTGGATGTCTCAGACACTCTTTGGCACAGCCATCTGTTATTTGGCTTCTATCTTCTGGGCTTGTGGCTGCAATCCACTAGACTTGATCACAAATTCCAGATATTTCAACTCTTTTTTGAAGAAGTTACACTTCCTTGGCATAATCTTCAGGTTAGCCATGGACAGTCGCTCAAATAATTCTTCCAAGTGGTGTAGGTGATCAGTAAACGTCCTACTGAACACATTAATATCATCCAAGTATACCAGGATGCACAACAACTTCAAGTCGCTCAGTATAGCGTCCATGGCCCTCTGGAACGTTGCAGGCGCATTACATAGACCCTGGGGCATCCTCTTAAGTTGGTATAGCCCCTGTATGGTAATAATTGCACATTTTTTGGTCTTCTTTTGGCAAGTTGATTTTCCAATAGCCTGAGATCAGATCCATCGTGGAGAAATACTTTGCTTCTCCCAATCGATCTAGTTCATTGTCAATTCTTGGGTGGGGATATGATTCCTTCTTCATAATCTTATTCAGCTTTTGGTAGTTGATCACCACCCAGTTGGAGCCATCCTTCTTCTTGACAATTAGAATCAGACTCACCCAGGGACTTGATAACAGAACTAGAAGCCCATGCTTCACTAGCTTGCTGATTTCATCTTCCACTACCTCTTTAGCCGCTTTTGATTATTGGATTGGTCTCATCCTGATTAGCAAGTTTTCCCTGGTGTTGACCTTGTGGATCACATCTCTCACGCATTCCAAATTGTGTTCACCCTGAGTAAATACTTCCCAATATTTTTGAACAATTCGTTCACCTCCTCTTACTGGCCTTCTGACAGATCAGCGAGTTTCTCTTAATCAACCAGTAGGTTGATACTCTTGGTTACCCCAACCAATAATTCCATCTCATTGAGGTGAAATTTCCTCAGTTTGGCCATTGGGATTTATCATCGCTTAGGTCCAAAACTCATAGACCATATAAATTGATATTTTATATCTTTTATATATTCTTTCTGTATTTTTCTTTTGCAATGGGACTTGCAACCTACAAAAAGGTTCAGAGGTCCTTCTTTTCCCCTTCATACAAACTGGGTCCTAGGTAACTCTGACCTACCAGTTATCATGTTATAAAATCTTATCCGCTTAGATTTAATCATCCGTTTGTTTTAGTGTCCTCTTCTAGGACTTGACCAAAATCTCAGGACATAACCATTTAATGATTCAGAGTCCGATGAGAACATTGCAAATATTTTCTCTTAGGCTAAATACTTCCAATTAGTATTGACCTTCTTCACTATATGACCAGCAGCACTGTTTCTTCATTTATAGGCTACACTTGCTGACTTTGGCAATCCTCTTTAATATTAGGACCTTAATAATAACTAGTTATTCGTCCAACAAAGCCTAATTTCATCTCATATTTCAGCAACTGATGCTTTGGATCCTCATATCTCATTAGCCAACAGTTCCGTCCAATTGTCCAAATCATTTTTCTCCTAAAAACGATTTTTGGCATTTATAGCCATATTTAATTACACAGGTCATTCTGACCTCGTTAGCTTCATCCAATTTCTCCTGAATTGATGAAGTCTTCTCCAGCAACTTCTGATTATTGGTTGAGTGTTATTGAGTAAAATGATTTTCACCTCTATCTTAGATCCAATGTTTCCTGTTTTGCCTTCATATTTTCATTGGTATACCAATCCAATTCTCCTGATTGATTGCTTCCTATCTCATCCAATGACTCATCTAAACACTCACTCATCAGTACTTAAAGCGAACCCAAATTCAACCCAAGTTGATCCTGCTGTTCCTTAGAACTATTTTCAGCAAACCCAATTTCAACCCAATTTGGCCCTGCTGATACTCTTCACCTCAAGTAGATGTCTGGTGGAACAGGTTTCCTTGCAGCTCTAGATAGTTCCATATCTAGGCTTCAAGTCCTTTTCCTGGTAATGAGTATCTTCCGTTTGCTTCACTTGGAGCTCCACTTCTGAGCTGGGTGAACGCCAATGAACGTGATCCACTTCACGTTCTGTCTTCATTAAGGTTAATTTCCTTAGTAATTTATTTCCATAATTAGAAACATCATCGTAGGACATCATGTTTTAAGTTCTTCTACTCAACTACACCCCTGTAGTGATCACCAAATTGTAAAAAATTTATTGTTTTCAGGTCATTATCAGCAAATAACCCCAATAAACTTATTACTTCACAGGTTCAGTTCTTGTACACTTCATCTGCATTGTATAGTATATGATATTATTAGATGATAATAGTATGATGACTATTATCCATAGTTGAGTGGAACTCTTATATCTCAGCCCAACGCTTGGCCAGTATTCCCGCTTGAAATACTTGAGATGACTTGATCTAGGGATTTGTTCCCTCGTTCTGTCCAACCTAATCTTCTCTGAGATTCTCTGGTGACAGTCTCTTTGGTCCAACACACAGTCAGTAGAGATCCCAGAATTGTTTATCCTTCTTCTCTAGATCCCCGCTCAGATCCTTATTCTTTTCCTTAAGAGTCTCCCAATTATCGCACACAACAAAAATATTCTTGAGAAGAATAAAACAATGGAAAGCTGATAATAGTTTACTACTTAAACTATATACCGGATGAAAACTATAGCTTCTTTACTATCTTGGTAAATACTGTTTTTTATTATGAGTGAATTCTGGGGATGTTATAGTGGGGATTTGGTCGTCTAACCCTCAGTTGATACCTCATCAATGAAACGGCAGCTGTTGTCATTGAATCATCCATCCTCATCATGGCAGCAATGGTCTTCCCCATCATGGCTAGGATTCTGTCATTGGACATCCTCAAGACCTAAATGGAAAGAATCAGAAAATGTGTCCCTAAAATTTTCCTCTTGATCCAAGCAAACCAACCATATTTGGCTAGCGACCTGCTGAGGTAATGTGACTTATTACCCATTCAGGCAGGCCATGCACTGACTGATCAATTCACTAGTTGCAGGCGGCATCACTCACCTCATAACTTGCTGCTCATTCCCAATCAATGGTTATGAAACCTGTAAGTCCTGGGAAATGTCCCCTGGCAGTTGATCGGGCCATTTTCCCATTTCTGAGTAATAAGGTACCAAAGAGGATGGCTGTACCCCTCATTACTCAGGGCAATCTCGCTCATGTGGTAGACGAGCGCTGGGTAACAGCCCTCCCACTTCAGATACCACTCCTGATACCCACACTCTCCTCCGGCAGAATTGCTTTGAGGAATCAGTGAAATCTGCACCAAGATCACCAAAATGAAATTGATTGTAACCAATTTGAGCGGCAATCATCCTGATGCTCAGATTTTAAATGGTCAAAAAGGTACGAAGACTGATCTATCAGACAGAATGCCCAACAGTTGCAATTCAGTTAACATGACAATCAAAAAGTCACCTCCCTCCCAAAATCATTGGGGATCATCCCCAACGGGCAGGTAATAGCACTGGACACCATCAATAAGGTTTCAAAGCTTCCTGTTAACAAATTGGGTGTTGGTCCTGATATAATGCTACTGACTGAATGAATGGCCCAGTTTGAGCATGGGTGGTTTGGGCGTCCTAAACCTGTTCCCAACCAAATGGGCTCACCCCTATGTGGGGTGTCCTTGGGGGGTTCCCACCACTCATCAGGCTAAACGCTGTTGCGCCAACTATTTGAAATGTAGTAGAGCCTTGGTTCAGACGTTTGAGGTCAAATGGCAGTGACTCAGCCCACTGCTAAACTTTGCGATGTCAGTTCCCAAGGAACAAACCCGCCCTTTGCTGAATAATTCGCCGGTTAGGCTAATTTGTGGGACCCAATCCTGGCTTATTTCCTCAATTTGACTACTATTTAATCAGTTGCATTGCACTGAGAAAATTGTTAGTCAATTTTTCTTTCCTAAATTCCTATTAAAAATCCTTTTCCAAAAATTAGTTTTTATATGTTAAAAATTAAGCTGCCTTATCAGCTGATGTTTTCATATCCCTCAGGGTTAACGGCTGTGTGCAACTGGTATATTATTTTGTGCCTATATGAATTTCTGGCTCACCAGCAGCTATTGGTGGAACTCCTTTCTGGTTCCATATTTGTCATATCAGCAGCAGTGCCCCGGGCATTCTGGTTTGCTGTTTGAATGCTCTGGCATCTGGGCTGGCAGGCCAGTCTAATTCTTACTTGCTGTTCACCTGACAAAACCTGACAAATCCCAATCGGCACACCTGATAGTTAATCACTATCAGATGCTCCTATTTTGTTGGCAACTCCGCCTGACGAGATCTTAAATATTTGTCTGGATTGATCCCCAATGGATATGACCAGGCGAATGTCCTAAAATCCCCAAACATAGTTACTCCAAAATTTAGTCAAATTAATTTCCAATTCACCTCACATTAGGAATCATCCCCTAGCAATTTCTGGTAATCTAGCAGGCTGGGAATATGGGCAAAAATCCCAACAATTCCTCAGCTGTAGAATATGATATACAGGATGAGCCTTTGATTTGAGGGGAGAACTAATTCAAATGCCATCTAATTAATAGTACAAATAATTCTTAATGGCCCTAGCCTATAGGGCCCCACTTCTGGCATCTGACTGGCAGTGAGTAGTTCTTTGCATTTATTAAAACCAAATCTCTTTTTTCTTTATAAGTCCTTTAGAGCGTCTCTTATCAGCTTTGAACTTTTGATAACCAATGGCTTTTATGAGATTGTTCTTCAAAGATTTCATGTTCTCATGAATGCCATGGACCAGACTGTATGAAGCTGTAATAATTCCTTTTATCTCACCTTCATATACCCTAGGGTGTTGGCCATGATTTGCAAAAAATGGGGTCACACCTGTAGATGTGTGGACATGGTTGTTATATGAAAATTTTGCAAAACTTTTTCAACTTAACCAGTCATCTTGGCACGCTAATATGTAGCAACGAAGGTATTGTTCTAAATCTGGTTGATCATCTCAGTTTGCCCATCAGATTGTGAGTGGTATGATGAGGAAAGACAGGGTTTAACTTTCAAATTGCTTAATAAACGTTCCCTGAATTAAGATATAAACTGAGGTCCGCTGTCAGGCAAACAGCAAGTTAGAATTGGACCAGCCTGCCACCCTAGGTGCCAGAGCACCTGAATGGCAAACCAGAATGCAAAAGGCACTGCTGCCAATATGATGGATATGAAACTAGAAAGGAGTTTCACCAATAACTGCTGGTGAGTCAGAATCCCATACAGGCACATAATAAAATACCGGATGAGTAGGACTGTTAACCCTGAGGCGTGTGTGAGTGTCACAGAAAAGGCGATTTATGTTTCAACATAAAAAAATCTAAATTATTGGGAAAGGTTTTTTAATGGAAAATAAAGGAAGAAAATTGACCAACAATTTTCTCAGTGCAATGCAACTGATTAAATAGTAGTTGATTGATGAGAAAACAAGCTAGGATCAAGTCCCTCAAGTTCAACCTAACTGGCGAAATATATGGGACTGGGGGTGGATGCCTCACTGGGAACTGACATTAAAGGATTTGGTGGCAGGCTGAGTTGCTGTCAATTAACCTCGAACGCCCAAACTGAGACTCAACTGCATTTCTGGTGGTTGACATGACAGCATCTGGTCCGATGAGCAACTGGAATCCCCCAAGGCCACCCCACGTAGGGGTGGTCCCATTGGTTGGGAACAGGTTTGGGATGCCCAACCTGCCCATGCCCAGTCATTGAGCCATTTGTTCAGTCAAAAACATTGCATTGGCTGCAACAGCCGATTTGCCAGAAGGGAGCTTCAAACTATCGTCAATGGTGTCTGATGCTGCTACCTGCACGTCAGAGATCATCCCCAACAATTTAGGGAGGGGTTAATTTTGACAATTGAAGTGTTGGCCAAATTGAAACTGTCAGTGATTCTGGCTGATGAATCAAACTTTGTTCCTTTTTGACTATGTGGATTCTGATCTTTGGGCTTATTTCCACTCGCTTTTGGACTGATTGAAATCATTTAAGTGATCTCAGCGAAAATTTCTCTGATTAGGTGTACAAGTTCAGGCGAGGTGAGTGTGGGCACTGAGGAGGGATCCAAAGAGGGAGGGCTGTTACCCAGCACTCATCTACCATATGGGCGAGGTCGCTCTGGGTGAGGAGGGGTACAGCCACTCTCTTTGGAGCCTTTTTACACAAAAATGGGAAGTGGACCCAATTGGCACACAGGGGACGTTCCCCTGGACTTACATCCGTGTTCTGAGACAATTTCATCTGGTATGCTATGTCTGGAAAACACTTCTTCCATAAAAATCTGTGCTGAATATCTTGAAGTAATTTTCTCTTTACAAGGAAAAATCAGTATATTTAGTGAGCTGAGCTACCACAATCATAATAAATAAATTCTTTTGTTCTAAGTAAGCATAAATGAAATCTACAAAAAGTGAGACTATGGCCTTGAAGGGATCTGTAAAGGCTTCAGTTTCCTCTGAGGTTGTTGGTGTGAAGGCTTAATCTTGCACAAGTTAGGAATTATGAAATATACTTCCAAACAAGTGTTGTTAAACCTGGCCAAGGATTGTGACAGGTATAAGTTCAAGCGTCTTTTCAATACCAGGTTGATCTGCTAAAGGATGGTCATGGCAAGCCATAACTACTTTAAGTTGCAAACCTTTAGAAGAGATCTATAGCCTGATTTTGTGGAAGATCACTCCATCTTGTAGAGAAAACTCACGGTGTTAATCTAACTTAGTACCCTCCTTTAGTTCAAAAAGAGTTTTTATTCAAATTATGATGTTTTCTAGCTTTATGTATCTTCCTCTTGAAGACTAGAGAACCTTCATCATTCAACGCAAATAGGTTTTGAGTGAGCATAGTCATTGTGTTGAAATGATTAAGTTCCTTTTTTAAATAAAGGTAAAGTGGGTCCCTACTCAGAATATCTGGTAGAATGTTTCCTTTCCCAGGCTTATACTCAATTTTGAACGCATATTGTGAAAGCTCTTGATTCCAACTTGCCTTGCATTAATTTTTCTTATGTGGTTTCTTGTAGAATTTCAAAGCTTTGTGATCAGTCGAATGATAAAGGTTTGGCAAGCATAAAGTAAGTAATGTCACCACTCTTTGAGGGCATAAATTATTGCCAGCATTTTCTTATTGTAGATAGGGTAATTTGTCTCCACAGGGATCATCTTATGACTGAAAAAAACAAATGGGATGTTCTATGTCATCTTCCCCTTCTTGAAGGAGGACTGCACCTACTGCAAATTTAGATGCGTCTGTTTCAACAATAAAAGGACGATTTGGGTCTGGGATGTGCCAGCACTGGTGCTGACATAAGACAATCCTTGATTTTCTGAAAGGCCAGCTCTTCAGAATTCCCCCAAATAAAAGGAATATTACCTGTAAGACGTGTTAAAGGAGCCAATTTCTCAGACAACTTTTCCAAAAAATGATAAGAAAAATTTATCACTACAAATAAACTGCATACCTCTGTACAATCAACAAGAATCCTCCACTGCTTAACTGCATGAACCTTATCTGGACATATTGCTAGTCCATCCTTGAAGATAACATTACAAAGGAATGACACTGACTCTTGGTTAAATTCACACTTTGATGCTTTCAGCTTCAGGTTAACACTTGAAATTGCATATAAAACTGAGCGGACACCCTTATCATGTGATTCCATGTCTTTTGAAAATTTCAAGATATTATCCATATAGGTAGCACAACACCTCCAAACCAAATTTCCAAGTGCCTGATCAGTAATTCTCTGGAATACTGAAGGGGCATTGCTCAAGCCAGAAGGTATCACTTGATTATCATAGACTACTAAATGACATTTAAAGGCAGTTTATTTTTGATTCTCAGGCTTCACTGGGATCTGATTAAGAGCGTCCACCAGATCAAGTTTTGTAAAAACCTTGCAATTTGTGAGCTTGGGAAGAATATCTTCCTTTAAGGGAATTGGATAAAGACCCAGTTCAGTTATCTCATTAAGTCTTCTATAGTCAATGCTAGGACGTAATACCCCATTTGAATTTGTCACAATCTGACTGGAGAGATAACTGAAGACTTGGATGTGGCAATCAACTTCTGCTGTGTCATTTCTTTAACACAAGTCTCCAAAAAACATTTGGCTTTTAGGTTCATTGGGTATACTGAGCTACCTTGTGGTAACACAGATCCTTCCTTAGAATTGAATGAAAATTCTAGGTGGCTTGTAGCTGATAATGAAAAGGTCCCATTTTTCCCAAACAAGTGTGCATATTTCCAGTATTCTTCAGGAAGATGTTCAGGTGGGTTGTTCGCCAATGCCACTCTTATTCTTGATATTATTGACTTATCACCTCAGACTCTTAGTTATTGGCTCAACATTTGATGGATTGAGATATACTTTATTGGAGCTTAGGCCAAAAGATGGGGAAAACCAATACTACCATCTCATACCCAAGACCATGTGGTAAGGTAGGTTTCTTAAAGCTTTAAATTCTTTCTTCAAATGAGTAGTCCCTTAGAAATAGAGTCAGTGAGTAGTCCGCTTTCCAAACTTTTGAAATCTTGGTGGCATCTGAAAACGTTACTGTACCCCTTTGGTGGACTTTCAGACCTAATAATTCTGCTAGATCCATGTCAGTATAATTAACACCCGCCCCTGTGTCAGCCAATGCCAACACATTGTTGGACTGCGTAGAAAACTCTTGTTTTAGTGCAAAGGGAATTAAGATATAAGGATAAGCAGAAGTGTGATGATTTATTTTTTGAGCTTGTAATTTCTTATCATGAATACTGTATACAACATTCTTTAATTCCTTAGTGCTGAGCTTGATTTGGCTGGACTTTGGCATTAGTTTGCTGGTTATATAAGGGATAACCCTTGTATTTTTGGAATTAACTGGGTCTGAACTTGCCATACGAAACTTACCTGACTCCTCCATTGAGGTAGCAAAATGTTACTCCTCCTTACGGGAATTGATCATAACTAGATGTTTATCCACTTGTAGGGCTAAGTTGAGCTCCTTTTTAAAATTATCTGTTTGAGGAGATGCCGCTAATGACAAGAGTAAATCTTGATTAAGATGTTGACGGAACAATCTTGGGATTTGTGACTCTGTCACTCTGGACGCCTTAGCCAATGGAGTGAAGAAGCGGGTATATTAATTGACTGAAAAGGGTACCTTGTTTCAAAGCCAATAATGTAGCCCATGCTGAATCCTGAGTTTCATCAGGAGCAGCGGCCTGCCCCACCAGACTTAAACATTCTTCCAAAGAGTTATGGAGTAAGGTCTGCATATCAATAAGCTGAGATAACCAAGCAGCCAGATGGTCTGATAGTGCTGATAAAATGGCCTTAAGTTGGTTAGGGAGGGGGTGGAAGGCGAGTTGGAAGGGAATATGGCTACCAACCTGAAGGTTGTGGATTCAATTCCCGCCATTTGCACATTGATTGGGGTGCAAGCCAGAGGAAGCTATTGGCGGTTGGTAGGTCTAATAACATGAAAACCTTACCCATGAAATAAACAGAAAAATATGAGTCTCATTCTGGAGATGGAAAACTTTCTATGGCATAGTTGACCCTGCTCAGGTTTCATGTCAATTATTTCTATTTTGGTAATGTCTGTCCCCTGTTCAGCTTGCCTCAAATAAATAAATAAGTTGGTTTGGGAGGATGAGGATACCCCAGTGATAGAATAAGGACCCTCTACCACTGCCACCCCTAGTTTGATCCTGGTAGATGAACTTTGGGTAGGGGACAATTATGACTGTGTTGGCGTTGCGCACTGATGCCCTGAATCAAGATAGCAAATAGCAAGGTGGTTCATGGAGTTCCTGGTCTATCATATGCCGTGCATGGAGGTTTTTGAGTTTTAACCTCCTTTACCATTAATTCAGATCCCCTTCATCAGTGCAATATCATACCCCAGGTTGGCCCACCCAAAATAATATAAAAAAGAAAAATAAGTTGGTTTAGTAATAAAATTGAACCACCAGCTGCTAATGTGAGATGAGCTTGAAGTTATTATGTAAAGATACCTCTTGAATTAGATGGATTTTGAGGCTTCCAAGCTAATCAATGATGATTTACTACTCACTTTTCCAGCCCTTGGATATATACTTCTTGTACTCTGTTGACTCCTAAACATGCGGACAATCTCATGCATGAGGAAAGCTAAGAAAATGCAGCCATCAAAACTGTGGTAGTGTGCCTATACCAGATAGGGATCATTCTCACTTCTGGTTCTGTAGTTGTCCCCCAAAGTAAAGAGATAAAATTATTAGAACTTTGTTTAATGTGGACAAGATCTCTCCAGTATGCAACAAATGAATTGGAAAAAGAATCCAGGTTGCAGTCCATATAGATTAGACTACACAATAGAGAAACTTCCTGCTCTGTGCATTAAGGCCGAGATTAGTTATAAACCCATGTAAGATAGTGGCCAGAATGCTGGTTGACAATAGTGCAATTTGTCCCGTTGACAAGGAAAAGAGAGAAGCTAAAGCCTTTTTCAACTCAATATCATCATAAGTGTTGATTCCTTTCATACAATAAAAATAAAATAAAATAAAAATAAAGTTAAACTTTTATTTTATCTGCAGGATTGCAAAAACTAAGTTAGAGAAACTAGCATGATTTCCTGTATTATATGTGCTGGAGAATGCTAGGCACTCTCCTGGTTAAAAAAAGCTTAATTTTTTTTGAAATCCTTTTCAGAACTTAAGCTTAATTTAGTTTACTAATGCATTTTTGAACTTGATTTTTCTGACCTTTTGCCTACTTATAATATAAACTCCAGATTCCAATAACTGGCCTTAAATGTATTATCAAAACTATTATTCATACATCGATGAATCCCCCTTGGGTTGGGACCATCTAGTACTAAAAAAACTATTATTCATATTGTATTTCCAAACTGAACTATCTCAAATTTGATTAAATAACATGTCTGGACTTTTTAACTCATTCTCAATACTCTTGTTGGTAGCCCTAAAAGTAAGGGCCATATGACGGTTAGGTAGTACCTTGACCGTTACACATTTATAAATAAATTTACAACTGGTGAGGGTAGCATAATCTCTTTCCTCCTTGTTAAGATGCTGTTATGGAAGGGACAACCAATTCCCAAAGAAGAAAGCATATCTATCCCTGCCTCATCCGCTCTTCCCAAGAAGTGATGGTACCTTATATGGCCACCCTTAAAACTTAGGTTGAGGTAAAAAATGCGCTAATTGAGGAATTTGGTTCCACGCAGGGCTTGTGTAAGGAGAGTGTTTATAACTCTCATGTTCCCAGCGTGGCAGTGCGCGGTGCACCAGGCCAACGCCTGGGAACTAGCCGTCAGTGCCAACATGATTAGAGCCCAGTAGAGGGTGCTGGAGCAATAAGCACTTAGGCATACAATAGCAAATTTTATAATAAAAACCCCTATAAAGGCGACGCGGTGCACATATAGAACGGGGCTAAGTGGCCCAGGTTGGAGGGATCCTGGGAGGACAAATGGTGCATGAGGGGAGAGCTTCATGGTGCTTACAATGGAAAGGGTAACAGAGTGTGAGACCTCCTCAAAGAGGTTCACGCACAGGAGCAATTGGAATATCATAAATTTAAAAATAATGTAAATGAGGTAAAGGTTTATTTGGGAAGTCGACCAACAAGTAATGTTGGTCAGGGAAAACATATTTAAGCTCAGATGGGGAAATTGGGGTTATTCTGCAGTGGGCCCAAGCAGCAACTCACCAATAGGGCAATACTGCCATCCGAGTTAGCATAATAGGCTGAAACCAACTTCACTTGAGTGATCAATTGAAGTTGAATTTGACCCAAGCGCGTTATTTCATAGATGGAATGGGTTTCAAATCCTCATTCCTTGACTAACTGAACTGAGCCATCCGCCTTTATTTGATAGGTAGTTCGTTTTAACACTTGGCACCCCATTAGGACCAACCTGGGCATATCTTGCCATTACCCAGTGCTGGTCTAGGGTGTGCTTCAGGTCTGGGAGGCCCTGTAGCTTAACCTTTTGGGCCTCCAGGTGCCCAGCCTTATATTTGGGGTTGGTCCCCACTATTATGTCATGTGTACATAACAGCTTGCATAGGCAAGAACTGGCGTTTATATGCCTACATATACTTGAGGAAGAATTGATTGAAAACTTTGTTGATTGCTTCTACAAGGCAGACTATCCACTGTTACTCGCCAAAATGCTATTTCTTGAAGATGCTGTTACTGCCATCCTAACTGGTTTAGCCTTTCAACCAACTTTAGTATGGCATGTAATCTCTGTAAAACGCCATTTCCAGAATGTCAATGACATAAAAAACTCTATTAGAAGTTGCAAATATTCATACTGCTTAGTTGAACCCTCGAGTATTAATTATTGAGGAATTCTCAACTATATCTTACCAGAGGGGGACCATAATGACTATCCCAAAACCTGTTCCAGCAGTGCGACTCAAAATAGATATTCCTCTTTATTATAATTATAGCACAAGTGCTTCATCAATCGCGCACAAAGGGTGCTATTTACATCTAGTTGACACTGTTTCTCAGGTAAATCCCTCCCTTGAGAGGCTTTCTGCCGCAGCTCAGTTTTCACGCCTCACTGATATGCAATCTGTATCCCCCCTAGCCGTCTGCAGCTTAAAACCTGTCTCTACAGTCCACCCAAGACATTTAACAAAAAGTATCTGCCAAAGGCCGTTAAATCTAAAAAACCTGCTACCATGATCAAAGTGTTAGCAGGCGTTCCACAAGTCATCACATGCTCTAAAGAAGGGCAGTAAACTGAGGATGTCAAATAACGAACACTGACATTCCTAAAGTCACCCTCTCAACTAATGCCCCTTTGAGGTTCATAGACAACCCCACTGAAGAAAAACCTGAATGGGGTTGTGAGAACGTCAGTTTTATGTTCTAGGAGCACCCGCTGAAGTGGAATTTCCTGATTGATTGAATGCTGGCGGAGCATATGAGGCCACCTTATTGGATGAAATGTTCCTCAGTCAAGTAAACGTTAGTCCTTGCAAGTATTGACACCACCAGTGATGCTGATCAGTTTCTGGCTAGCTTGATCTGAACTCTTCACCAGTTCTATACCATGAAATCCATACTGGAAAATACCCTGAGTTTGCTCATAAACTAACATCCACCTTCTGGCTCAAGGAAGTCTTGGCTCTGTCTCCTAACTTTGGAACCATCACCAAGGTGGAAATGGTCATTCAAAAAGTCCGGTTGATGGCCATACTGGATACTGGCTCCCCAGTTAACGTAATCTCCTCTAAGCCAATAAAAAGATAAAGCTGGAGCCTGACTTGGTTTATAATTAAGAGTTTGGAACTGCGGGCCCAAACAACACCTGCCACCAAGATATATTCTTCTCTTCTCATTCAAATTGGGAAGCTCATCTTTATTGTCTTCAGCAGTGGCATTGGACAACAACACATATGAAAAGATCATAGGTACCCAATTTATGATTGAGTACTAGGGAATGATCAACATGAAGCAAGGTTTCCTAGGTACTCAGTTTTGAAGTCCCTTTTGATCTTATCCAATAAGGATCCCAGCAAGAATAGGTACTCTTTCCTGGTTAAATATCCCTTTTACACTTTGCCTTTACATTATACCACCTCTGGGTGAATTTTAAAAAAATTGCCCAATTCAGTTGATGCTAGGGATGGTATCCCTTTCTATGCTGCAGATGAGGTATTTATTAAGATGGGTGAACAACGAGTGGTTGACATGAAGTCACGCTCCAAATCCCACACTATTTCTTGTTGCACCTCATAAGTCTTGAGGGCAAAAGCCTCTTGGAGCCTCGGGTATTGCCTGATATAATAGACCTGGACTACCAGAGACCTATCACTATCCTGTTGGAAAACTTCACCGGCAAGGACATGGTTATAAAAAACACTAGGAGATTGACAGAGGCTTAATAATCCCGGTGGAGGACAATGAACGTGTCCGTTTCATTGGCTCTATAATAGATTTGTGATTGACAACGGATAACCTTTTAGAACCTTACCCAATGTCCATATTTTTTAATGAACTGACCCCAGATGAGCTGGAAAATGTCCATAATTTATTGGAAGGATATAGCTACATATTCTCCAAGTCAGATTACGACTAAGGCCATATTAAGGACTGGAGCCACTTCTTTAATGTGGGTGATGCCTGTTCCATCCAGTCCAAACCTTATCATAAGTCTAAGGTGGAAGAGCAGCAAGGAGGACAGAGCTCAAGCAGTTACTAGACGCTGGGCTACGGCACCCCCGCAAAGCCCTTGATTTACCCCCTCTTGATTATCAAAAAAGAAAACTGAGGTTATTGGATAGTCATGAATTACTGCAAACTAAATAACCTCACAAAAAAGGAAAGTTATCCTATCTCCCGCATTGACAACGCCCTGGTCAACTCTTTGGCTCTAACTTCTTCTCCGCCATGGACTTTACTAGAGACAATTAGCAAATGGACCTTTCTCCCCAAGACCAGTAAAAATGTGCTCTCATTTGCAGTGAAGGTCTTTTCTAACCCACTCAACTTCCTCAAGGGTTGTGCAATGCAATCGCAACTTTCCAGAGAGCCATGGACCATATCTTGCAGGACCTGAAGTTAATTTGCGTCATTGTTTATCTTGATGACATCACGGTGTTTCCAAAGACCTTAAACGATCATCTGACTTAACTGAGAAAGTGTTTCAACGCTTACGCAAATTAAACATCAGGTTAAAACCCTCCAAGTGCACTTTTTTCCAAAGGAGGCTAAATTTCCTTGGACACTCCATTTACCAAGAAGAAATCCAACCCTTACAGGACAAGGTTGAAGCCATATCAAAAATTCTTCCCCCTAAGAATCTAAGGTATATTCAGTTAATTATAGGCATGATAGAGTATTACCATCATTTCATCCCAAAATTTGCTCAGCTCAGTGAGCCCCTTATCCGCCTACTGAAGAATAACACTCCTTTCCATTGAGGTGCTGAACAAAATTCTGCTTTTGAAACGCTGATGTAACTGATTCAACAACGTCCTATCTTATGGCACCCATATTATAATATACCTTTTATCTTGTTTACTGACGCCTCAGACTATGCCGTTGGGTCCATCTTAGCCCAATTGGATGAAAACGGTGTAGATCATCCTGTATACTATTTCAGTAAAATGCTGTCAAAGGCAGAACGCAACTACAGCGTCACAGAGAATGAGTGCCTTGCCGTTTTGTTAGCTGTAAAGCAATATCATTTTTATTGTATGGCATCACCTTCACTGTGGTTACAGAACACTCTTCATTGAAATGGTTACAGAAAATGAAGGATACTACTGGTCATTTAGCGCGCTGGTCTCTAAAGCTCCAGCATTATGACATGAAGATTGAACACCGTGCGGGGACCCAAAACATAAATGTTAATGGAATACCTCAGCTGCCAATCCTTCACTTAGATAATAGCAAGGAGGAGATTATATGAACTCTTAATGACCCCAAATGAATGGGAGGATGAGGATGAGCCAGTACAGAAATTGTTAATCTAGCACTCACGCAACAGCAAAGTGGAGGGTGAAAAAGTTGTATAAGCAGTTGGAACAAAGTGGCTGCTTATTTTTGGCCCTCATATTGTGTACCTGAAATTTTGTAAGTTCACTCTACTCTAGGTCATGGGGAACTAAGAAAACCTATGAGCAAATTAGAGAACGTTTCTATTGAGAAAAAACATGGAAATTATTGTGGAAGCCTTGAATGACTGCCTCATGTGTAAGAAGCAATCCAGTTCCAAGACTAGATACCAATATCAACCAACTACCCCACAACAACCGTTCCACACCATCAGCCTAGACGTAGAGCTCCCCTCCTACAAACTACTGGTGGAAACAAATTTATCCTAGTAGGCATTGACCACTTTACTTATTGGATTAGAGCCGTGGCTCTCCTTGCCCAAACAGCCAAGGCCACCGCAACATTCCATCAAAATATTTTCACTCACCATGGCTGTCCCCAAGTGTTCCTCTGTGACAAAGGTAAGAACTTTAACTCCATAGTAGTCAAAATCCTGGCTACTTCCACGAGAGCTCAACAACTCTTCTCAGCTCCATAAATTCTTTCTACCAATGGGACCGTGGAGAGAGCAAATGGAACCTTGGTTTCAATGTGAAAAATGGCCTCTTTGGATCCACTTCACTGGAATTACTTCCATTCAGTGCTCTTATGGCCTACCTGATTATATTTACTCAAATTATGAAAATGTCTCCATTTCATGTTCTATATGGGCGATAACCAGGGATACTCGCCCTTTTAGCTAAAGATGTATTCTCCTCTAAAATTGAGGACCCTTAAAAAGCCATGAGAAGATTGTCTCAACGTATCATTTAGCTTCAATTTGAGGCTATGACAAACTTAGCTAAAGTTGTCATTAAAGAAGGATAAGCTGCCAATGAGCTTTGGGATCCACTATCTTTATTAAAACTCTCTGATCTGGTCCTGTAACATCATAACCGCCTCGCTTCTAAAAGTGGTAAGCTTGGGATAATCTGGGAAGGCCATTTTATCATCACTTATAAGAGAGGTGCATAGTATTCTCTCAAATCTTTAACTACAGGTATTACTATAAAAAGAGTACATGGACAATTTTTGAGCCCTATTCTTCCCCAACATTCTTAAAGGAGGCAATGTTGGAAAATTTCCTGTACGCTTAAAGGAAAAGAATCTTTGGGTGCAAAAAGTACAATGAAGGAAGAGTCCACCCCAAAAAAGCTCTAATTTGGTGCTTGTTGGACAATTACATGTCCAAGATGATAATGATAAAATTTTGACTTTTAATACCGATAAAATTGGCCAAAAGGCCCTGATAAATTCCTGGTGGAACCTCTCAAATTGGGGTAATACTTTTTAACATGTCTCAGAAAAATAGTATGAGTTCAGGTAAGTGTATTGCACCAAATATGCGCCAAAATCAGAGGGGAGTCCATCAGAGTTTCCTCTCTGGCCTACTGCTAAATATAATTCAGGCACTTACGCCATGAACACCTCTTTTTATACCATAAGAGAATGTCTCACAAGGTGCAACTATTTTCCCTCAAGGTGATTAGCTCAAATAATAAAATTATTTGCCTCACAGACATGTTGTGAAAATCTGAGGATCACTCGCTTGTTTATTTTTATCCTGCACGTCTATTGGGTTGAAGTTCCAATGATTGATCCTTGATAATGCCTTCAGTTTATGGTATTCATACCATTCAAAAACTCACTAGGCCTACTAAATTCGCCTCAACTCTTCCAGCTGATTTCAGGTGTAATTTCTCTTCATGTTCAGAACTTCTTCTGAGTCAGGTAGATATACAAGCTATAGATTAGGCGCGTCCAGCTTGTTAATACTTTCTCTAAAAAAAGGATTCAGAGAGAAACCTAGAAAAAAGATGAAATAAATATAAGTTTTAATATAGGCTATTTATTAGAAAAATAGTCATTAGGCCAGGCGCCAGTATTTATACCTCTAAGGCATCTCCTAGCCACATTTGAGCACGTAATTTCAACAGATATCTTACCACCTCAGTTCAGCCCTTGAACTTTTACAACTGAAACCTTTTCTTAGGTTTATTAGTGGTAAAATACTCTCAAATTTTGGGAGGATTTCAGGTACAAAAGTTTGCAACAAAAGCATGCAAAATTATCCTGGGATCTTCTTGATTTGAGTTTCATCATACTGCTGACAAAATACCCATTCTGTGAAATCCTTGCCTCAATTGAAGTAGATGATGTACCCCTAATCAGGACGTCAGCAGGCCTCTCCCTCAATAGCACTAGGTACTCCCTTTTGAGCAGTCCATGTACAAGTACTATTGTGCCAATTATGCAGATTGAAATACAATTTTCACCCTAGGACGAAAATTAATTATGTTTTTCATTCATCTGAAGTTCATGGGATTTTCAGGCGTTAACTTTGGGTCATCTCAAATAACTTTGTATATGTTTAAGTTGATTGTGTTCCCAAAAAAACAGGACAATTTCCGAGATTTGATGCATAGGAAATTGGCTACAATATGTGAGTGCATTCGGGCCAAGCGCTTTGATCAATTACATAATTGAAATGACATTGAGATGTTAAGCCCATATTTTATGATTGCAATAGGCTTTAAGGTAAGAATATAGGTGTTAGCTCAAGCTTTGAAAGGTAATTGACCCAATATGATGGTTGTCAAAAGGTTTATTTAAGTCAACCACCAGAATCTGACATTTTCCCCCTCTTGACTCAAACACAAGCCCTAAGATTCCCGATTAGCCTATGCTGGTCCATTATCATTGGCCCAAACGCCCAATGAGTATGGAGTTGGGTTTTCTACTTTGTAACTTCAGCCCAAATGCCCAATGAGTCCAAAGTATGATCCTCTTATTGTTAATTTTAGCCCAAATGCCCATTGAGTCTGAATTTAAATCACCTCCCCAACCTCAAATGAAAATTAAAATATTCATGAGAATAAAAATATCATATATAAATATTTTTTGTTTTTGTTTTTGTTTTTGTTTTTTGGGGTTTTTGTGTCTTTTTGTGTGTGTTTTTTTCAACTTTTTTTTTAATTGGCCCAATTATTAAACCTTCTTAGGAATTTTGCATGGACTTGGTTGTATATATGGTCAGTCCTAATATCCTTGATTGGTATATGAACTTAGACGTTTTATCAATCACTTCAAATGGCCCAACCCAGATGCAATCTAACTTTTGCAATCATCCTGATCCGTGGGTGTTGAAAAATAAAACTTCGTCATTTACTTCAAATTTGGCCAGTGTGTAGCAATTCTCTAAGTCCTTTTTTGTCAAGGTTTTTTCTTAGAAAAACTGTTGTCAAAGGCTGAGCTTGTAGTTTTATTAAAGCATCCGCAAGCTTTTCAATGTACTGATGGTAAATGTTTTTGCCAGGATCCTCTAGGGCTGAATATAGCAGCGTTGGTAGGGCCAGGTGTATACCATATAATACTTGAAACGGAGGCATCCTGGTTGATGAATGGTAGGAAACATTGTAGGTGAAGGCTGTTAAACTTAGATAAGTACTCCATTTGGATGGTTTGGCTGAGGCTAATTTATAAAAATCTTTTCACCAACGTCACATTTGCATGCTCAACAGTCCCATTAGTTTTGGGGGTGATAGGGGACAGAAAGTACACCTTGTACTCCCATTAATAGGTTGAGCTTGGAAAGGACATTGGTGGTAAAGTTGGTTCCGTTATTGGTCAGAATAACCTGGGGACATCCATGTTTGTAGATGATGTTTTTAAGGACAAACTTGGTCGTAGTTGCTGATTCAGCTTCCCAAATAGCCTTAGCCTCGACCCATTTATTCAAATAATCAATGGCTACGATTATGTACTTGGCCTTCATATTGCTTGTTGGAAGTGGGCCAACAACATCAATAGATACAGTTTGCCAGGCAAAATGGGTCTAAAAAGCTGGTAAGATGTGTTTTTTCTGAACAGTTTTTTGCCTAGAAACTCTACACAGCATTCTAGCGTTTCTTGGATGTCAAAATGCATTGACTCCCAGTAGTAGAATCGCTTCAGATGCTCTTTTGTCTTCTTGAATCCGCCATGCCTTATGGCCTTATGCGCTGCCATTATTAGGTCTGTTCAGGCCAAGGGTCTTGGAAAATATACTTCTTGCCCTCAAAATGCTTATAGTGTCCCATTTTTGATTATTGTATTTTTATGTAGATCTGATGATTTTATAAATGGATTCAGGCTCTCATGGTACTCTCCAAGGACCATTTTCATAAACAACTCATTGGCAGAATGGCTAAGTGTTGCAATGATGGATAGTCAGGATATTCAGGATAGGAAGTTGGCTTTTTTATGTTTTTTTCATCTCAATGCTCAATGGTGTAGTCATAAGCTTGAAGCTTTAATGCCCAGCACACTAATCGGCCCTCAGATTCAAATAGGTTGTTTAACCATCTTAGGGAAGCATGATTGGTAACAACTTTGAAATGAGCGCCATGAAGGTAGACCTAGAATTTCTTGCAAGCATATATGACAGCTAAGCATTCTCATTCCATCACCATGTAGTTCCTTTTGTGAACTTTTAAAGTCTGAATAGCAAAGGCAAAAGAGTGTTCTTCACCGTCTTCTCCAACTTAAGATAACATGGCCCCCACTGCTGTTTGAGATGCATCAGTTTGGAAAATAAATTTGCAATCAAAGTCTGGGTATTGAAGAATAGGTGCACTTAATAGGGCTGATTGATGTTGGTCAAATGCATCCTGGCAAGCTGGAGTTTAGTTCAATGTGACCTTATCTTTAAACAGTAGAAAAGTGGCTATCCAAGTTGTGCAAAGTCGGTGATAAATTGGCAATAGTACCTGATCATGTCTAGCATACTTGAATATCACGCTTGGATTCAGGCCTTTTCATTTTGGAGATGGCATCCAGCTTAGAGGGTTGGGACCGAAGACCTACTTTATCAATTACAAATCCAAGGTATTCCAGTTGGTCTTTGAAAAACTGACATTCTCAGGGCTTGATTTTTAAGTTCGCAGCAGCTAGCCTTCTGAAAACCTTATCTAAGTGATCCAGGTGGTCTTCAAAAGTGCGGTTGAAAATTTTAATATCATCAAGGTACCATTGTACACATGACAATTTAAAATCTTCCAGGATGTGTCCATTGCTCATTAAAATGTAGCTGAGGCGTTGTAGAGCCATTGAGGCATTCTAATCAGCTGGAATAGGACCTCTTGGGTTATGATTGCACATTTCTTTCGCTCTTATTTGAGAAGATATATTTGCCAATATCCACTGATAAGGTCTATTTCTTGAAGAACTTTGCGCCCCCTAGCCTATCCAAGGTGTCATCAATTTATGGCATTGGGTACAAGTTTTTCTTTGTGATGTTGTTTAACTTCTGATAATTATTGACTACTTAGTTACTCTCATCCTTTTTATCACAATTAAAATTGGTGCTGCTCATGGACTTTTTGAAAAACTAACATGCTATGATAGAGGAAATCCTTAATATCCTTGAATACTGCTTCTTCTGATGATTTTGAGCGTCTAATTGGGTGTAATCAAATAGGTTTATGATCTCCAGTATCGATTTTATGGGTGACACCATTAGAACATCCCAAGTCGAAATTTTATTGTGCAATTATTTCCCAATATTTAGAGAATAATTCCTGAGCTTGGCCTTTCTCAAAGTTGGTTAGGTTGCTTAAATTGGCCATAGGGACAACATTATTTATGCTGAGTTGGTCCATATCAGGGAGCCCTAATTTGACAAAAGTTCCAAACTCATGGAATAAGTGGATTTCCGTGGTAGGGAACAGATGCAGAAAAGCAATTGTTTGATGTCACCTGATTGAGATGGGCTATTTTACAGGTTTGCACATAAGATATGTATCTCTCCATGGCATGGAATGATAATACCAGGGGCAATGTTTGGTTCGAATCGAGATTTAGACCATGGTTGATATACTTCACCATAAAATCTTCTGGGATATTAATTGTTAGTCTCATCGGGACAATTACTTGTTCTCCAGATGGTATAATGATGGCATGATTTGATCAAAGTGGAATGCCATTTGACTCATCAATCTGTGTGGGTAGTGGTTCTATCTTTGACTGAGCTTTGGAATACTCAATAGCGACGACTCTATCTTTATAGGCCAGATTTATGAATAGGCTGGGTTTCTTTTTCTCAACTGCCTTATTATAGTTATAGTAAAGTGGAATAGCCTTGCCAAGAATGGTGAGAGTATTGTCCTTATGATTGGTAACAACGCCGTATCTTCTTAGGAATTTAGTCCCAATTAGGATATCATAGTTTGTATTTGGCAACACTATGGCAGGTGCTGTTACTACAATGGATCCAAATCTGGGGGTAGGGTACTGTAGGCACCCAGCGATTTGGTTGTATGCGCTCCAGCTGTTCCATATTCCTGACAGTGGGCAACATCGGGCGCAATTTTCAGTTTTTTAACCAACTTTGTGCTGACTATATTGATAGGAGCACCACTATCAATGATGGCCCAAACTTGCACCTTGTTTACCACTATATACACATAAGTACATTCAGAGTAGTTTTCAGAAATATTTATTGTATGAATGCTGTGATTGCTGCCTGATTCCAGGTGTGATTTCAGGCTTGAGCAAATATCTGGGAGGTTATCTGCTAATATCTTCATGGGAATAGCTACTTGAACGTTGTTAAGCTTAGGTAGGTCAGTTGAACATCTGGGTTGTAGGTCTAAACCCTGATCAATAATCTGCTTTGCGTAGGGTTTTGATACTTCATCTCAGGCTTCTTTGGTAATTTTCAAGGGTTTAATTGCTTTTGCTGTGGCCCGAGTAGTGGTCACCATGACATCATTAGCCATGATATGGTGGAGGTTATCTTTAGCAACATCTTCAACCCTAAAGAGCTCATCAGGGTCAGGTGGAACGGTTTAAAAATTGGTGGATTTAGAGCATTCTGCCTCTACTCCAACTGCTCTTTTCCAGCCTCATTGTCCCTGATGATTTCTAGAGCAAAGTTGACCTCATGCTTTTTGTTGGACCGTCTGACGCATTGTCTAATAAAATGCCCTTGTTGACCACTATTGTGGCAAGTAATCGGCCCTGTTTTCTGTTTTTGCTCGAATTTTTAGTTTGTATTTTGGAAATTTTTCCCCTGGTCAGACATCATGTTGCTATTTGGGCTCAAAATCGAGATTTTTGCTGATCTTTGGCCCAATTAGAAGTATTAAAATTAGAGGAACTGCTTCTCAAGCAATTGGTAAGCTCTTGGATTTCCAAGCTTCCATTGAATGCAGGCAGCATGACATTGTGCAGTTCATGGAAGGCATAATACAATGCTCCATTGTAATCTTGGCATCAAACTTATCTATTGCATTTCACCCATGCAGAACTTGTGCCTCTTGAAAGAATTTTATCCACAAAGTCCTTAATAGACTCATTCTGTTTGAATTCGATATTAAGAAGCTCTCTTTTTTTGGGTTTCTTATTTCTCAGGCCCTCCAAAATGTTTTTTTATTGCAATTTTGGCATCCATATAGGACCAATCGTCACCCAAATAGGGCATAATGAGGTCACAGCTATGGGTATTAAGGGAGTTAATCACTTCTGATCCTTTCACATGGTCTGATGCTCCTCTCATTGATTTTTCAAATAATTTGAGGAAAGAGTGAATGTTTCCATCCTTATTGACCTTTGATAAATTCAGTGGTTTGAAGTCATCTCGCCCTATTTTGGGCATAGGGCTCTTACTTCTTGAACATCTTGGTGTATCATCACCCATAATCAGCCCTCTTTCCCATTGGGAAGTGTCTGGAGTTGTGATTGATACTAGGACTCTAAGCATAGAATGGATGTTCGAAATATCAGTTTCTGCATCAGTGTCAACTTCCAATAATTCAATTTCATGATATTTCTCCAAACTACTGGATTCTGACGCCAGAATTTGGCTCTTAGTTACTTTTTCAGGCTGTTTTTTGGTTAAATAAGCGGAGCTTTTCCCTACTTTCTTTTTTGTCAAAGTTGGGTGAGCACTGGCAGCCTTGCTTTTTGAGGGATTCGAATTCTTTTTTAAGGTTGTCATACTCTTCTTTGAATGAAGCTTCATTGGTTGTTATGCTTCTTATATCTTTGTCCATACTGTCTCCTCGGGAATTTGAAGTTAATATCTGCATTCTGAGTTCCAAAATATCCTGAGTAATTTCAGTATTTCTGGCCTGTAATCTTGATAACACAGTCCAAAGTTTAGAAAATTCCTCTTTGATCTGGTAATCCTCTTCATCCCTATTTGGGATGGATGGCTTTGCTGCAAGGTCCTTGAAGTTTTGGTTGATAGTATCCAGCTCAGCCCAAAGATACTCTTCAAAGAAATCAACTTTTGCATTTAACTCCAGGTGATTTCTTTAGGCTGAAGTGGCATGTATGGTAAGTTGTTTTGATTGAGACAATAGGTAATCCGAATAGCTTTCCAGTTTTTGACAACAATTATTCATAGTTTGTACCTATTCTTGTGATAACCCATGGTGGCCAGAACTTTAACTGCTATCATCAGACTCCTTTATTCAGAAGCTCCAAGAGGGTGTTTAATATCCCATGAGCTTCATTGGCAAGTCCCATATTATCAGCAATTGCCTTTCTGACTTCAGCAAAACTGGAATTTTAGCTTGTCCAGTAGGGAATTTCAGGAAGATTGTTCCTCCCCTTGCACATGGTAATTTTCCATGATTTCCAGATTTTGTCTAGAAATTTTTTGCTGGGTATGCTTAATTGAGGGTTGAACAAAACAAACAGGAATTTTTTAGTTGCTTGACTTTCTGTGAGGAGTCTGGGAAAGAGTTTCCATGGTTGCATCGCAGTACTTCATATATATCTCCATCTTGAGTGCCTGATCCTTAAAGTAGTAGAACAGGCCAAAGGAGGGATCAATTTGTGAAGTACCAATCCATAAACCCTGATATAGGGTTTTCAGCATAGATTTTATGACTGAATATATAAGATCAATCAGGATGGTTGTATCTGCATGAGCTCCCCCAACTGTGATGATATCCAGGGAGTAGGAGGTACCGCTTCATAGCTGAGCGGCTGGTAATAAAACAATCTGAGATTTCTTTGTTGCTGGTTTCCATATCGTTGTCACTTTCACGTCTGGCTGATTTTGCCAGGAATTGGTCATGGGAATCCATTTCAGATAATGTAACCAGTTTTGAGTGAGCACCAGTTGTGAAAATCTGAGAATTGCTAGATTTTTATTGTTATCATGCACATCTATTTGTGCTAAAGTTCCATTGATTGATCCTTTATAGTGTCTGTAGTTTATGGTATTCAGACCATTCAAAAACTCACTAGGACTACTAAATTCACCTTGAATCTTCCAGCCAATTTTGGGCATAATTTTCCCTTTTTGTTCAGGAACTTCTTCTGAGGCAGGTAGATATAGTAGCTGTGGTTTAGGCGCATACAGCTTGTTGACACTTTTTTCAAAGAAAATAATCAATGAGAAACCCAGGAAAAAGATGAATTAGATATAACTTTTAATATAAGTTATTTATTAGATAAATAGTCATTAGGCCAGGCGCCAGTAATTTTTACACCTCTAGGGCATCTCCTGGCCACACCGGTGTACAAAATTTTAACAGATATTTTACCAACTCAGTTCAGCTCCTGAACTTTTAAAACTGAAACCTTTTCTTAAATTTATTGGTGGTAAAATACTCTTTTAATTGAGAGGATTTCAGGTACAAAAATTGCAATAAAAGCATGCAAAATCATCCTGGGATCTTTTTGATTTGTGTTTCATCATACTGCTGATGAAATACATCTTCTGTGAAATCCTTGCCTCAATTGAAGTAAATGATGCACCCCTAATCAGGACGTCAGCATGACTCTCCCTCAATCGCACTAGGTACTCCATTTTGGGTGGTCCATGTGCAAGTGCTATCATGATGATTATGCAGATCAACATATGAATCTCTGTAAGTCCTGGGGAACGTCCTCTAGGTGTTGATAGGGCCATTTTTCCATTTCCGAGCAAGAAGGCACTGAAGAGGATGGCGGTACCTCTTGTTACCCAGGGCGATCTCACTCACATAGTAGACAAACGCTGAGTAACAGCTCTTCCGCTTTAGATTCCACCCACAGTACCCACACTCACCTTGGCAGAACTGTTATGGGGAATCAGCGAAATCTGCGCTGAGATTGTTAAATTGAAATAATTAGAACTAATTTGAGCGGTAATCTGGCCAATGGTTGGATCTTAAATGGCTGGAAAGGTATGAAGACTGATTTGACAGCCAGAATGCCTGACAGTTTCAATTTGATCAATATGCTGATCAAACAAATCACCTCCCTACCAAAGTCATTTGGGATCATCCTCAACAGTCAGACTATAGCATCAGACATCATCAACAAGGGTTTGAAGTCCCCTGTTGACAATTTGGGAATTGCGGCTGATGCAATACCAATGATCAAATGAACAGCCCAGCAACTGAGCGCGGGTGGGCTGGGTGTCCTGAACCTGTTCCCAACCAAATGGACCCGCCCCTATGTGAGATGGCCTTGGGGGATTCCTGCTGCTCATCAGGCCAAACGCCATTGTGCCAACCATCAGAAATGTAGCCAAGCCTCGGTTTGGACGTTCAAGGTTAAACTGACAGTGACTCGGCCCACTGCCAAATTTTGTGATGTCAGTTCCCAGGGAACTAACCTGCCCATTCCCAAATAATTCGCTGGGTAGGGCAAAATTGAGGGTCCTAATCCCAGCTTGTCACTGCCCCAATTGAGCACTATTTAATCAGTTGCATTACACTGATAAAATTGTTGGTCAATTTTCTTTCTTTCCTTTCAATAAAATTTTGCCCCAAAAAACCAATCAATTTTTATTATTGTATTTCTTCTTTTGGCCGCATCCCTGATGGCATTTACCTGGTGGCCTGTCAGTCCATATACCATATAGGCTCTACCATTACTTATGGTCACTATGGCCCCCTCCTTCATTAATGGATTCAGCGAGTCAGATATTTTTGGCACTAAAACCCTGCTATCATGAACTTTCAGCAACAGTACATGGGGATCTTGTGGCCTTACATCCACCAACTGCAAGTGAGAATCCATCTCCTTGCCTCCCTGGTTGAAATGACCCCATATGCTGATGAACTCATTGAAACTATTTCTGTGATCCCACCCCCTGCAGCAAGGGCCCCTGGGTTGGGGATTGGCACATTGTGGTTCGTTGTCAGGATCATACTCACTGTTGTTCTACACCAACAATTCGTCATTTCACAATGCCAGGCTCCATATAACGTCATTCAGTCGACAATGCCCCTGGCACTCTGGCTTGCTTTTTGGGTGCTTATGCACCCCAACTGACAGGCCAGTCTAAACTCATTCTGCTGTTTCCATGAAATTTTCGCTATAAAGCAAAAATCGATTATGTTTTTTGTTTGTCTGAAGTTTATGGGATTTTTAGACATTAACTTCAGTTTAGTCTTAATTGATTTAGTATATAAGTAAGTTGATTGTGTTCCCAATAACTGGGACCAATTGCCAAGATTTTCTGCATAGGAAATTGGCTATAATATGTAAGTGTATTCAGCATGACACTTTGATAAATTACATGATCCTAATAACATTGAGATGTTTGGTCCAATTTATACGATTGCAATAGGGTTTAAGGTAAGAATATAGTTGTTATCTCAAGCGTTGAAAGGGTAATCAGCCTGATCTAATGGTTGTCAAAATGTTTATTTTTTAGTTAACCAACAGAATCTGACACATGTCATACCTACTTTTGACCCTCAAACAGCTATTCCTTTAAAATGAGCCAAGATCTGAGAGCTCCAATAGGTCAAATATCCATTTTTTCTAATTTAGGCTCAAAGCTAATAATGAATTTGATGCCTAACTTACTTCAAGCCTTAAGTCAATTTAAGTACTAAGTAGTGAGATTGAAGGAAAGTTCTCTTTTTAATCCCCTCTCCACCACTTTATAAAAAATGATAAAAATAACTTTTATTACAGCTTATAAGTGGCATTAAACTATCTAGTGGTGAAAAACCCCCTTTTATTTTACTTTGGCAGTTGAGATAATACTTCTCCTCCATTGTTGTTAAGATCTGGGGCAAATTAGCACCAGCGAGCTTACATGCCACCCTGATTCCAACAAACCTAAACTTTGTATTTATTCAAGGCTAAAAGCAACCTAAACTTAATGATGTTATTAAACTATAATAAGCAAACTTCATAAAATACATTCTTTATGTCAATAGATTAGTACTTCAAGCTTGAGCTGATTATCTATCAATGGTAATATGAATTATCAATTAATTGCACGCCATACTTTTGATCCTTAAAAAGCGGCTCAATTTATTTGCAGTTTAACCCTATGGTATACGCTAAACTGGGTGTAGATTGATGCTTGTGTTACTTCTATATGTTATACCAATAGTTATTTAATTACTTTCATCCCCCAATAAAAGGTATCTATAAGATTTTTACAGCAACAAAGTTTGTATGCAACCAACAAAAACATAGACAAAAGCCCAACATAATCTCACTATGAGCTGGTACTGATAATTTCTTTAATTGTTAAAATTACTTTTAATCCTTTTATATCAATTACTATGAAGCGCACATCAGTAACTAAATTATTTATAAATTTATAGTGTGGAGTAGATATAGGTCTCAATAAACTCTTTCCTATAAGCCTAAATGCCTGCATATTATATAATATCAATTCTATTTTTATCTACTAGAGTACTTTAATAAGTTTAAATATATAGGTTGATAATTTAACGTTCTAAATAGCTAGCACGTTACCATACTTGATAAAAATGAAGTGACTAATATCATAAATACAGATATCTATCAAATCAGTGTTTTTATTAAAGAATTTATGGATTTTGAGATTATTGCGCAGCTATGAGTGATAAAGAAACTTGGGTATTTTATTGAGCTATTATCAACATGCTCTTATCAATGTTATAAATAGTTAAAATCTGATATAGTTGATAACGTATTGCATAGAGTAATGAGCTTCCAGTTTTATGTTTATATATCTTTTAAATCTCGGTGTAAAGTCTCAATTTTGCTGAGTCAGTTTGCACAGGGTATTAGCCACTGGGCAGCCAAATCAGATAATATGAAGATTGTTGATTCTTAATAAAACTAATAACCTTTTTACACGGAGCTATCACCCCTTATTTCATTCTTTATTATTTTACTTAATAAGCAGACCTTTCTGCAACAACCTAATTTCCAAAAGAAGTCCCCTTTCAATCCTCCGTGTAACACTTTATATCTCAATTCCTCCAGCTGGATGCATCCTTGCCTTGATAGTCTTCTATTCGTTTTTCCTCTTTCATTCAAAACTCTCATTTATATTGAATCTTGGCGTAATTCAACCGTTCTTGCTGATTGGTCAACATTTTAATTGACTATTTGTTGTATACCTCTTTTGTCAATCTTGAGACTTGGCTCAATTTCCCCTCTGATCCGCCATAGGGTTAGCATATCATCCAGTCATATCAACTTCCTGACATTACCCCCCTTTCACTGGATGATATGCTCTCACTGTTTGTATGCTTGGAGGAACTTTGCGAGAACTTGTTTGATGATCCAACCCCCGCAGATTCCATGATGGTGTAGAAATCCATGCCAGTTTTCTCAATTATCTCAAACGGACCAACCCAGATGTTAGAGAGCTTGTTTTTCCTCCAAAAACCATGCTGATCGTGATAAAAACATGGTCCTCTATAGAAAACAGTGGAAGTATTCTTTGTCTCTTCTGATTGGCTGCCTGATTGCAAATCTTCTTAGCCAAACTGGTAGAGTAGGCTTCCATTTGTAGCTTGATCAATGTATTTATTAGAGTCTTCAAGTATCGCTGGGGATCCACCCCACTGGTATCTTCCACACATGAGTAAAGCAAGGCAGGCAGAGACAGATGTTGACCATACAGCAGTTGGAACGGGCTCTTACCAGTGGCCAAATGATAGCTGATATTATATGCAAACACAGTTGGAGGTAGAAGGGCGCTCCATTCCAAGGGTCAATCTCTTACCAATTTATGGAGTATGTTCAATAGAGTTCCATTAACCTGCTCCACCATTTCATTTGATTCTGGATGATATGGGGTGGTCAGAACCCCGCGGATTGCCATCAACTCATTCAACTTGGCAGAATGTGCAAAGTGAAATTGTTCCATTATCTGTTAAAATGAATTGTGGGCAGCCATATAGCTGTATAACACACTCCATAATAAATTTGGAAGTGGCGACCGCGCTCAAGACATTAATGGCCCTGGCCTCCACCCATCGAGTCAAATAATCAATGGCAACAATAATATACTTAGATCAATTGACGCTAGATGGCAGGGGTTCCACTACATCAATGGAAATGGTGTGCCAGGAAAAATGGGGTTTAACCAGCTTGTATGAGGTTTTCTTGTGGAAAGGCTTTTCCACTTGACACTGATAGCAACAGCTAACCATTTCCAATATATCATAATGCATGCTCTCCCAGTAGTATCAGGGTCACAAAACTCCAGTGTTTTCTGCAATCCTCCATGTCCTAAAGCACGATGAGCATCCATAGTAATTGAGGGTCTAGCCAAAGGATTAGGGAAACTCAACGTCAAGTCCCCAATCCACTTATATAGTTCTCCCCCACATAGGAAAGTATCCATCCTGAGTCCATCTAATACCTTGACCACATGCGGTGGCTCATCCTGTTATTTGTTCGCCACCATCTTTTCATACATCATGTCATCTAAATCCACCGTGATAGTGACTGTTGGCAACCAAGAAAGATAATTCGCGTTTTGATGTTTTGCTCCCAGATGATGTAAAATCTCAAAATCATATGCTTGAAGCTTCAGAGCCCAACATGTGAGTCGCCCTTCCAGTTCACGCATATTTTGCAACAAATGCAAGGAATCATGGTCTATCACTACTTGGAATTGTACCCCATGTAGATATACTTTGAACTGTTTGTAAGCATAGATCACCGCTAAACATTCTCACTCAGTAATGGTGTAGTTCCGTTTGTGACAGTCAAGCTTTGACTACAAAATGCAACAGGATGCTCTACGCCAGCATCGTCCTTTTGAGATAATAATACCCTTATAGTGGAGAGGGAAGTGTCCATTAGCACTGTGAACTGTTTGTCAAAGTTGGGATATTGCAACATTGGTGCGCTTGCTAATGTGGTGCGCAACACATCAAAAGCCTTCTGGCTTCGTTCCATCTAGTCAAAAGAAGCGTTTTTCTTCAACAACTCAAAAAGTGGGGCCCCAAGACAACTGAAATTGGGAATGAAACGTCAATAGTACCTAACCATCCCCAGAAACTCTTGGAGGTCCTATTTACTACTTGGGCAAGTCATCTTGCTTATCACTTCCATTTTAGCCAGCTGTGGTTTAAGCCCATTTGAATCCACAATGAACCCAAGGTTTTCCAATTGTTTTTTGAAGAAATGACACTTCTGAGGCTTAATTTTGATATTAGTGGCAGTGAGTCGCTGAACCGCTTGTTCCAAGTGGGACATGTGCTCTGTAAACATCCGCGAGAAAACATTTTTGTCATCAAAATAATTAAAATGAAGGAAATTGTTAAATCACCTAGAATCATATCCATGGCACGTTGGAATGTAGTCAGAGAGTTGCACAACCTTTGTGGCATGCGAGTTGGCTGAAATAACCCTCTCAAAGTGATGATAGTGCACTTTTCCCATTCCACTAATGGCAATTCAATTTGCCAATACCCCAAGATCAAATCCATAGCAGAGAAATAATTTGCCCCACCCAGTCAGTCTAATGCATCATCAATCTCTGGAAGAGGGTAATAATCCTTCTTTTTTACAGTATTGAATTTACAATAGTTGATCTATCTCAATTTGAGCCATCTTTTTTCTTCACAATGAGCACTGGTGATGCCCATGGACTGTTTGATGGCTCTAGCATCCCAAACATGATAAGTTTATCCACCTTGTCGGAGACATCCTCCTCCACTGCTTTGGAACATCTAATAGGTCACAATCAAATGGGAAGGAGATCACCTGTATCTAACCAATATACCACCCCTTGAGTGCACCCCAAATAATGATTGTCATGTGTGAAAATATCTTGTAAATTTTCAATTAGCGCCATAGCCTGTTCTTGTTGTTCTGCTGATAATCCAGTAAGCGCTTCCCACACAACCACAGTCAATACACTGAGCGGAGAGCTTGTCAGCTGTCCAAGATCCTCCAGGAGCCAAAATCATGAATACAGCGGACTTCCTCTATAAGGACAAAGTGTAAGTAAGCCACCACTTGGTGCCACTGGATTGTTATTGTCTTCTTCTGTAAATTCGCTAGCAGCACTTTCACTTCTCCATTTCCATGTAGCAAAAACCCTGGAGCACATGTGGTTCAAGCTGAGAGTGCTGGTGAGGAGCCATGATTTCCCTATAAAGCACTTTTGGGACATCGATTTCAAGCCCAGTCCCTACTATGCTCTGATGTCCAGATAGTAGACTCAAACCACTTGCTGCCCGAAGTGGAATCCCTTTGTACTCATATATCTGGTTGGAGAGGACCCTGATCCAACGCTTCAGTCATCAATAACAAACAGGAATCACTCCAACACTGTATGCTATATTGATTTGACTATAGTGGAATGGATCCGTTGGGATTCCACAAGAGGTAAAATAAACAGGAATCTGTTGCCCTAAGTTATTGAGTGTTTCCTCCGCCATGTTTATCACAACACCAAATTTCCTCATAAATGCTTCACCGTTTAGCATGTCATAGTTTTTATTTGGCAAAACCACCGCTGGAATAAAAACCTGGACAGACCAAAATTGTAAGGGCAACACACTATATGCTCCTTCAGACACAGTGCTATGCGTCCCTGTGGTTCCATATACTACTTGATGGTCCACATCTGGTTTGAGCAGAAGCTTAGCCACCAACTGGGTAGAGACTATGTTCACAGGAGCTCCCATGTCAATGATAGTGCAGATTTTTGTGTTTTGAACAAAAATGTCGCAATAAAGTACATTATAAGTAAGAGGAACCATCAGTATTTATTATGTGAACGTCCAAGGGCTTAGTGTTACTTAAGAAGGAGGAAATGCTATTGCCAACCTTAGGATACTCACTAGTGATTTTATCCACCAGAATGGCTACGTTGACTCTGACCAAAGAGGCAGCGGCCATCAATGGATCCTCGTTACTTGTGCAAGTATGTTCCAGGATCTGCCACGCATATGAATTCTGTTCATCCTGGTGGAACTCAGTGCTTGAAGGTAAATTTTTACTTTTGGAAACAGAAGCAGGGTTACCTGATGGAAGCTGTTGATATAGCAAATCATCCAATTGAGTTCTGAATCCTCTCCAAATATAGCTTGGGAATTGTTAAAAGCGTGTGGATTAGACATAGCAAAGGTAGAGCATCTCATATCTACTCCACTCAATCTTTTTCCTGCTCTGTTTCCTTGGGTGGCATCACATACACTCGTGTTTTGCTAGGGAAGTTTGCCACATAATGCCCCTTTGGCCGCACTGGAAGCAAGTATTCAAGAAAGGTTCACATATATAGCATGCAGCGGAAGGACCAGTGTGAAAATTAATGGTATATCTCCAAGGTCGTGAATGAACCAGCAGATTGTATCTAGGCTGAAAAGGATTCACAGACCTGTATAATGAACAAATGTGTTCCGGTGGTTGATAGCTTAGTTACTTTAGTCCATACTCTGAAGAGCTTGGTGCGGGGTTATCAGAGGGTTTTTGGGATGTATTAGGGGCACTGATAATGGTGGAGAGTCAACGTAAGGTATTCATGATTTGAAGAAGTCCTGTATCTCCATCCAACATGTGATACATAGTGTTAAATAGTTCCCAATATGGTTTGACAGCCACTGTCATCATGATACCAACATACTCAGTGGATAAGATGTTAGCTCTTATTAGTAAATGTGCTTCCGCCAAGAAAAATTCAGCAAAATCTGACAGGGTTTTGTTCTGGTGAAATTTTATAGTCAGGAAGTCGGCTTTCCATTGGCCCATCTTGGTCACACCCCCAAACAGCTGGAGAACAATCGCCTTAATTTTTTCATCGGATGCTGCGCAGTTTAGAAGGTAACAGGTAGCTTGATCGGCGCTGTTCACATCAAGAGCAGACAGTAACATTTTTACTTTACATTGATCCAAAACTCCTTCCACAGCAAATTCAAATTGCTTGAAATACTGTATAAATTACTGTCATGACTGAAAAAAGTAATTCTTTGATTTGCACAGTTTCACATTTCTCCAGGCTTTGGCAGAAAGGATCAGGCAAATTGGTTCTGAAGCAGCTAAGGGAGCCACCCCCTTGTAAATTATGGTACCACTAGCTGGATGAGCTCAAATATGGCATAATGAATTCAAAGGAAGTAGAGTCACGCGGAGATATACTTTAGCGCCTTAGGAATATTCATTAGTGGAGCCATAGCATTCTTCCCCCAAATCGCCACTAACTGCGCCATTCCCCCAGCTCCAGCATACTCCACAAAATGCTCATTGACCAGCTGCTCCACTTTTTACCAAATGGCATCTACTATATCCATTCTGGAATTCCCGTTGCAGTGTCACATATTGATATTAAAACTCCCAACAATATTCCCACTCTGCGTGCAAATGCTGCTCCACTGCTTGTAATGATGAGAGGACATTTTTTTATTGTATACTGCTTATGGCCTTGCTTCCAGCTTGCATTATCCACTTGTTGATTAGCATCGTTTATTTGGGTAAAGAGAGCATCTTGTTACCATACCAATCCCTCATTGGCCCATTGAAGGATATCCAGTTGTTCTTATATGTCAGCATACTCCCAAATCTCATGGATTGGAAGAGGGAAAACTCAACGCCACTCAGCCTGACTAACGGCTTCCAATTATGTAACCTGAAAGACTAGCTGGAGATAATCAGGGGACGTTGACCAAAGGATAAGCGCGTTATCAGCCATTCGCTGACCACTCCATTTGATACAAATTTGGTCTACTTCAGCTGATATGAAACCAACTTGATCCACCACTTGCTGATCCACCAGTGTTATTTTTTCTTTAAGCTGATCAACTACAGCTTTGAGTGCTTCCGCCCATTTAGTTAAATCCATCATAAAGCGCTCTTATTGTTTCCCAATGTTGTGACATCCTGAATCCACTCCATTGATAGGCCATGCCGTTCCAAAAGTTTGTTGACTACCTGAGATAACCCAAGATTTAACTGGGGTACCAACATGTCCAATCGATGGTGGATGTTCTCAGCATGATGGTCCAATTTGTCCAAGCGCCCCTTGTACTCCAAAAAAGAGCAATTGAGGTGGTTGAGCAAGAGGCGTATATCATTTTGGTGTGCTTGAGCAAATTG
The DNA here is from genome assembly GCA_022478985.1 of Massospora cicadina. Taxonomy (NCBI): domain Eukaryota; kingdom Fungi; phylum Entomophthoromycota; class Entomophthoromycetes; order Entomophthorales; family Entomophthoraceae; genus Massospora; species Massospora cicadina. The sequence goes on from JAKSZP010003946.1 coordinate 348,161, forward strand.
CTCACATCTCTAATCTCTATATTGTGGCGAGCCAACACTCGCAGTAGTTGGCAAATGGATGGTTGCACATATGCAACTAGATACTCCTCAATTCTGCGGGTACTAAGGCGGCGAGTCAACCCTGTTGTAGTCAAGTCCAGATAGGACATGTACATGGCGTAGAGATTTGCTTGATCACGTTGGTTATAAAACAGACTCAAGGCGTGCTCTCCCACCTCATCTTCATATAATTGATATCCACGTAAAAGCCACTCTATAATATTCTGCAGCTGCTGAGGGGTCACATTTGTGGAGCGCCCTAGTTGGTTGGCAATCAGCTCAGGGCAGTTTTTTAGTTGCAAATTGATCATAACTTCATCATTACCCAGTTCAGTCATAGTGAATAATATTGGTTCATGATTAGGTGCCTCCTGTGCTTCTTCCACATGACATGTGCGGAATCAGAATGGTGATGTAATGAATGAGGGCTAGTCATTGTATTACAGCGTTGAATAACTATAGTTGACCAAGGCCCCCTGTAGTGAGCACCACTGTTAAATCTCAGCATAAAGTCTTGATTTTGCCGAGTCAGTTTGCAAGGGTATTAGCCACTGGTCAACCATATCAGATGATATGAAGATTGTCAATTCTTAATAAAAACTAACAACCTTTTTACACGGAGCTATTGCCCTTTATACTTCGTCCTTTATTATCTTACTTAATAAGCAGACCTTTATGCAACAACCTAATTTCTGAAAGAAGTCCCCCTTCAATCCTCCATGTAACTCTTTATATCTCGATTCCTTCAGCTGGATGCATCCTCAGCTTGGTAGTCTTCTATTAATTTTTCCCCTTTTTATTTAAAACTCTCAAAAATATCGAATCTTGGCATAATTCCCTTGTTCTCACTGATTAGTCAACATTTCAATTGACTATTAGTCATATACCTCTTTTTGTCAATCTTGAGACTTGGCTCAAATCCCCCTCCAATCCACCGTAGTGTTAGCGTATCATCCAGTCACATCAACTTCCTGACAATATCTAAAAATATACAAATAAATTGAAATTCTTTTTATATAACCTTAGATATCTATTAAGGAGAGTTAAAACATACTTATCCTATAAACAAAACATCTTAAAACAAAAATCTTCTTATAAGTTTAGGATGGTTAGAATTATTAAGGTAAGCTGACCAGAGGATATAGATTTCTAGAGCTTAGGAGAGCATACTAGAATAAACTTAACTAAGCAAAATAAAACGGTTGAAAGCTTTTCTTTCTTGTAACAATCACTTTAGTTACTACGATTCAATTTGAACAGCAAATTTGGATAATCACACACAGGAAAGATGGACGACTTTAATAACAAAAATAATACAACATGGGCAAGCATCGCGGCAAGCGGTGTGCTTAACGGTGCAACTAAGGGCAAGAAACGCCCTGGAGGGGGACCAGGAACCCAATCTGCAAAGAAATCGTAAACTCAGACACCATCTGGGTTTATGGTATTTACTGTAAAGCACGCGCCATACATGTACATTCAATTCAACCAACCTTTGTCAAAGGTGGAACACGGGATCAGACTCTTCCTTGGGGATGAGTCACCAACCCTGTGGGAGAAAACATGTGAGGCACAGCCCTCACTTTTCCCTCATGCGGTGTATGTAGCCACCAACAACATGGGCCATGGCTGGATCGATATTGGATTTGAAACAGCTGATGAAGCTGATGCTGCAGCAAAAATCAGCGTGGAAATTGCCCTCACTGAGGGCAAAAAAATGTGCACACCGCGCGCAACAGATGGAACAAAGCAAAAACTTTGTTCATCTTTTTTGACTCGCTCCCCACCAACCTTCCTCATAAGGTAATTGAGGAGGAGCTCCGCAAAGGTCTTGTGGCCTATGGAGAAATCCAACAACTTGATATTAGCGATTTCGCTTAATGCCCGACCTGTGCACGGGCAAAGCTATCGCTGTAATCAACCCCTTCCCAGAAGTGGAAGAGGATTTATCCAGATTTCCCCGTGCAGCAGAATTTCACTTTGCAGATGGGGGCCAGTTGGCTGCATTCTGAGTTTTACTGGAACGCGCACCACCCATTTTCAACCACTGTGGCTCACTGGGCCACAAGGAACATGCATGCCCTGTAAAAGAGGGCTTAATGGAAAATGATTTTTTTGAAGAAGCTATGGACGAGGATAATAAAAACTTCGCCAAAATGACTGATGGCCACCACCCATTCCGCTGGGGTGAAGATGGACTATACTCCATCATGGACTCAGTTACAAGTAAACAGCGTAAAGCAGCACAAAAAGCCCGCAAGAGAGAGGCTGCTGAAGCGGCGGCACACGCAGAATCCGCCATTAACCATGGACAAATTCAGGAGGATATTTCAGATATTCACCGAACCAATCAATCAGAACAATATGCTCAGGTCTAAAATTTTCACAGTAACCAGACTGAGCCACAAAGCGACATCAGTCATGCACATACTGAGGAAGAATGCAACTGCAATTTGGGTGAAAATGCGGTGCACAATGCAACAAAGTTCAACCTCAAAAATATAAAATCTAATAAACAACCCGCATCAAATCAACATGAGACCTGTGCAGGAAAAGTTGATGCAAATGCAAAAAACCGCAATTCCCTTGAATCATTGGGTCAGATCAAGGGAACCAACAATGGCAGTGAAAGAGTTGGAGTACAGATGTGGAGCATGGCCAAAATGAGCCGCGGTGGGATAGGACCAGAGGGTCCTCCCAACTGCTCCTGAGGCACCACGGGCACCTCAGTGTCAATAGGGACATTAAATATTGCGGGAGCCAGGGCTCATATGTCCCAAGTAAAAAAGCTGGCATTCCTGCGAAAATCTCTTGTAGACATCTTGGCCATCCAAGAAACCCACTGCCTACAAGGGGAAGAAGAATCCTGGTCAATCAGGGTCGTACCATCACAATCAGTATGGACATCTCACTGTGGGGTGATAGTCCAAAACAACAAAAAATTTAAAATTACAAATTCATCATCACACTTGCACAGTCGAGTCCTGGTAGCAACAATCACATGCCAAGATGAAATAATTTCGTTAGCATGTATCTACGCACCATGCACTGCAACCAAGAGAAAAAATTTTTTTGAAAAAATTTCTACCCTCACCCTTCCACCAGATATCATCATGTTAGGCGATTTCAACTGCTGGGATAACCCCAATATAGATTGATGGCCTAATCCCGAGGGGATACCTACCTGGACACATTGAATATCGCACAATGAAGGCATCTCTTGGCTTACAGGATGCTCTTCCTCCCAATTCACCAATCCTTCCCCATATGACAAGACCCAACATATGTGAGGGACTGCTCATATCAATGAGTCGTATTGACTACATCCTCATCCCACAATCCCACCACTCAAGAATCTCCAAATTTACAACAAAAAAGATCAATTTTTCTGATCACCAATTAGTTACAGTGCAGTTAGCACTAACCCAATCCCACACACAGGTGTCGCCTTGGAGAAAGCTTCACCCAGAAAATATAAGATTGCCTGAGATATCTGACTGGGTTGAAAACAAGGCTACAAACCCAGAATTCACAGCCCCATTCACTTTGGATCCCATCGGAACATGGGAAAATTTCAAAAAAGATTTAATCAACAAAACCCTGACATATTGCATCACGCAAGTACACCGCAGACACAGCCACAATCAAGCGTACCTTGGCAGAACTATACCACCTGGAGATAATTACTCCGAGATCTGACTATAGCCCTAATTGGGGACGCAAATGGGCAGAAATTTCAGCCCAACTTAATAATCTCATCTTTGAACACCAACACAGAATCAAAGTATCAAACAAAGGTAAGTTCATAAAGGAAGGCGAAACCTGTTTGACATACTTTTTCCACCAATTCCACTCCCGCAGAAACCAGCCCACATGCACACAGGTCCACAAGACCAACGGCACCGTGGCAACTGACCCTGAGGAGGTCAAGGCGGAAGTACACTGCTATTACACCGAATTATATCGCGATATGCAACAGATTCACAAAAATTAAAGATCTTATTCAAACTGCCAAGATACAAAGTACACCACCAAATTACAATATACTATCCCTTATCACATGGGAGGAGCTTTTTTAAACAATTCGCGGTGCACCACGTAGGAAATGCCCAGGGCCTGATGGGATACCCTACAAATTTTACAAAAAATATTTTCAACAAATTGCCCCCCTCCTATTGGCGTCAATGAACCAGAGTTTGTTGGAAACACGCCTATTACCAGGAGGCCATGAAACCTATGTTATAACCTTGTATAAAAAGGGTGACAAGTTGGACCTGGCCAACTGGCGCCCAATTGCACTCTTCGCCACAGACACAAAAATTCTAACAAAAATTCTAGCAGCTAGATTAGGCGCAATTGCATCTGACGCCCTATCACCCAACCAGTTTAGGTTTATACCAGGGCGTTCAATCTGGAACAACATACACCCTGTTGCAAACATTTTCCAATATAAAGCAACTGGTGCCCTGGTCTTCTTGGATCAGAAAAAGGCGTATGACCGTGTTAGCTGGCCATACCTAAAAGAATGTCTACATGCCTTCAAACTCCCACCAAGATTTATAAAATGGGCGATGCTCCTAACAGAATCTGCAACCATGGCTGTATGCGGCCCTGGATTCCTAACAAACAAGATTAAACCACACAGAGGGCTCAAACAAGGGGATCCCCTCAGCCCACTGCTATACAATTTCAGCTTTGACCCGCTCCTCCGAGTAACTGACTCACGTCTCATGGGGATAACCGCACAAGGACAACCAACAGTCAAGATACTGGCCTTTGCAGATGACTGCGTAGCAGGTATAGCAAACAATGAAGATGCCTGACAGCTGGAACACACTCTAGAGGAATACTCCAAGGTGAGCAATGCATCGCTCAACAAAAGGAAGACAGAAATCATCCTCTTAGGCAAATACACAAACAATTGGGCCACAACATCAGAACCTCACACTAACACTCGAAGAAAAAACCCAATTATATTACCCTTTGCAACACCTCCCACCACCACTCCTGTCCGACACCTTGGAATATGGCTAGAATCAGGGGTATATGCTAATGAGACAATGGAAAGTAACCTGTTACAACGGGTATCCAAACGCGTCGCCTCCCTCAAGGGAAGAACCCCAGGACTAACAGGACGAGTTACAGTTGCTAACTCGCTCATCCTCCCAATATTGTGGTACCAGGCCCATGCAATAGCCTTCTCACCTACCTTTATAACCTCAATTCGCGCGCTTATCCAGGGCTGGCTGTGGCCTGGCTCTCACCCTCCTATACGGATGGAAACACTATTTGGCCCACGCTCAAGCGGAGGCATGGGACTAATAGATTTTGAGAGCCATGCCAATCACATCCTAGGTACCTGGATAAAGGATATCCTTGCTCCAGACCTCCCGCAACAACATTGGTCCAGAGCAGCAAAGACTAACTTTGCACAGGCGCTCAAATTAACCAACCCACATAGTCCACCCAGACTACTTTCATACCTTGCCAAGCACCCTACTGCAACGGGTCCACATGGAACCTCCCCTCATTTTAAACATATCCTCCAAACTATCCGCCGTATGGGATGGACCATAGAGAACATGGGTACTATACAGGGAAGGGGACGACCCAGCCCACAATTCAAATTAAGAAACCCAGAAAACCACCCCCAGAGGGATATGCTCGCAACAACCCCAAGCATAGCTAGGATAGAATACCTAGATCTGCTGGACATTCCCTATGATTTAACCACACAGAAAGCAATGTGGAAAATGACACACCACCCACTCCTACAACTAAGGATAAGAGCAAACGCCTGGCGCTTTTTGAGAAGGACCTATAGGTTGGCGGACCGCTCCAACTCCCTCCACAAAACATGTGCAGTATGTGGAGGGGAGGGATCCCTACATCACCGCCTAGAAACATGCCCCAAACCAAAGCTATATGGCAGGAAGTCGCACGCCTGCTCAAGATTCAAAATGAACAGGAATTCTAGATATCAAAGAGTATCTTAATGCTCCAGATCGAGTCACCAATCCCATCTACCCTCCGCTCCCTAATAATACCCATTGTAATGTGGACAATACACACAATTGCATTAGATGCGTTCAAGGGCACGGTCCCAACCATTCATGGGATTATCAACAGATTTCCATGTCCACTTACTAGAACACTTCCAAGCCTGGCTCTATGGATATATGAGACCAAGACAAAAAGCACTCATAGAATCATGGTTCCCATCCTGGTTCCTCCACACAGACCCTTTCCTTCACACCTGCTCCATAGCAGGGGAAACGCCCTCAGAGTAGTGCACCAACCCCCCATACCTGGCAGTCCCGCTGGCAACTGGGGTAACTTGAGTACCCTGGGGTGCCCAATTTTTATTTGTCTTAGTTATTCTCTTAGTTTCACATATATTCGGTAATGTCTGTCCCCTGGTCAGCTTACCTCGGTTAAATAAAAAATAAAACGGTTGAAACAAGATGATTAGATCACTAAATCTGACACAAAACAAAAGAAGTTAATCTAACCAAGTTAGAATTGATAACCACTATTCAATCATGGCAGAGGGTGAAGGGGGTTATGAGGCTCTTTGCCCTCATCTGGTGAATACAGGGTTCAGCACAAAGCTGAGAGCATGGGCATAGGCATATCTCTAAAAATTGGGGTTGAGGTAGCAAAGTTGGGCTTATAGCTCAAATTTGCTATGGGGAGGATGACAATATATCAGTAAATGTCTTTTTATTCTCATTGGGGACTTTAGGGTTGATGGCAAAGGTGAAAATAATGTTGTGAGTAATGCAGGTTTATGTCCATCCTTTGCATCCTCTGCCTGCTTTTTTAACCACTTTGGTTACAACCTGCTGGGAGGAGAGGCATTCTTTTTTATGTATTGGGTGCATTGTAGTAGGGAGGAAAAGAGGTGAAAGTCCCTCAGACAGTACTTTGACTGCTTTTGCAGTGGATTTTTGGAGGGGGCTATACATAGGGGAGGAAACAGCTCCTTCAAGGAGTTGGTGATCACTTTGGAAGGTTTCACAACAGGGCAGAGCACATAATAGTGAGGGTGTAATTGGGCTACATATTTGGCATTGGTATGTAATTTGAGGGCTGAAGCCTTAGCTGAATTTAAAATGGGTTACCCAATACATCAAAATCCTCCAAGTAATCCCAGATTTTTGTTTGAATGTGGTTGGTTTATTAGCATAAGGTGAGCTGGGGTAGGTGACTGGGTGGAGAGTTAGTAATTAGTTACGTCTAAGAAATCCCCTGATTAGTAGAGTAGGAGGGAAGTCTTTGCAGGAAAGCTCCTTATTGGATTTAGCATTTTCTGCTGCAGCTACCACCTTAGGGGATGAGGAGGGATGATTGTGCCTTAGTTGAAGACAGTGGTAGTGTCATCAATGGGGTAATCATTAAAGGAGCTAAGTGTGTGGGCTATGGCTCAGGTGATGGGGTGGCAGCACCCTTTTGATTGATCCAAATTGAAATAGGCAGGTCATATGATGTGCCCTCCATCCACGCAGGCCTAGAAAGAAGGATCTAGGGAAGAAGGATCTATAGTACAATGGGGAATCGAGAGGGCAATCTTGGTAGTATCAGGTCAGTTTTTTATGAAAGTGCAAGGGCCTGCAAATTTGGTGGCTCCATTGAGAATCACAAATTGTAATATGGGGTCATAAAGATATGTAAATAATCTGGTAATCAGCTCCTTGTATAAAATTCATGGGGAGCTAGGCGGTAAGGCCTTCATACTGAACCCAAGAGTGATATCATCAGGCAACTTGGTATGAGTATTAGGTAAGGAGTGCCCTGGAATATAAGAGAAATAGAAGCTGCAATTGCAGCATCGGATTAACAAGTGAAACTAAGGTTAGAATAACCCATATAGGGGCAGATGTTGATGAAGCCTGCAGGCTGCATAAGCGCTTGTGCTAGTTCCATTATTTTCTTATCATTATACAGGAACAACTAACCATAAATAACCCAGATTCTAAATCATTTATTGATCTGAGGGAGCATAACGTGGCTACAAGGCACTGCCTGGGATTGTGTAAGGTGGAGGGAAAGATCCTTGAGGGGAACATATTGACCCAAGATTGGGAGGATTGGAAAAACCATTACTAACGCTTTTTACTTTTAATGGAAAATTCAAGGAGAGATTTTGTGCAGCTTCAACTTTCAGATGATATTAGAGCTAAGGACATCAGAGTGGAAAGGTGATTTGATGGATTGAGTTTGTTTATATTAACATAGCATTATATATTTTGCAATAGTGTTATTAATAATAAAGAAAGATTTCTAAAAAGAATGGGATAGTATAATCAATAAGAGTATAGTATGGTTTGATTGTTGGTGCTATCTCATTGATTCTCTAGATTTTATCAGTTTACAAACTTTGCAAAACATAAAAAAGGACTATAAAAATAATTATGGATATGACATAAATAAGAATTGGGTTAGTAGTTAACTGGTAAAAAGGGTTCCATATGGAGATAATAATAAACTGATAAAAACTGAGATTGATGAAAATTGTAAGAATTTATGAAAGCTATTTATAAAAGCTTACATGCTTAGAGAATAAAGTAACTTGTTTGTAGAATAAAAGTGGAAAAGATTTATAAAGTCTGTAGAAATCCTGATAAGGCGCTGCTTGCAGGTGATCAACCTCAGATTTTCATAATAATGACAGCCACAAAAGTTGTAAAACGAGATACCTATCTAAGATTTTTGGATAAAAACTAATCCAAAAAGCTGTACTGACTTTTTTTTTTTTAGTACTAGATCAGCTGTACTGACTTTAAATAATAAGATTAGATTAATAAAAGATACTTTATTTTTATAATAATTGAGGTTTATATACCCCTTATATCAAGTATAATAGAATTTAACACAGGATAAAGATTATTATCATATGATACTTCATATGGATTAGGACCTTCACTATAAAGTGCTTAGGGGAAAGAATATGTGGAGACAGATATACTTTACAATTCTTCTGATGTCACATTGATTTTTTAGGATTGTAAGGCTCTGGATTCAGAAATGCTTTTAAATTATTGTTCTTGGTATTTTTTATAATAATGTCAATCCACTAAATTAGATGATATGTTTCACTTTCATTAATGTCAGAATTATATATAAAAGAAAATTCTAATGTTGCATTCCAAGTTAGGCTATTGTGTTTAGAATCAATGGGTAGATTTTATCTTTTTGTAGTTTCTGACCATTTGGATCTCTTTTAAAAATTATATTATGTCCTTACTTAGCATTCTTTGACATATAAGACATATAAGTGACATATTCATCTTGTAATAATTCAATTGAACTCAACCTATCAGTTCTCTTCAAAGTAGTTCCATTTTGTATAATTTACTAGACTTTTGCCTCCAATTGGTGGGAAAATTAGTTTCATACATTGAACTTCTTTCAGGTCCTATAAAAGTGGATCCTTTTCTTAAGTGATAGATCAAATTTATATTATTGTATAGTTGAACTTTAAAGTTAGTTTGTATAACTATTCATAAAGTATTATTTTTTTTATTATTTGAGCTATTAGGCACCTGTATTATTTTAAATAAATTATCCAGATATAAAACATTACTCTCAAGGATATTTGGAAGGAGTATGGCTGCTAGGGAGACAGCAGATGAAGTTTAGATTGGCTTGCCAGTCAGGATGCAAAAGCACCCAGGATGCGAAACAGAATGCCAGAGGCACTGCTGCTCAAATGATGTTTAGATGGTCTGGGAGATAAGTGAATAACAATTGCCAACAGGTTGTAAAAGTGAAAAGCAATCTAGCAAAAAGCCAGGCTGTTGCAGCTCCAGGACCTACAGGTCTGGGCGTGTGAAAATGTTATATTGGATTGGGAGGTGTGGATTTCCTATGTGAGAACTTGGAATACAGCCATCATAGAGAGTGCAGAATCTCACCTGGTGCGCAGATGATTTTGCCCATTAAGTACTGAGATACTGATGGCGGATTGCTTTGGCAATCAGAAAAAAGTTCATTGAGTCTTTACATGGTAGGCCAGTTAACATTGGAAAGTAAAAATGTCACCAACATGACCGTGATGGCCCATTCATTGCGTGACCCATAATTCCAAATTGATGGATGTCCTGGGATACCATAAAGAACGTTTAAAACCAAAAAAAGGTTTTGGAGCAAGGGAATTTTTAAATTTAATTGTAATAAAGAAAACTGACTGTAATTCCTCCCGCTGTGGGATGATTGTTTGGAAGCTCAGTTGATTAAAAATATCATTAAATTTATGGGATTGGGGACCTCAAGTTTTAACCTGATTAACAGAACTTTGAGTGGGAGAAAATTTGATTTAATTTAAACTGACTTTGAAAGGGGCAACAGTGAAAAATTCATTATAAGTTTGATCTTGGGCGCCCAAATTGTGGTTTTACTGTGATTATTACAATTTAAGTGACAACGTCTTGCTTGATGGGTAATGGGAGCCTCCCAGGGCCAACTCATGTAGGGACGGTCCTAAGTGGTCAGGAACGAATTTGGGATGCCCAAACTTGCCTGCACCTGATTGTTTTGGCACCCATTTGGCCATGTGGGTTTGGCGAACTGAGATTTTAATGCCAATGGGGAAGGTTTGATACTTTTGGATATCTCTGCCAAAGTTTTGATGCTGTCAGCCATTGTTGACAAAGTTTTGATGCTGTCAGTCACTGTTGCTGAAGGTTAGATTCTGTCAGCTACATTTGTCTCATCCATCCTGTTCTAGTCCCATTTTGCCAAAACCTTGATGCTTATTTATTCAATCCGCCATAACAAATTCTGGTTAGTAGTACATGAATGGGTAGCGGAATTTTAAAAGGGTAAGCTGTGAACTAACGCTCGTTCACCACATGGGTGAGGTCACCCTGGTAGATGAGGGGGGCAGCCGGACTTTTCAGACATTTTTGAAGGTAAAGGAAAGACCACCCATTCCAAGCTAAGGGTACACTCCCCCAGACTTACAATGGCAATGTAGAAATTGCCCATGTACTCTGTTAATAGTAATCCCAGTGGGGATAAAATTTGATGGAATAATCTTATCTTACCTTATAAGTGAATATGAAAGGCCCTTCTATATTGAACCAAGTTTACTACTTTAGAGTAATGCGATTAGGGTAATATAGAAAAAATTGAGATTTAAGAGGTATTTAGAGGTTGTCTGAGTTTGTTAACAGCTTGTCCCTCTTTTGTAAATGTTTTGATAAGTTAATCATATCGGTTGATTGAAGTTAAATTATACGTTGATCCAGTCTTTATAGCATTATCTGGGTCTTTAGGTTTATAATAGAAGACATATTCAGTTAAATAAGGCTGGTATTCCAGGTTCCCAACCATATAAGACTAGAAATGGCGACATCTTGAGTATTCAATGATAACTTATATGGTACGCCATGAGAGCGCTAGGCAAGTATTGATTCAAGCGTAGAGAATCAGAAGTGAGTATTTTGTGAAAGATCAAAACTAGGGTTTTATTAGCTTGCTTCATGGTACCATTCATATAATGATTATAGTGTGCAGAAGGGATTTTTTGAGCGCCTATAGATTTAGCCTAGATCTTTATGACTCAAGATGTAAAACTTCTTCTATTATCACAGAGGAGGACCTGGAGATAACCATTTCAGGTAAGGATATGTTGATGTAAGAATGTGGTGGTGGTTTTTCGAATTTTGAGCTGGAAGAAAACATCATCCACCCATTTAGTGCAATGGTCGATTTTTACTAGCATATATCAGTTTTCATTGGTAGTTATAGGTAATGGACGGACAACAATCAAGCTGATAGCTTGAAATAAATGTTGGAGGTGATTGGCAGGTATTGATATTATGTTTTTTAATTAGATTGCTTTTTGCATGGTAAATATGCGCCTATAACTTTAATAATGGATTTCATTATCCCTTTCTAATAATAAAGATCACTGATCCATTCATCTTTTTTAAACTCCTCCATAACCAAGGGTAGTGTGAGCTTTCATGATCATTGTTACTCATACAGAATTATGGAAATAGTTTATAAATTTTTACTCCCTTTTTATTGTATAATTTCTATCTTTAACCTCTGAAAATTTTGGGTGTTGTAGTATCATCTCTTGATGTGCTCATACTCATCATCCCAGGCGTTAGTAGTCATCATAAGGTCATTTAATCTCTAGGTCTTGCTATTGTCTGAGTGAAGAATATGCAGGCGATTAAGTCAATCTAAATTTATATGTTGGGTCCCAGCGTGATGCTTGATTTTCATGGTGCAATTCTGGAGCTTCAAAATCAATTTATTAATCATCCAGTGGTTTCTTTTATGTTTTTTACCCCTTTAAAGAAGGTGTGGTCATGTACCATCTAGTACTAAAAAAAGGTGTGGTCATTGACAAAAGTAACCATAGTTTCATAAAGAGATGGGTAATAGTGGTTTATTTTAAGTATAATAACAGGGTATTCCTTTTTGTTTTTATAATAACGTTCTGCCTTTAAAAGCATTTTACTAAAATGTGAAACATGGTGGTTGAAACCATTTTCATCTAGTTGAATGAGAATAGCCCCACAGCGTAATCAGAGGCATCAGTAAAGAGAATAAAAGGCTTTTATGAATATGTATGGCGTAGATAGGTCTCTTTTTTAATAACTACTTAGAGTCTCAAAAGATGCTTTATGATTTGATCCATAATAATGGAGTATTCTTAGTAAAGTTTATAAAAAGAGCTCACTGATTGATCAAACTATGGTATGAATTGATAGTAATTTCCCATATTGCCTAAAAATACTTGATATCTTAGAGGCTTTGTGGTTCAAGCATTTTGGATATAAAATCAACCTTATCTTTTAAAGACTGCATTTCTTCTTGGGAGATTGCATGCCCAAAGATTCCAGTTTTTTAAAGAATATAGAGTAAGATTTCTGAATGTTTTGGTTTGATATAAAGGACATTAATCATTGGAAGTGTTCTTTAAGGTGATTAAGATTATCATTAAAGTCTTGGAAAAAACTAATATCATCAAGAAAAACAATTACTTAACTTAACATTAAGTCCTTTAATATGTGTTCCAATACTTTTGAAAAGAGCATGGAGCATTGCATAGACCTTAAAGTTTATTAAAGGGTTAAAATAGGTCTTCAATACAAATGAGTGCACACTTTTTTGTGATATAATGGGGAGAAGTCCATTTGCCAGTACTCACTGGCCGTATCCATAGCAGAAAAGAAGTTAGAGTCAGAGAGTTGTGCAAGAGTATCTTTAGTACGCAATATGGGATAGCTTCCTTTTTAGTGAAATTATTATACTTAAGATAGTTTATCACAAATTAGTAGCCAACATTTTAATTTCCCTCAATAGGCAGAAGGGGGGCGACCAAGTGCTTTAAGATGGTACTAGTAAACCAGCATTTTTAACTGCTTGAGCTTTGTGCTCATCTGTCACTCTTTGAAATACTTTATATTAGGGTTTGTACCAAATAGGGCAAGCATCACCCACATTGATAGTGTGAATACAATTCTTCATGTGTCCTTAGTTAGTGGCCAATTTTATAAAAATATATCAATATTAAATTTTATAAGGGATGAACTTTTCAAATTTTTCAGGAGTTAACTCATCTGAAATATGTACATTGGGTATAGTGTAGAGTAGGTTGTAGATAGGTAATCCCATGTCCATCATAGTACCAATGTATAAATTTTGTTATTATCTTAAATTGGAACAGGTAGTCTTTTTATGTTTCCTATGTTTCTTTATAGGGATTTCTTTGATAAGGTTTCTCAGAAGGACTTTGACAGATGTTGATAGACCGGATCAAATATTCCAGGTAAAACTTAAGGTTCTTAAGGTTATTAATCTATACTCATCATACTAGAAAAGTAGTGCTTAAATTTTAGAGTGATCTTAGTATCAACTGATTATTGTTCACTGGGGTTAATTCTGACTTCTTCCAAAGAATATAATGGGATCCCCTCTATAATATCCATGGATTCAGGCATCTTTTTGTGTTTTGTCCTGAAGTGGTATAATTTAAAGATAATGCAGAAGCAGTATATTCAACAAGGCAAGAATGCTCTTTCTTGCAGGGATCTTTATTATTAAAAACTAAAGAAACTTAGTAGTTGAAAAGAAAGAGAAACTTTTCCTTCATATTGATATTATTTCAAATTCACAAATAATCTAGGTGCCAATAAGATTTCAAAGTTGTTATCCAAACCCAGGGAAGGTGCTGATAAGACAAGATTCACAATTTGTATGGGCGGAGAGATTAAGCTTTAATAGCATGGGTGTTGTTTGGACCTGCCGTTCCATATTATTTGCTAATTTTCAAGTCAGGCGCCATCTTGAACTTAATGAGTTTTAAAGATATGAAATTGATCAGTGAGCTAGTATTCAGGATAGCCATAACTGAATTTTTAATTGACAGCTTCACCCTTTGTGATTACTCCTCCAGAGCTGATAGGAAGAGCAAGAACATCAATGAGATGGATCATAAAATTGAGTTTTGATCTTTCTTGGGGTATTATTACTTGATGGTTAGTAAGATATAAACATGTTAATTAGGAAAAATAGTAAGGCAATAATCTGATTATTTCACTAGCAGCTTCAATGGCTTCAGGACATCCCAGACCTTTATGAGGTACGTTTCTTCTGATATCATGACATTGTCTACACTCTTGAAGAGAACAACCAGAAATCTCAAAATTTTTCAGGCATCCTAAACATTTTAACCCCTTTAAAAATTCCTTTAGATGTGTTTTTGATACATGTTAGGTGTGCAATTTAAGTAAGAGGTTTATCCTGCACTAAAGATTTGTTGGCAATAGGGCATGTGTACCAAAGCTAACAAAATTTTCCCAGATCCCCATATCAGACTTCTTCTTACAACTGTTGTTCTTAAGTTGTCCAAGCTTATCAAAATAGGTGCACTTAAGTCAATGGTTTTCTTTGATTTCTGATCTTCAATAGTCAAAGATCAGGGCTTGTGTTAAGTTCCTTGCGTAGTCTCAAGTTTGAGGAACTCAACAACATCCAATAGGGCTTATTTCATGTCATGAAATCTTGGAAATAGCAGTTCACAGTAGTGATATATATAGCAAAAGAAGGATGTGGTGCCAAACTAGTCATACTACAGCTACTGCATTTTTGAGGTTGAGCATCTTGGAAGGTAAAAAAACTGTCTTCAATATAAAACCTCTAAGCAAATTCAGCTGCAAATTCTACCTTTGACATGCTGATACGCATGAAAGCTAATCATTTCATATTAAGCTCTGATGCAAAACAATTTCATTGATATGAGCTTCTTTAACTTTGGCTAAGGTATTGAGACTATCTATATGTGGCATATTGACTTCCTATATCTTATAACTTAGTCAAGAGAGGATGTGTTTAACTTTTTGATGAAAATTGCTCCTTCCATCGCTGACTTCTAGACATACTTAACAAATAGTTGCAACCCTCACTTAGTGTAAACAAGACAAATAAGATATTATTGCAATTTGGGTTGCAACTGGCAAGATATTCACAGGTAATGTTTGCACTTTAACATGTAGAAATCCAAGAGGACAGTTTACCTCAATCTAGTTATAAAGATTAGATTATAGAGCCTATTTATATATATCTTTTACTCCGTTGATATACCTTTGTATACTTCCAGCGCTGATGGAGTTCTCATAATGACAAACCAGCGTTACTTTGATTAAACTTGATACCAAGATTTTCGTCTCTTCGTTTTGTCCTTTTTCCAATAATTGACCCTTTCAATTTATACCTGATTCTTGAGAGCATAGCCTGTGAGTCTGCCTTCTCTGTCACTACCAAATCTTCTAGTGATTCACCTTTTTGGTCTACTGATAGACTGTGGACAATCCTTCTGAAACTTGACGGTTGTCTATCCATCATCAAGTATATCCTGGTAAGCATCTATCCAACATTAGGGGTATTTATAGGATTTTGGTCTGTGGGGCAGCTTTGAAATAATCACTGAATCATTTTTTAAAATCTTCAATTGATGGGAATATAATTGGTTTAGGTAACTGGGTATTCAGATGATGAACAGATAGGGATTAATCCGCTGTATAGTTGGGATTGTATTAAGTATTTAATTTGTAAATGCTTAGATTTTGGGTTGAGAAATTCAAGCAAAATATCTGAGGGTGGCAATTGATATTGATCTACCAAAAGCAAAGGTAACAAGGAAAGGGTGGCAGGAAGGCCTATAGGGTATTGAGTCTGTTGATACTAAGGTCATTATCATATGTTTGGTAAAACCCAATCCTCACATTTTTCCACACTTGCTTAAACATTAAAGCTTAATATTCGGGAAATTTTTATAAGCTGTTGAGAAGCTGGTCCATGAGGCCAGTGTGTGCTTGCTTCCCGTTGTCACTAACATTACATTAGCAACTGGCAGTACATAAATAAAGGCGATAATTTGATGTCTTTCTTACTTGAATTGGGTAAGATTTGGTTTTTCTAAAGACACCTTATATACCTTGGTTAGGATAAACAGCACTAGAGGTGAGAACGGGATTTGTTTTGAATTGGTAGAAGAAGGGGTTTAATATACAAGCTATTAGTAATATGTAAATTAACATCTTTCTAATAGAGATTGGCGGCCCAGTTCAATATTAAAATTTTGTCCAGCTCAGAGTAAAACCAGTTAGACTTTTAAAATATACCAGGGCAAATTAAAAGTGTCTTGGAAGTTTTTACATTATCTAATAGGTATAATTCCCTCACCTGACTCAACGTTCACAATTGAGGGAGGTTGACGCTTAGCTCAAGCTGGGAAGGAGATTTAACAATCTTCTATCTTGAAATCCGCAGAGGCACAATATATATTGTTAACAATTATACGGTACAAACTGGAGGAGAAATCCTTAGATTTGTCATAGTAGAAGTCAGTGGAATTGATGCTGCTGTATGGAGTATGCTTTGTAGCCTTGGTTGCAACTTAAATCAGTATTGGGGGTGTGTTGGAAATTCATATTTGACCACATTATAAGATTGTATTAAAGAAAGCTCTAATTTAGTCTAACAATTCAGTACAGTTATTTTCCAACTTTTAAATTAAGCTTTATGAAATTTTTTATCATTCTCTTTCTTGGTGATGGTTACTGATTAAAAAATTAACATAATTCACCAAAGGATGTAATTTTATTAATCAGTCATGATCAATGACTTATCAGGCATCATCCCTAACAATTTTAATAGGTAATTTGAGGTTGGTTGAATAGCTGACAATTATATACCTATTGTGAATCATTCAGGCAAAGGTGCCAAATGATGGTAGGCGTTCTTTAAAAAATGAAGTGCTTTAGACTTGTTCTGGCGGTAGTTTGTAGGAGTAACAAGACAAAGAAACTTCAAGTAAAATTGTTTATCAGTTTCTGATACCAATAGATGGCTGCTGACCTGTAAAGGTTGCCCTACAGGGGGTTGGATAAGGTGATAGAGCCCATTATGTTCAGATGTTAACCCTAAGGGTTAAAATTTATGAAGGATAATTAATTACTCTTTTTTGCGCTGTCTCAAAGGGTGAGCTTCAATCACCCTATAAAACCCCCTAGCATTTTTTAATAGAAGACAGGATCAAGCTGTTAGATACCTATTATATTTTACTATATAAATTGAGGGAATGAGGGAATAAATTCTCTTGTTGATTTCTCAAGATATAGTAATATTATACCAGAGTGGGGATGAAGCCACTTAAAAAGAAGACTTGACTGGGTAGTTGTCTCCATACAACAGGTATCTTCTTTATTCTTACAAAAAGTCCAAATCTGAGCAATTGACTTGCCAAGTTCGTTTATAGGATGTTAGTAGATCTCTAATCATGTCCATTTGGCCACGTTCATTATCCAGTTATTCCCTCTTGATATAATAAAATGGGAATTGTCATCCCAATATCTAGAGTATCCTTTATTGAGTTGACTTCTAGCCTATATTTTCTCATAAAAGAGGAGTCAATTAGTATCTTGTAATTATTATAAGGTATAATAATGGCGGAACAGACAATGCTATAGTATCAAACAGTAGTGGTAAGAAACTGTTCTCTACTAGTGGGGTAGTGGCGTTAGGCCCCATGGTTCCATATTCTTTGCACTGAACAACATTTGGTGTAATCCTAAGTTTCTCCATTAGAATAAGAGAAACTATGTTGATGGGGGCATCACTGCCTACAATTTCTTGAACTTTAACATTGTTCATGCTGTTATAATTGTAGGTACACTTATCATAACTATCTGAGCTAATAAGGGTAGGAACGTCAATAGTATCTGTTTGGCTCAGAAAAAGGATTAAGTTGCTGGTCACCTGCAGCCACGGAGACATAGTGAGATCTTTTTCTATACTCATATCAGAAGTACCGCTGGAAAGGCAGTGAACATTATTGTTCCGTTTTTACATTGATTTTTATTCTTTAAAAAGAAGTAAAATATTACTTTTCTACTCAGCTATATTTTCCCATATAAGTGCCCATGTTTGATGTTGAATATAATTATCAAGTTCTTTGGTAGGGTAAAAATGGCACTTATAGCCGCTTAAAATATTTAACGTAATCAATGATTGGTGCATCAAATTTTGGATATTTAACATAAGCTGTGTTTGGTGCGTCAAAATGAGGCAGCAATGGCATAGATAATTCATCATCTCTTTTATTGTGCTTTTGCTCTTTTAAATGAATATACATAGCTCAATAAAGTTCCTTATAACGCTTTCTGGCATGGAGAAAAGAAATCTTAGCATTACAATTTCTCAAAATCTTGGCCCCATACAATACCTGAGCCTTCTAGTAAAAGTGATTAGCAAATGCTAAAACTTTTTTGTAGGGTTTTAAGTGATAGCTAGGAAATAAATTTTCACTCTATTATTCGGTCAGCCTCACTAAACATGTTAATAACTTTTTTAAATTTTTTATGAAATTCTATCTTTACAAAGCATGGCATTACCAGCTCTTGACTTAAAAAGCCTAGAATGTTCATTAACATGGCCAGTTTAATTTGGTCATCTGATTTCCTCAAGGTGTTTTTAATAGACACATAAAAGTGTGAATGTTCCATTTTCTGTCAAACTTAGGCAAGCTAACTGGGCTAACATGGTGACCATGATTACACCCTGATTCCTGGTAATCCTGTAACACATCCCCAGAACAGTGTAAGAAGAATAAGGTGAGCAATTATTGAAGCCTATTCTGCAGCGGCAGGGGGTGTAGTAAGTATTGAGGAAGCACTAACGACTTCTGCCATCTTTAGGGTGGTCAAGATAGTAGGTAAGTTAGTTAAAACTGGTTCCATACAATTTTTGGGATCAGAATATGAAGACTGATCTCAACTGTCAGGGTTTTATCCATGATAAGGATAAGCTTTATTTTGTAAAAACTTAAGAATTTCTTTCACAAATCAAGTCACTTGAAAATAGATGTCAGATAATTACAAGCACAATATATTGATGATTTTTTGTATGGGAATAATAAACTTATTGGCCAAAAGACCCTGGTCGGTTCCCAGTGGAACTCCCTAAATTGGGGTAACATTTTCTGATAATAATTGGGCAATAAAATGAGTTTGGGAAGTCATATTGCACCAAATTTTCAGTCAAATCTGGGGAGTCCGTCAGAGGCTCCTCCCCAGGCCACTTCTAATTTATTAAAACCTACACCTCAGAGACTGGCCCCTTCTATAGGATTGGAGGTGGTCAGCTAGGTGCAAAAATTTCTCACCCCCTGATTGGGGAAAATCTATCAAAACACCACATAGATTTATCCTACCTGCTCTCTATCAGCTGTCCCATCAAAGCAAAGTGAGTCTCCCAAGCTCTGATAGGTTGAATTCCAATACACTAATTCGAATGTGCCTAACTTATAATAAATTCCTCATCTGTCTCACTTTTTTTAGTACTAGATGGTCCCAACCCAAGGGGGGATTCATCGATGTGTCATCTGACTCACTTCATGCCTCAAAATGTTTAGATACTAAGCATCCCAATGATGAGATGGTTCGCTTTTGTCCCCCCTCACTGCATATAATAAAAAAGTATATAAAACTCAAAATTATTAGTTATTAGGTTTTTTAATATAAGTGGTAAGCAAAAAACCCCTGAAGCAAATATTCTGGCAGTAGAGAGTAATGCTTTTCCTGCAGTAATATTGGTAGAATATAAGTAATTAAGCACCAGCGAGCACTAAAAATCTAAAATCCAACAAGTGGTGTTCACTACAGGGGGGGCCCAGTACACCACAATAAATTTTGTTAAAAATGGAGCTTGGTGGGGAATCTACCCCTCACAACCTCCCTGCTTTATCTGAGTTTAGAATAGCTGCATTGGAACTACTTATAGCTAGTGCATTGTCCTGACACAAAAGCTCAAATTGCACCCCTCTCAAGGCATTTATGGAGCCTCTCCCACCATTCACAAACCCCCTTTCAGGGACAAGTTTATCCAAGGTGAGGTCAGTATTGCAATCTTCCTCTTTGTGTACAAATATAAAATGGAAGGAGCAACTGGCCAGCAAAATCTCAAAATTATCCTTCCCTTCTTGTTTCATATGGCTCAGGAGATAATAGTTCCCACTATGGCCACAATTAGCACCTGGAGGAGGTGAAAAAGCGCTCATTGAAGAATTTGACTCCCCACATTTTTTAAAAAGGCAAAAACAGGCCTTTATGTATCTTATCTTGCAAGAGGGAGAATCAATCCCATCTCTTGTTGAGTGATTATATAGTAAAGCTCAACCTCTGTTTCTTGCCAAACTGCTACCTCTATGTGATGCCATTGCTGCTATCATAGCTGCCTTGGCGTCTCATCATCATTTAGAAATGCATATCTCTGCAGTCAAGCGCACCTTTCAAACAATATGGGATATTAGAGATGGTTTTTAGCATTAACTGACTTTCATGAACTAGACGTGTACAAAGAGCTATAAGGTTATAATCAACTCTGACCCCTCCAGACGCTCCTATGGCTGTCTCTCTCTGGAACCCTGTTTACGCAAAGCTACAGCAATATGATGTCCCTCCACCATGTGAGGATAGCCAGAAAATATTGGCTGTTATGGGGAAATGCTACCCTCCAACGTCAGTTTCAACGACAGCCGGTGAAGTCAGTTAGCACTTTGCCTTGTTCTCCTCCTCTTTCAGCGCGGTCTACTAAGGTGAATCAAAATGTTACGTCCCTGAAAGCCGCTGTATTGATCCCCCTGGCCTCACCTCAGGCTGCCCTTAGTTTAAAACCTGCCATCATGGGGCAGCCCAAACCTGTCATTTCCAAGGCAAACGTCAAAGCCAAGCCCATTCCAACGTCTCCCCCAAAAGTTATTAAGATGGAGGAGCAACCTTATGACCTATCCTGCCATAAGGGAAGCCCTGAAATTACCTCACAACTGATGGACTCATTAAAGTGCATTGATAACCCCTTCGATGATGAGTGCAAAGGGGGTTGTGAAGATGTTGGTCATTATGTTTTAGGAGCCCCAGGCAAAGTGGAGGCACCTGACAGGATGAAACTGGAGAGAGTGGTTGCTATAATCCCCCATCAAACTTATCTCCATCAAGTGTTGAGGGGTTTTGAGTTTATTGACACTACCAGTGACGCTGACCAGCTTATTGCCACCTTTATCTGACCTAAACAGTTTGTTCATACCCTAAAGACTATTCAAGAAAAAAAAATCTTGAAACATCCAAACGCCTTGCCTCTACTTTCCGTCTAAAGGAGTTCCCCGCTCTTTCCCCCAACTTGAGTGGAACCCTAAATAAAGTGGATGTCATTGTCAATAGAGTGCAGATTAGGGCTATCCTTGACACTGAGTCACCAGTGAACACGGTGTCAACAAACTCATTAAAAATATTAAGCTGGTCTCTGACTTCAATTACACCCAGGAGTCTGGAACTGCTGGTCCAGCCAACACCCAAGCTATTGGAGCCTACTCTTCCCTTCCCATTTGTTTTGGAAAGCTCCTCTTGTTAGACCCAGCGGTGGCCTTGGCCAATTTACCTATGATCTACTCATTGGTACCCAGTTCATGATCAAATATGAAGGGATCATTAACTTGAAGCAGGGCTATCTCTCCTTGCTTAACTATGAGGTACTCCTGATTCTGACCAATTATGAGCTTAATAAAAAAGATTATGCTTTCACAGTTGAGCTTCCCTATTCCGCCTTATCCTTACATTACACTATAGCAGGACGGCATAAAAATGTTTTTTCAAACAGTGGACGCCCTGGAGGTTATCTCTTTTTCATTCCTCTGAAGGGGTAGTAATTAAAAAGGGTGAACAACGGGTAGTTGACATTAAGATTACCTTACAATTCCCCCACAATTTCTTATTGCACCTAACCAGCGTTGAGGGTGTTAGTCCCTTAGAGACCAGAGTATCGCCAGGCGTACTGGATCCAGCCTATCAATAAACCCATCAATATCCTGCTTGGAAACCTCACCCCAAAGGATCTGGTCATAAAAAAGCAGCAGGAGATTGGAAGAAGCCTGCTAATACCCATTGAGGACATTAAACAAGTCCACTTTATTTTGTCTATGGCTGATATGGGCTTGCCCACCGAACAGTTATCATGTACTTTTCCTACCATCTATATCTCTGAGGAATTAACTTTAACGGAGCTTGACAAGATCCACACTCTACTTGAGGCCTATAGCGACATCTTCTTTACCTCTGATACTGACTATGGGCACATGAAGGGTCGGACTCACACTATTGATGTTAGGATGCTCACCCTATCATCTCCAAACCCTCTCATAATCAAAAGTTGAGGAGCTACAGATGCGGATAGAGCTCAAACAGCTGCTGGACGCTGGGCTGCTGATGCCATCTTAAAGCCCTTGGTCGTCCCCTTCTACTTATTAAAAAACGGAGATCTTTGGATAGTAATGGACTACTGTAGGCTGAAAAACTTCACCAAGAAAGACAGTTACTATATACCCCACATTGATGATGCTCTGGTCCAATTATCCAGATCTAAATTCTTCTCTGCCATGGACTTGGCTAGCGGGATCTGTAAGATGGACCTTTCTCCACAGGATCAGGAGAAGTGCGCCCTATCTCTAGCGAGGGTTTGTTCCAACCCACTCAGCTACCATTGGGGTTAAGCAATGCACCTGACACTTTTCAGCGGGCAATGGATCATATTCTTCAGAATCTCAAGCTGAGCTGTGTGATTAACTATCTCAATGACATCAACGTTTTTCCAAGACCTTCAAAGAGTACCTCGCACACCTAAAAGAAGTGTTTCAACGCTTGTTGGCATCTAACATTAAACTAAAGCCCTCCAAGTGTACTTTTTTTAGAAGAAGCTGTATTTTCTCAGGCATGCTATCTCAAAAGATAGGATACAGACATTACAAGATAAAGTCGAAGTAATAACCAAGATGCTAGCGCTCAAAACCCTTTGTGACATCCAGATATTCTTGGGCATGATGGGGTAAACCATTAATTTGTCCTAAAATTCACCCAAATCAGAGAACCCCTAGTCCGCCTCTTGGCTAAAAAACACGTCTTTTCATTGGGGTGCTGAACAAAAGGCAGCATTTAAGACCCTGAAGGAGTTGCTGCAATAAAGGCTAATCCTCTGTAACCTGAATATGGCAAGCCCTTCATGTTGTTCAAGGATGCCTATGACTACCCCGTTGGACCTACCTTGGCTCAGTTGGATGAAAATGGGGTCAATCATCCCTTGTCTTACTTCAGCAAAATGCTCTCAAAAGCTGAACTCAACTACAGCGTCACTGAGAAGGAGTACCTGGCTGTCTTGCTCGCTTTTAGATAATACCGCCCTTTTCTATATGAGATTCATTTAAAGTGGTTACTGACCATTCCTCTTTGAAGTGGTTGCAAAATATGAAGGACCCCCCTGGACGGCTGGCTCTCAGAGCTTTGAAGCTCCAGCATTACGCTATGACCATTGAGCATTGAGATGGGACGCGCCCTATAAACGTAGATGGGTTGACACAGCTGGCTGTCCTTCACCTTAATAATATTGAAGAAGATAGTTTGCATGGCCTTATAATGACTCCTAATGCATGGGCGGATGAAGATGAACCAGTCTAGAAAATGCTATCCCGGCACTCCTGAAACACAAAGGTTGAGAGCAAGAAGTTATATGATAAATTAGGAGTAAATTGGTTTCCCTAACTTCGACCTTCAGAGCGAGTACCTGTCAGCTTGGAGTCTCACACTATCATGGGGCATGGCGGAGTATGCAAAACCTTCAAATGGATAAAAGAGCGGTCTTGGAGGGCATCATGGAAACCATAACTGAAGTCTTATGCCTACCTACCTGACCTGTGAAAAAACAATCCTGCTTCAAGACCTGATATCAGTATCAACCTTCTACAACCCAAAAACCCTTTCACACCCTTAAGGTTGGAAGTGGTAGGACCTTTCCCTCATATTACAGGTGCAATCGCTATATCTTGGTCAGAATTGATTATTTCACCAAATGGGTTAAAGCTGTTGCTCTCCGCGCTCAGACTGTTAAAGCCACGGTCAACTTACTACACTATTTCATCTTCACCTAGAATGGGTGCCCCAGGTCAACCTATATAAAAATGGTAAATTTTTACCTCCTGAGTGGTAAAAATCCTCGCCACCTCCATAGGAGCCCATAAACTCTTCTCAGCCTCCTATAAAATATCCAAAAATGGTGCTGTAGAAAGAGTTAACAAAACCCTGGTCTTAATACTCCATAAAATGACCAATTCAGACCCTCTCCACTGGGATCTTTACATACCCTGTGCCCTCATGGCTTACCATATTAGCTACCATCGCATCCTCAAGATGTTCCTTAACCATGTGTTATATGGGTGAAAACCTGTGGTGCCTGCTTTACTAGCCAAAAATGTTTTCTCTGCTAGGACTGATCAGATCAAGCCATGAGGAAGTTGGCGCAGCACATCATCCAATTACAGTCAGAGACAATGACTAATTTAGAAAAAACTGTCACTAAAGAGGGCCAAGCGGCCAAGGAGCTCCAGCCACCACTCCCTTTCTTCCAAGTGTCAGACCTGGTACTCTACTATGACAACCATATCATGCCTAGAAGGGAAAAGCTTAAGTCCATCTGGGAAGTGTCTTTCATTATCACCTATAGGTGAGTAGTCTGAGTAAACCATAAAGTCCCTTGCTTCTGGCCTTGCCATTAAGCAAGTGCATGGATAGTTCTTGCAACTTTATTCCCCCTACCACTCTTGAAAGGGGTAACGTTGGACAATTACAAATCTGTTTTTTTAATAAGAGTGATTTGGAGGGAATCAATAAAATTATTAGCCAAAAGACCCTATTCAACTCCCAGTGGAGCCCCTCAAATTGGGCAACACTTCTATTAATAATCAGGCATATAAAATGAGTTTGGGTGGTCAGATTTCACCAAATCATTGGACATATCTGGGGAGTCCATCAGAGGCTCCTCCCCAGGCCACTTCTAATCTAGTACAACTTACACCGCAGAGACTGGCCCCTTTTATAGTATCAGAGGGTGTCCAGCAAGGTGAAAAATTTCCACCCACTTATTGGGTAAAATATATCAAAAACTTACTGCTCAGATTTATCCTACCTTCCCTCCATTAGCTGTCCCATCAAATAGGAGTGAGTATCCAGAGCTCTTTTAAGTTAAATCCCAATATTCCCTAATTTGGAAACACCTAGCTTATAATTAATTTCTCATACAACTCACTTTAAGCCTCAAAATGTTTAAATACTAAGCATCCCAATATTGAGAGGGTTTGCTTTTGTCCCCCCTCGTCACATATAATAAAAAACATATAGGTCCAAAAATTTTCAGTTATTAGGTTTTTTTATTTTAATTTAGGTGGTAAGCAAAAACCCCTTGAAGAAGTTATTCCAGAAATAGAGAGTACTACTTCTCATGCGGTAATATTGTTGGAATTTAGAAGAAAACACACCAGCGAGCACTAAAATAAACCCAAAATCCAGCAATAGGCTACGGTGGATTAATTCAAAATGTAAATTGGCTACGGTAGATTGTGAATATGAACGAAATATTCAATTTACTAAAGATGCTTTGAATTCAATTTCAAACTATAAAGATGCAATTTGTGTAGGTTCGCCAGTACTGATATATTGTGATAACATCAAGGGCAAGGCTAAAAATAACCTTATGATTATTATTCCCTTTTCTCCAATGTAAATTAATTGACTTTTTGTAATCATTTAATGTTTTATTCCAAGTTATTAATACCTAAATCTAACACTTTACCTAATTCCCCCCATTGTATTATAACCCTATATAAGGGTTGACCTCATCATATATGGGAACGGATTATTATCATCTAAACTTTTTAAATAATTCTTTAAATAAAAAGTAAATGAGGTGAGTCAACCTTGGGACAAATATTACACACGAGTTTTTAGCATGTGCTGATTTTGAACCTGTTCAATCAAAACTAACTATGAGTGGAGAAGGAACCACCCCGCTATGCTACCACTCCTCAATAAACTTTTAATCATTTAACGTCTTTCTGTCTTACACCTAAGAAGAAGTTACGTTTGAGATAATCAAAGACTAATAGTCCCATGAGCGGCTATCTATGCGCTGGCTCTGAATCTTCACCTTCCGTTATTATTGACTCCAAAATTTCCAAGCTCTGAGGACCTCTTCTATTTGGTATTTCGCTGAAATGATCAAACCAGCCATGAACTTGCTTACAAATACAAATAACTTTATAACTTATTGGTGTATCTGCTTCACAACCCTAGTAATATAGCGCCATCCCACCTTTAATTGCTAATCATCCTGTTCATGTTTTTGGTTGGAATCTATGAGGTAAGAAAAGATTCATTTATCTCCTGCCTTTGAGATCGGAACAGGATCTTTAACGTGTTAAGTTCCTGATAGGGGCCAATGAGGGAAAACTTTTTACCTCTGGAAGATTAAGGTGGTTACATGGATTTGAGGGCATAGAGATTTTACAATCCAGGTATCCTGTTAGTTGTAATAAGAAAAAGCGTAAGAGAAGTAGATCTGGGAGACTATAACTTGGCTGAACTTCCATGTTTTCCAGTTCACCATAAAAGATACGCGTCAGGTCAGGGTGAAAAAGTCTTCCACTGCTTGCATTTTTATGTGTGTTCAATAGGATTTGAGTACTTACAATGCCACCTATAGTGAGCACCAAAAGTTGAAAATTTGAGTTTCAATTGGGCAAGATATACAGGTAGTATTTGCACTTATACAGATATAGCTGTATAAGGATAGTATACCCTAAATAAATATAAAAGCAGGATAGAAAAAAGCCTTTATCAAATATATATTCTTTAGAAGTGCTTTAGTATTGTCTTGTACTTCCAGCCCTGATTGATTTTTTATAAAGGCAAACCAGCGTTACTTTTATTCTACATAAATTTTAAGATCTTTTTATTCATTTTTATCCCTTCTCCAATATTTGTCTCTTCCAATTTATACCTGAGCTTCAAGGGCTTAGCCTGTGAATCAGCCTTCTCTGTTGCTTTCAAGTCTTTTAGTGATCCCCCTTTTTGGTCCATTTATAGACTGTGGACAATCTTTTAAGAGCTGAAGCTCATCTGTATAACGCATGTATGTCTTATTAAGCATCTTTCCAACAAGGAGGTAGTCTTAAAGATTTTTTTCAGTGGAGCAGCTTTGAAAGATTTATTGAATTAATTTGTAGTTTCAATTATTTAGGACATTTGGTTTAGGGACCTGGGTATTTAGATGATGAACATATAGGGATCAATCCTCTGTATAGTTGAAATTGCATTAAAAATCAATTTGTAAATGCTTAAATTTTGGGCTGAAAGCTGCCAGAAGAATATCTGGAGGTTGATCAATTAATATTAATCTACTAAAAGCACAGTCTGAGGCAATGTAGTGGTGAGGTCTAATATTTATTAAGGGCGTTATTACTATGGCAAATATCATATGTTTGGTCAAACCCATTCTCAACTGTTAGGTTTAAAAATGACATAAGCACCATCAAAGATGACTTGGATTTCAGATCATCGTCCAGTGACCTCAAATCATATATCCAATTGACCAAGCTACAGGTACGCTAATTAATCTAATCTTGTTGAGCTTTCAATGCTCCCTGAGAAAATAGAGTGGTGGACTCATAGAGAGACATTCTAAAATCAAGCGCAATCTTTTTAATCCCAAGGTCTTCTACCAGATTTTCAAGCTTTCTATTCATCAAGTGGAACTTGGGTTTGAAATTAAATTATGATTAATGGCTTCCACTTACTTGACATGCTTGAAAAGATCCTCCTTAATGTCTTTGCATCCAGAATCATCAATAGATTGCTAATTTTGAGATTGTAGATCAGTCTTACCTGATTATGTTGGGCTTCAACTTGAACTAAACGCTTGCAGTTTTTTACAGGATCATCCTAATGGTAGTTTTCTTAAAAATTTTAAACTCCTTTTCACATATAGTAAATAGACATGATAAATATCTGGAGTTTCTTTTTTGAGAACTTCAGCTTCAAATCTTCTCCATTAGTGCAATTCTAGTCTCCAATATAGAAAAAAACTGCAATTTTCTTGGGATGGACGACTTACAAGCTCTTAAGTCTATATAAGGCCTGAGCTAATTGCTGTTCAAGATTAGAAAATTTGCTCTCAACATCTCATTGTGTGGTAGAAGCTTATAGTAAATTTTGCTACAAGTTTGGGATTTGTGTTTGGTGAGTTTTTACAAATTCTTCATGAAAAGACCAAGTTTTGTGGTGACTCATTCATCTTTGTACATAACATCCTCATAGATAGTTCCAATTATCCAATGCACCAGATCAATTGTGATAACTTGGTAATGAAGCTGATTATAGATCTTCAGTTTTCTTCTATTCTGAATTAATGCTAGAATTTTAAAACCTTACACTATTCAGCCTTAATAGATTATGATGTAATACCTGTTTTAATCGCTGGGGATCAATTACTATAAGAAACCTATAGCAGCTGTGTGGATTATCGTTATTTTAGTATCTATTGTTTAAGTAACTTTTTTATAAAATATTAATTTATTTAGCCAGATATTTCTCTGACGAAATATTGATGTTCCATTGGGGATGATCTCCAACAATATTGGCAAAAATTTCGATTTTTGATTTAAATTAGTAATATAATTATCTTGCGCGGATAAATTAGGGTTTGTCACCTGTTGATGCGGGTTTATTGGCAGTTGTTGAAGCGTTGATAACTGTTTTATTGGAAGTAATTTGTGGGTATCTTAAAGCAACTCAAATTTGCTATCAATGGGTATTTGATCTCATTGACTAAGCAGTTTACTAGCTTAATAAAGTTAATCCACTGGGGTTCAATAAAGCGTTTTGACATGATCTTTATAAATCCAACCCAGGAGGGGTAATGACATAGTCAGTGGCAGAATCTGACTAGGTGGATGAAATAATCATCATTTCAGATGGCCCCTAAGGGCTAAATGTTAGCAGTGAATGTCATTTCCATTGTGGCGCCAACATAAGAGTTGGGCGCCAAATTCCCCTATACAGATCCCTTGTTTATTTTTGATAAAAATTGGAAGCAATAGTACAGAAATATTTGTAAAACCATTTAGATAGTTATACAATTTTTAATGTGCTCTTGCGATTATAGTTGAAGAGATAGTTTTCTCTTATCTATCTTTCTTGTGTCAACTCTTGAGACTAGAGTTGAAGGGATAATTTTCCTCATCCAAGTTTTTCTCCAGTACTTCTGTGGAAGAATTAAAAAAGTCACATGATTTTGTCCAGAAGTGACTTCCAGATATCATAAGGAAGGGCGTCAGCACCCGTGTAGTGGCGAAAATTTACTCATATTGGTTGTGAAAAACTCAAAATGAAAAAATACTTCATACAATTATCAGCATTTGACATTATTAACATTATCAACGATATCTATCAAATGTATCAAACTTCTTCAGTAAACCTCAAAATTTTATATCTGTTGCTCACTATGGAGGTAGTTAAGTTTTCAGGCCAAATATGTTAAAAATTATCAGCGAAATATCATACAAGAACAAAATTTGCTGTTGTAAACAGAACTAGAAAAAGTGAGCAAGTCTAGTGAATTCAGTGTAACAATCTAATATAACCACCTTGTATGAACTAGTGGCTAAAGCCAATGAAGAAATAGAACAAGTCGTGAATGTCAACAATTAATTTTAAAGGAAAATCACATCCTTTAAGTGGAAGAAAATTGAAGTGATTAAAGAGTTAATGTTCCAGAAGGCTGCTGGGGAAGCAGATAAAGAACAATTTAAAAGATTCAGGAAGATGTAGCATTAATCTAAAGCATTTAGAACTTAAAATCGTAAGTTTAATTGAGCCAAGATAAAAGTGGATTGAGCCAAAAATGAGATATATGAAGAAGGTTTTGCTGGGAATTACAGTACCAGAGAAATATCCTGGAAATTTCACTACAATCTTGGAGATGAACCCAATAATACCCTCATCATTGGTAGGGTTATTTGGAATGTAATTTACACCATAGTAGCAACAGATGAATTTTGAATTACTGTCAGACAATTACAAGTCTTATTTATTAATAAGAGTGATTTTGAGGTCAATGAGGATAATTTAGGCCAAAAGATCCTGTCTAATTCTCGGTGGAACCTTTCAAATTGAGGTAAACTCTCTACTTACCCTTTTTTACTAAATATCTTGTTTCTCCCTCATCAGGTTATACCAAACATGTAGAAAATCAGGGGAGTCAGTCTACAGTTCCTCTCCTTCCCACCTCTAGTTTACTACAAGCTCATAAGCGGAAACACCCCTTTTGAAGGCTTAGAGGGGGTTCCACAAGATGAAAATAATTTCCAGCTGATTATTGGGTAAAACATATAAATCCTTACCCCATGGATTTGTCCTACCTGCCATTGACCCTCCATTGGCCATTCCGTTCAAGCAAGGCGTGTCTTGAGAGCTCTGATAGGGCGGAACTTAATATTCCCTATTTGGCTATTCCTAGCCTAATTGAATTTGCACCTCATACACTTTGGGCCTTGATTTGTTTAGATACTAAGCTTCAATATATTTAGAGGGTTTTCTTTTTGATCCCCTGGCCGCACTTAATAAAAACTTATAAAACCAATATGTAAATTTATTTCAAAAGGTATAGATTTTAGTTTAAGCCGTCTGAAACATCCCCTGAATCAATCTTTATTCCATCTGTAGATAATATTACTTCTCCTGTGGAAGTATTGTTGGAATTTGGGTGAATAATGCGCCAGCGAGCATAATGAACACCTAAAATCTAACAAGTGGTGCTCATAAAGGGGCTTTTACACCACAAATTTTCTTTAGAAAAATGGAGGCTGTTGGGGGATTAACCATTCTAGCCTCCCTGCAGCCATGGAACTGAGGATAGCTGCTTTGAAAGAGCAGCTAGCTAGTGCTCTGTCCTGACTTAAAACAGTTGAACTTCACTTCACCCATTCATTTTAAAGACTCCCTTCCGCGACAAGTTTATCCCAAGTGAGGGTAGCATTGCCTCACTTCTCTTCATTTATGACTTGCATATGGAAGAAATCACTGACCTTTACAAAATCAAGAATATCCTTCTCTGTTTAAGTCAAATGGCCCAAGAGATAGTGGTTCCATACATAAACACCATTAATACCTGAGCAGAGGTTAAATATATGCTTATGAATGAGTTCAACTCCCAACAAAATTTTAAGAGAAGAAAAAAGGCCTTTATGCACCTTAGCCTGAAGGATGGCGAATCAGTTGCTTCATTTGTTGATTGGCTTTACAGTGAATCTCAGCCCCTGCTACTCGCAAAAATTCTGCCTCTTGACGCAATTGCTGCCATTCTGAGTGGGTTGACTTCTTGCCCTTGTCTACCCAAGCATAATATCTCAACTAAATGAATTTTTGGAGAACACACGGTGTAAAAGAGGCGTTATTGGATGTTGCAGATCTTTATGATGTTGGAACCCCCAAAGAGTGGGGTTGAACCCACAAGCCTTAGTCATTGAGGATCTATTTATGTAGCCTTGCAGAAGAAGTTTACACCGGCTCTCCTGTCCTCTCCTGTGCTCATTACCACCCCAAATCCTGCGACAGTAAGGCGACTCAAAATAGAATCCCCTCCACCACATGAGGTTGGCAATAACGCACCATTAATGATAGACTCAGGTTCTCACACATCAGTTTCACCTCTAATCAATCCTGTGCAGTTGGTGAGATCTTATCTCAGGCCACGCTCGCCCCTAAGGGGCTCATCACCGTGGCTCCATCCTCAAGTCCTTCCAAGCTGAAGTCCATAGCTGCTATGGCCTCTTCTCTGGCGGCGCGCATACAGAAACCTTCTCACCAAGAGCAGACAAAAGTCGCTGAAGCTCTGCCAATTTCGTTAAAGGTCAAAAGGTTATTGGAGCCCTAAAAAGGACAACTCTTGTGATCCAGAGAGGTTTGTCTACCACTCCCCTTCTATTGGATCTCTGAGGTGCAAAGAGAAAACCCTGATGATGAATATGAAGGGGTTATGAAGACGTTGGCCATTATGTACAAGGAGCCCCAAGTAAAGTAGAAAAACTAGAGCAATTGAACCCTAAAAGAGTTGACATGGTCACAATACCCCGTAGAATATATCTCCATCAAGTGCTGGGGTATTTTATGGTTATTGGTATTTCCAGTTCTGCTTACCAGGTCATTGCCACGCTAATTCAATCTATTCATCAGACCCACAAGCTACGATCCATTAAAAATAAATACCCTGAAACTGCTCATATACTTGCGTCCACTTTTCGTATTAAGGAAGTTCTAGCTCTCTCCCCTAACCTTGGGGGACCCTAACCAAGGTGGAGGTCGTCATCAACATGGTATGGGTCCTAGCTCTCCTTGACACTGGCTCTTCAGTGAACGTCTTTTCTTCAAAACTAATTAAGAAGATAAAGTTGACCCCTGACTTGGAATATACCCAAGAGTTTGAAAGCCAGTCCCACCAACACTTGCGCCATTGGGGCGTACTCCTATCTCCCCATCCAATTTAAGAAGCTCATCCTGTCAGCCCCAGTGGTGGCTTTAGCTAGCCTCACTTATGACCTAATTATTGGGACTCAATTTATGCTTAAGTATGATGTGATCATTAACCTGAAGCAGTGCTATCTCTACCTGCTTAATTACAAAGTTCCCTTAGTGCACTTAACAATAAGTTTAATTAAAAAGAGTACAATTTCTTAATTGAGTATTCTTCCTCCACCTTACCTCTGCATTATAATACAACGGGGAGAAATATAAAGAACTTACCTGAATCATTGGACGCACTATAGTTTATCCCCTTTTATGTGGCTGAGGAGATAGTAGTTAAAGCAGGAGAACAGATGGTAATTGAAACCAAGATAACCTTGCAGAACTCCCACAACTGCCAATTGCACATCACAAGTATTGATGGGATAAACCCTTTAGATCCTCAAGTGTTTCCAGGTGTATTAGACCTAGCTTGTCAACGACCCATCAATAATTTGAAAGGGAATCTTACCAAGAAAGACTTGGTCATAAAGAAGAATCAGGAGATTGGTGAAATCCTACTGTTCCTGTTAGGATTTTTGCACATATTCTCAGCCTGCTAGATTACCTGGTGTCGCTAGGGGAAAATTCCTTAAGGTGAAGTGAATCAGAAATCGATTGTCCCAAGTTTCAGAGGAACTAAATTCAGGGGATTTTGGGATATTCACCTGGTCATATCCATCGGGGATTAATATGGATGAATACCTAAGATCTTATCAGGTGGAGTGGCCGGTGAAATAGGGGCATCTGATAGTGATTAACTATCATGTGTACCAATTGGGATTGGTTGGGTTTCATCACTGAATGATTGGGAATGAATAGTAAGTTGTAAGGCGAGTGATGCCGCCTGCAAATAGCAAATTAATTGGTTGGTGAAGTGACCTGCCATAATGAATAAGTCCCATTACCTAAGCAGGTGCTAGCAATTATGGTTGGTTCTCTTAGATTGAGAGGAAAATGTTAGGGACACGTTTTCTGACTCTTTCCATTTTAGGTCTTGAGGATATCCAATGATGGAATCCTATCCAGGATGGGGAAGACCATCGCTGCCAAGACGAGGAAGGGTGATTCAATGGCAACGGCTGCTGTTTCATTGAAGAGGTGTTAACCTAGGGTTAGACATCTGAATCCCCTACTATATAATTCCCTAGGATTTACTATAATAAAACATTATTTTGGAATAGATACAGATCAGCTCGACTTTCCATTTGGTTTTACCCATCCTGGGGTTGATATTAATGATAAGGATTTAATCAGTCAGGTGGACCAAGATCCTTGTATGGCAAGAAGCCAGAAGATAAAGAAAAAAGCATTATTATCACTGACGTTATTATTATAATCTACAGTAATATTGTCAATTTGGTGTATAGTTAGACTATCAGCTTCTATTGTGTTGTTCCATCTCAATGATATTATTGTAGAAGGCAATAATTGGAAGACTCTCAGAGAGAAGAGTAAAGATCTGAGCAGGGATCTAGAGATGAAGGAACCACAATCAGGGATAGCTTTCAACTGTGTGTTGGGCTAGAGAGACTGTCACCGGGGTATCTTAATGAAGATTAAGTGGACAAGAATATAGGGAATGAATTCCTACAAGTACAACTTACAGAGCATTTCGTTGAAAGTACTGGCCCAAGTGTTGGTCCTAATAATAGTTCAATCTCAACTACGGTAATAGTCTCCATACTATTATCAATTAGTACATAATATACAATGTGACAAAGTTCACAAGGAAATCAAACCTGTGCATTAAAAAGGTTACTGGGTTGACGGCCAATAATCAACCAAGAGTAAATTTTTACAGAGCCCTATTGAGACATTCACTAAGTCCATTGTATTGGGTCTATGTTAAACATGGGCTTACCTATAGATTAATGGCTATGCACCTTGCCTTGCCTTTAAATTTCTGATGAGCTTACCCCCACTGAGCTTGAAAAGACCATTCTTTACTGGAATCCTACAACGACATCGTCTTTAGCTATGAATCTGATTATGGCCACATGAAGGATTGAAGCCATACCATCGATGTTGATGATGCCTATCCTATCCAATCCTAGCCCCATTTGAAATCTAAGTTGAGGAGCTCAAGATGAAGATAAACTTAAACAGCTACTTGACGCTGGGCTGCTGGTTCCTTCTCAAAGCCATTGGTTGTCTCCTTTATTGCTCATAAAAAGAAGAATGGAGGTCATTGTTTAGGTATGGACTACCGCAAACTTAACAACCTCACCAAAAAGGAAGTTACCCTATACCCTGAATCGACGATGCTCTGTCTCAACTTTCCAGATCCAAGGCCTTCTCTGCCATGGACTTAGCTAGTGGATACTGACAGATGGACCTTTCTCCACAAGGCCAGGAGAAATGTGCGCTTATCTGCAGCGAGGGCCTATTTCAACTCACCCAGCTACCTCAGGGGTTGTGCAATGCGTCTGCCACTCTTTAGTGGGCTATGTATCACATTCTGTAGGATCTTAAATTGAGTTGTGTGATCATCTATCTTGACGACATTATCTTATTCTCTAAAACCTTCCATGAGCATCTTGCGCATCTGAAGGAAGTTTTTCAATGCTTGTGGGCCTCTCACATTAAGCTGAAGCCCTAAAGTATACGTTTTTCTAGAAGAAATTGGATTTTTTGAGACACGCCATCTCACAAGATGGGATTGAACCTCCCCACGATAAGGTTGAAGCTATAGCTAAGATGCCTGCGCCAAAAACCCTACATGATATCCGGGTGTTCATGGGCACGACAGGGTAAATCCAATAATTATAAACAAATTCGCTCAGCTCAGTAAGTCACTTGTACGCCTCTTGGCCAAAAACACTCCTTTTCATTGGGGAGCGGAACAAAAGGCTGCGTTTGAAACGCTAAAAAAGTTGCTGCAGCAACAGCCCATACTACGCCACCCTAAATATAGTAAAATATTCATGCTGTTTACTGATGCCTCTGACTATGCTGTTGGAGCTATCTAGGCTCAATTGTATGAGCATGGAGTTGACCATCCCATTTCATACTTCACCATGATGCTTTCTAAGGCGAAACGCAGCTATAGTTTCACTAAGAAGGAGTGCCTTGCCGCCTTGCTTGATGTCAAATATTACAACCTTTCTATATGGGACCACCTTTAAGGTGATTACTGACACATCTCTTAAAGTGGTTACAAAATATAAAAAAATCCCACTAGGTGGTTGGCACACTGGACTTTGAAGCTCCAGCGCTATGATATGACTATTGAGCAACAAGATGGGACGTGCCACATAAACGTAGATGGCTTGATCCAGCTGCCAGTTTTTCACATATATAATAGTGAGCGGAGAGGCTACATGACCTCATAATGACCCCTGATGCTTAGTCAGATGAAGATCAACCCATTCAGAAGATGCTAGCTCAACACTCCCATAACTCTATAGTGGAAAATGGGAAGCTATATGTCGGGAAGATGATATGACTGGACAATATGCTACCAATACTGAAGGATCAGAGGGGAATATGAGACAAGTCTTGAGATTTATGGAAAAAGGTATACAAATTATAATCGATCAAGATGACCATTTGACGATTTAAAAATTTATGCCAAGATTCGATATGAGCAAGAGTTTCTAGAAAAGGGAAGATGAATTGAAGATTACCAAGCCAAGGGTGCATCTGGCTTGGGGAACTGAGATAGAAAGAATCACCTGGAGGATTGAAATGGGGATCTTTTTGTGCAGTTGAGTAATTGCAGATAAGTCTGCAATCTATATTAATAAAGGTGGAACTAAGGGGCGATAGCTCTATATATACATTTATTGAGTTTATTAGTAAAATTGGCGATCTTCATATCGT
Source organism: Massospora cicadina (assembly GCA_022478985.1). Taxonomy (NCBI): domain Eukaryota; kingdom Fungi; phylum Entomophthoromycota; class Entomophthoromycetes; order Entomophthorales; family Entomophthoraceae; genus Massospora; species Massospora cicadina. Next base: position 384,979 of record JAKSZP010003946.1, read on the forward strand.
CCAATTTGGTTGCTCAGTGGCTAATACCCTGTGTAAAACAACTCAGCAGAATCAAGTCCATACTCTGAGAATCAAAAGTGGTTCTCACTACAGGGGGCCACTAGGCAACTGTAGTTTTTCAACAATTAAATACAATGATGAGTCCTCATTCATTCCAACATAATTTGATTGGATACCAGGCGCAGTATGCTGAAGAAGCCTGGGAGACACCTAACCATGAACCAACATTATTTACTGTGACTGAACCGGGGGATGATGATGCTATGATTAATTTACCATTAAAGAATTGCCCTGAGCTGATGACCAACCAACAAGGCCACTCCTTAAATGTGACTCCCCAACAACTGAGAAATATTATGGAGTGGCTGTTGCACGGGTATCGCCTATATGAGGATGAGACTGGGGAAAATGCCCTGATTTTATTCTATAATCAATACAATCAAGAAAATTGATGTGCTCTGTACATGTTATATTTGGATGCAACTACAATGAGGTTGGCTCACCGCCTTGGTACACATGGAATTGAGGAATATTTATTCACTTATGTGCAACCTTCAATTCATTAGCTACTGCGTGTGCTGGCTCGCCATAATATTGAAATCAGAATTGTATTATGGTTTGCGTGAGCACAGCATCACAATACTCGCCTCCTGCTCAATTGCCTTAATCATTCATTTTTGGAGGTACAAGGGGCGCTGGTACAGATGGACCATCATGTTGGGGATGTCTGCCATCGATTGGACATTCTGGTACCACAGTTAAATTTAGAATTACCTTGAGTAATAAGAGAACTGCTGGATCAGCATGGCCTATTGGCGGAGTGGATTCAGGATGTAACAACACTAGGGAAAAATACTGAGCACTTTATGATGGAGCTAGCTGAATAGGTGGAAGCTCTTGAAGCTGTGATTGCCCAGCTCAAGGAAAAAATGACCCTAATGGAACAGCAAGTGGCGGCCCAAGTTGGCTCTCTATCAACGGAAACAACCCAATTTTGTATCAAATGGAATACCCAGCGAATGGCAGATAATGCGCTTATCCTTTGGTCAACGTCTCCCAAATATCTCCAGCTTATTCATCAGGTTACATAACTGGAAGTTGTTAGTCAGGCTGAGCGCCAACGAGCTTTTTCCTCTTTCAATTGGTGAGATAAGAGAGTATGCAGACATGCAAGGGCACCTTGATACCTTTTGATGGGCCAATGAGGAACTAGTATGATAACAAGCCTCCCTCATTACCCAAACAAATGATGCTAATCAAGAAGTGGAAAATGCTAGATTGCAGCAAACCCACCTGCAAAACATAATCAAGAGGTCCTCTTACAATTACAAGCTGTGGAACAAAAACTGAACTTTGAGAGGGAATTTCACCAGGAGTTGCAACATCATTATGAAACGCTGCAACAGGTCTTTCAGGATGGATGGTGTAAATGCTATGTGGTTAAAGTGGAGCAGTTGATTAATGAGCATTTTGTGGGGCATGCCGGAGCCAGGGGAAATGGGGCAGGTAGTGGCGATTTGGGGGAAGAATTCTATGGATCAGCAAATGAATATCCCTCAGGCGGTACAATGGACCCCCACATGACACTAATTCTTTCTGAGTACTTTTTGATGGAGTCAAGTCCATCTGGCCAGCTGTATGATAATGCACAAAGGGATTGTTCCTGTAGGCATTCCAAAACCAATTTGCCTGCTCCTTGTGGCAGGAATCTAGAGCAAAGTGAATTTGTTTGTGTCAAAACTTTTCCTCCAATCAGTCATGATGGGAATCTACACGGTTAACTTAAACGTTTTAAATTCGCGGTAAAAGAGGCTACTGATTGTCATAAAGCAAATTTTTGCTGTCCGCTTTGAATGTGGAAAGCACTAATCAAGTTACCTGTTATCTTTCAAATAGCTCAGTATCCTACGAAGAAGTTAAAGCAATTTTTATCCAGCTGTTTTGGGCGCTACCAAGATGGCCCAATGGAAAGCTGACTTTATGACTATACAGTTTCACCAAAATGAGACCCTGTTAGAATTCGCTGAGCATTTTTGGTGGAAGCACACGTCCTACTTGGAGCTAATATTTTATCCACCAAGGATGTTGGTATAGTGATGACGGTGGCTGTCAAAACACATCAGGAACTATATAACGCTATGTCTCATGTGTTGGATGGAGATACCGGAATGATTCAACTCATAAACACCTTATGTTGACTCTATGTCATGATAAGCGCCCCCATCGTAGCTCAAAAAATTTTCTGCTGTATCCGCTCCAACCTCTTCAGGATATAGGCCTCAGCAACTGGGTTATCAGCCTCTGGAACATATTTATCCCTCATACGAGTCAGAGGGCCCTTTTTGGCCCATGTACGCTTCACCAGTTTGTCTGCAACCTTAGAACCATACTGGCAATGTTCGACCTGGTCCTTCCACCACAAGTTATATATGTTAACCTTACAAAAACACTTGCTTCTGGTGCAGAAAAAGAGGGAATATGTGGGCAATTGCCCTAGCAACTCACAAGTGTATGCAATGCCAACTGCAAAAGTCAAGCAGTAAAAAGCTCAAGCTGAGTAGAGATGGGACGCTCTACCTCCGCTGAGTCCACTTCACTTGTCCCCAACAATTCCCAAATGTCTTTTTGGGTAGAATTTGAACCTCAACCGGATGATTTGTTATCCCAGCAGCTTTCATCAGATACCCCTGCTTCTGCTTCTGAGAGTAAACATTCACCACGTAGCCCTGAGTTCCACCAAGACGTGCAGAAGCCCTATTCGTGGCAGATCCTGGAATAGACTGGCACCAGCAACGTGGATCTCTCGATTAACGTCGCCTCTTTAGTAGGGGTTAACATAGCCATTTTGGTGGAGAAAATGCCTAGTGGTATCCTCAGGTTGGCAAGGGCATTTCCTCCTTTTTGAGTAACATAAAGCCCTTAAACGTACAAGTAATAAACACTGATGGTTCTTCTTGCTCAGAATGACTTACTGTGAAATTTTCATTTAAAACACAAAAATCCGCGCTATTATAGACATGGGAGCCCCTGTGAACATTTTCTCTACCCAGTTGGTGGTTAAACTTATGTTGAAACTGGATGTGGACCATCAAGTAGTATACGGGACCACAGGAACGCACAGCACTATGTTTGAAGGAGCATATAGCACGTTGCCTTTATGAGTTTTGGGTCAGTCTAGGTGTCCTCTCCAGCGGTGGTTTTGCCAAATAACAACTATGATATGTTAATCGGCATGGCTTTCATGAGGAAATTTGGTGTTGTGATAGATATGGCGTAGGAAAATCTTACTATGTTAAGTTAACAGATTCCCATATATTTTTTCTCTTGTGGAATCCCAATAGATCCAGTCCGCTCTGGTCAGATTAATCTAGCGTACAGCGACAAGTGATTCCTGTTTAGTATCAGCAACTAAGTCAGCAGACCAGGATCCTCCCCAACCAGATATACAAGTACAAAGGGATCCCACTTTGGGCAACGCGCGCTTTGAGCCTACCGTCTGGACACCAAAGCATAGTAGGGACTGGGCTTGAAATCGATGTCCCTAAAGGGCTTTATGGAGAAATTATGGCGCCTCACCAGCACTTGTGGCTTGAACCACATGTGGCTCCGGGGTTACTTATGCCTGGGAATAGGGAGGTGAAAGTGCTACTAGCGAATTTACAGAAGAAGGCAATAAGAATCTGGCGGCACCAAGTGGTGGCTTACCTACACTTAGTCCCTATCGAGGAAGTTCGTCATATTCATGATTACAGCTCATGGGAGAATCTCAGACTACCGGCAAGTTCATTGTTCAGGATACTGACAGTAGTTCCATGGGAAGCACTCATGGGATTATCGGCAGAACATCAAGATGAAGCTATGGCACTATTTGAAAAGTATTGGGATATCTTTGCAAATGATGATCATGATTTGGGGTGCACTCAAGGGGTGATACATTGGATAGATACAGGGTATCATCATCCCATTTGATCGCGACCTATTAGATGATCAAAAGTGGTGGAAGAGGTTGTCTCTGAAGAGGTGGATAAACTTATCGTGCAAGGAATGCTAGAGCCATCAAACAGTCCGTGGGCATCACATGTGCTCATCATAAAGAAAAAGGATGGCTCAAATTGGGTGGTTATTGACTATCGTAAACTCCATGATGTAACAAAGAAGTATTTCTACCCTCTTCCGCAGATTGATGATGCGTTATACCGATTGGGTGGGGTGAACTATTTTTCCACCATGGATCTGATCTCAGGGTACTGGCAGATCAATTTGCCATTAGCGGAATGTGAGAAATATGTGATCATCACCTCAAGAGGGTTGTTACAGCTGACTCACATGCCACAAGGGTTGCGTAACACCCCAGCTACATTCCAGCATGCCATGGATACGATTTTAGGTGATTTAAATCTGTACTGCGTCCTAGTTTATCTTGGTGACAACAATGTGTTCTCACGGATGTTTACAGAGCACCTGGGCCACTTAGAACAAGTGTTTCAGCGCCTCGCTGCTGCTAATATCAAAATTAGGCCTCAGATTGCCATTTCTTTAAAGAACAATTGGAATACCTTGGGTTCATCATGGATATAAATGGGCTTAAACTTCAGCTGGCTAAAGTGGAAGCAAAAAGCAAGATGACTCGCACAGGCAATAAGCGGGACATTCAGGTGTTTTTTTGTATGGTTGGGTATTATTGATAATTCATTCCCAATTTCAGCTGCATTGGGTCCCCGCTTTTTTAGTTGTTAAAGAAAAACGCTCCTTCAAATGGACGGAACAATGCCAGAATGCTTTTTTAATGTATTGTGAACTGCGTTAGCAAGTGCACCCATTCTGCAATATCCCAACTTTGATAAACATTTCATAGTACAAATTGACACATTCCTCGCTGCTATAGGGGCAGTATTATCCCAGAAGGATAATGACAGCGTGGAACATCATGTCGCATTCTGTAGTCAAAGCTTGAACTGTCATGAACAAAACTACACAGTAACCGAGTAAGAGTGTTTAGCGGTGATCTACGCTTACAAACAGTTTTATGTATATTTTCACGGGACAAGATTCCAAGTAGTGATGGATCAAGCTTCCTTATGCTTGCTACAGAATCTCCGTGAGCCATAAGGATGGCTTACATGTTGGGCGCTGAAGCTTCAAGCATACAATTTCGAGATTTTACATTGACCAGGAGCAAAGCATCAGTACATGTATTGTCTTTCTCGCTTGTCAACAGTTGCTATCATAGATGATTTAGCTGACATAATGTATGAAAAGATGATGGCAAACAAATACCATGATGAGCCACCACATGTGGTCAAGGTGTTAGATGCACTCAGGGAGGAAACTTTCATATGTGGGGATGAACTATATAAGTGGATCAGAGATGCGACGTTGAGTTTCCCTAGAACTTCAGCTAGACCCTCAATTATTATGGATGCTCATCGGGCTGTAGGACATGGAGGATTGCGGAGAACGCTGGAGTTTTTGTGACCCCAATATTACTGGGAGAGCATGCACTACGATGTATTAGAAACGGTTAGCTGTTGCCATCAATGCCTTGTGAAAAGCCTTTCCACAAGAAAACCACATATCAGCTAGTAAATCCCCGGTTCACCTGACACACTGTTTCCATAGATATAGTGGGTCCTCTGCCAACTAGCGCCAATTGATCCAAGTATATAATCATTGCCATCAATCATTTGACCCAATGGGTGGAGGCCAGGGCTATTAGCGACTTGGTAGCAGTCACCACTGCCAAGTTAAATATGGAGTGTGTGATACAGCGACATGGCTGCCCACAGTTCATTCTGACGGATAATGGAACCAACTTCACCTCACATATCTTTCTAAAGTTGAATGAGTTGATGGCGATCCATAGGGTTTTGACCACTCCCTATCATCTGGAGTCGAATGGGTTGGTGGAACGAGTCAATGGAACCCTAGTGAACATTCTCCACAAAATTGGTAAAGGATCAGCCCTCATAATGGAGTTCCCTTTTACCTACCACTGTCTTTGCGTATAATATCAGCTATCATTCGTCCACGGGTAAGAGCCTGTTCCAGTTGCTATATGGTTGACATCCGGCTCTACCTGCCTTGCTTTATCTGTGTGTAGAGGACACTGGTGGTGTGGATCCCCAGCGATATTTAAAGACTTTTACAGATACATTGATCAAGCTGCAAACAGAAGCCTACTCCACAAGTTTGGCCAAGAAGATTTGTGATCAGGCAGCTAATCAGAAGAGATGGAGTGGACTTCCACTGTTTTCTGTGGGAGATCACGTTTAATTCCATTACCAGCACGGGTTTGAGCAGAAAAACAAGCTTTCCAACATCTTGGCTGGGCTGTTTGAGATAATTGAGAAGACTGACATGGATGTCTACACTATTAAGGAACCTGCTGGGGTCAGATTATCAACTGAGTCCACGCAAAATTCCGCTGAGCATATAAACAGTAAGAGCCTATCATCCAGTCAAAGGGGGGTAATGTCAGGAAGATGATATGACTGAATGATATGCTACCAATACCAATGGATCAGGGGGGATTTGAGATGAGTCTCGAGATTTATGGAAAAAGGCATATGAATTATAATCAATCAAAATGATGACCATTTGGCGAATAGAGAGGATTCATGCCAAGATTAAATATGAACAAGAGTTTCTAGAAAAGGGAAGGTAAATTGAAGATTACCAAGCCAAGGGTGCATCCAGCTTGGGGAACTGAGATATAAAGAATCACCCAGAGGATTGAAAGAGGATCTTTTTCATGTGGTTGATTAATTGCAGATAAGTCTGAGATTTATATTAATAAATGTGGAAATAAGGGGTGATAGCTCTATATGTACGTTTATTGAGTTTATTAGTAAAATCGGCGATCTTCATATTGTCCAATTTGGTTGCTCAGTGGTTAATACCCTGTGTAAACCAACTCGGCGGAATCAAGTCCATATGCCAAGAATCAACACTATACAAAAAAGTAGGGGTGAACTGGTTGCCCTACCTCTGACCATCTGAGCGAGTACCTGTCATTATGAGGTCTCACGCCATTCTAGGGCATATTGGAGTGCAGAAAACCTATGAATGGGTGAAAGAACACTACTACTGGGAGGGATTCTAGGAGATTATAACTGAGGTTATGGATGCCTGTCTGACATGCAAAAACAATCTGGTTTCAAAATTAGGTATAAATACCAACCAACCACTCCTCAACAGCCCTTCCGCACAATAAGTTAAATGTGGTTGTCCCTCTACCCCAAGTTACGGGTGTAAATCGATATATACTGGTAGGTATTGACCACTTTATCAAATGTGTCGAGGATGTGGCTCTTCCAGCTCAGATGGACAAAGACACTGCTACTTTCCTCTCAGCAGTACATCTTCACTCGTCATGGTTGCCCCCAGGTTCTTCTCTGTGACAATGGGAAAAACTTCACCTCCAGAGTTGTCAAGATTCTAGCCACCTCTATGGGAACTCAGCAAATTTTCTCAGACACTTACAACCCTTCCACTAATGGTACCGTTGAAAGAGCTAAAAGAACCTTAGTCTTTATCTTAAGAAAGATGGCTACTTCAGACCCTCTTCACTGGAATCTATATCTGCCCAGTGCCCTCATGGCCTACAGTATTAGTTACCACTGGATCCTTAAGATGTTTATTCCTTGTGTTGTATGGCTGAGAACCAGGTGTGCCTGCTTTACTAGCCAAAGATGTTTTCTTATCTAGAACTGATAATATGGATCAAGCCTTGATGAAGTTGGCGCAGCACATCATCCAGTTACAGTCTGAGGTGATGGCTAATTTAGCAAAAAGTCAATAACGAGGGCTAAGGTGCCAATTAGCTCCAGCCACCTCTCCTTCCTTCCAAGTGTCAGAAATGTTACTCTAAATTCACATCCATATCATGACTAGAAGGGAAAAGCTTGGGACTTTCTGGGAAGTGCCTTTCATTATCACTTATAAATGAGGAGTCTGAGTATTCCATTAAATCCCTTGCTTCTGGAGTTACCATTAAATGAGTGCATGGGCAGTTCTTGTGGCCTTATTACTCCCTACCACTCTTGAAGGAAGTAATGTTGGACAATTACAAGTCTTTTTTATTAATAAGAGTGATTTTGAGGTCAATGAGGATAATTTTGCCAAAAGATCCTGTCTAATTCTCGGTGGAACCTTTCAAATTGAGGTAAACTCTCTACTTACCCTAATTCTAACTAAATATTTTGTTTCTCCCTCATCAGGTTGTACCAAACATGTAGAAGATCAGGGGAGTCAGTCCACAGTTCCTCTCCTTCCCACCTCTAGTTTACTACAAGCTCATAAGCGGAAACACCCCTTTTGAAGGCTTAGAGGGGGTTCCACAAGATGAAAATAATTTCCAGCTGATGATTAATAAAACATATAAATCCTTACCTCATGGATTTGTCCTACCTGCCATTGACCCTCCATTGGCCATTCCGTTCAAGCAAGGCGTGTCTTGAGAGCTCTGATAGGGTGGAACTTAATATTCCCTATTTGGCTATTCCTAGCCTAATTGAATTTGCACCTCATACACTTTGGGCCTTGATTTGTTTAGATACTAAGCTTCAATATTTAGAGGGTTTTCTTTTTGATCCCCTGGCCGCACTTGATAAAAACTTATAAAACCAATATTTAAATTTATTTCAATAGGTATAGATTTTAGTTTAAGCCGTCTGCAACATCCCCTGAATCAATCTTTATTCCATCAGTAGATAATATTACTTCTCCTGTGAAAATATTGTTGGAATTTGGGTGAAAAATGCAACAGCGAGCATAATAAACGCCTAAAATCCAACAATTACACCAAATCTATCTATTGTCCATAGGGATAACGCTCTAACTTTTTTAGACTTATTCAAGACGATGATTGTTGGATAGAAAGACTGCTAGGAAGCAATAACAGCTATAAACTGTTTGGCACAGATTGTCAAAATCTAGTGTTGTCCCACTTGAACGAGGATAATTGTATGTATGTAGACGCTTAAGTATCAATAATGAATGAGTTTGGCAGCCCTGAGTGTATGGCTAGCTGCAAACAGGATTTCATAGGAACATAATTCAAGAAGGATGAAACCTTAGCTGCTTTTGCCGACCGATTTTATCAGGAGGCGCAAATCCTGGCAGGCACAAAAGTTCTATCATATTTTGATTCACATATTTCAATGCAGAATGCTCTTTAGCCTACTAATATCTACACTGGGCTATGGTTTCAGCAATTGTAAACTAAACTAAAACATTGCAGAAGGTGGAGTACCTTAAGATGTTTTTAATAATCTGAAGCACCTCCCTGGACCCTTAAATTGCTTTCCTACTAAAAATAATCAGAATATTGTGAAGTTCTCTGAGCCCATAAAGGAATTACAAAATTTAATGGCAACTGAAAACAAACCTAAAGGACTGCAATGGACGGAAAAATAAAAAAAAACTGCTATCACAAATGTGGAAAACATGGACATCTTGCCTTTCAATGTTGAATAAAGAAGCCCAAAGAATAGTAAATCTATTTTCAGGATAAAGAAAAAAAAACTGGTTAGTATTTAGGAAAAATCAGTAGTCTAGATATGGAACAATCTGGAACTTCAGTTAATCATGTTCTCCCTGACAAATTTATGGATAAATTGGATAAATACAATATCCTAAATGAAGAAACACCTGATCCAATCTATTAGGCTGTTAATTTAGATGTAAATGCAATCATAAGAGCAAATGCAAAGCATAATGACTCAGAGATTGTAAAAGAGGTCACATGGCCTTATGCCTGTCAGCTAGCATAAAAGATTAAAACTGCTGAGACACCAAAGATTTTTAATAAAGACCTTAATGAAGTGAACGTTTCTATCCCTATTAGCGTAATCAAGGAATCCTTCACTGCTTTATACACTCAATTAATTTATCCTTTAGATTTAGTGATTAATGCCACAATTCACTCAGTAAACACATTACTACAATGCTCTTATTGTATGTATGAGTATATTATAGTCAATTAGGTAAAAGTATGTGTTGATAATCACAGTTGAGCACCCTTTAATAATGTCTTTACCAAGTTGGTGAAGCAAATATATATCTCTAAAGATTTGGAATTCTATAAAAAAATGTGAAACCACTGGGCCAGATACTACAACATCTTGTGCAATACAATGCATTGCCTCTTTGGCTTGGATCACTGGTGGTATCCGCTCCCACCAAAGTGTTGGAAAATCAAAATTATGACATCCCCATTAGATAGAATTCCTGAGAAAATATAGGGTCAAATACATTTTTAAGGATAATACCTTACCAATTATGGGGCAAACATTGCCTTTGGTATATCAGCAGACTGAAGAAACTCCACTGGTGAAGTAGCATAATATTGTTATATTAATTTACAGTGCCAACATAATTCCTATCCAATATAAGTTATGTGAAATAGAAATCTAGAAAATGACAATGCAGATTCTTGAGAATCATGGAATAGTATTAATTATGAAAATGACAACAACTTATTCATTTTAAATGGTTATAGTAAATAACACAATATTAATTCTAGAAATTCTAGAATAGTTATATGTAGAAGTAATCACCCCATGAAAAAAGTTAAAATTTACCATCTAGTATTAAAAAAAATTAAAATTGGAGCCTTGTGTAGCTTTGAGATATAATACCAGGCAAGATGAAATTTGAGTTCTACTAGCCAATATGAGAGAAAAACAGATGAAGGTAGGTAAAACTTAAATTATCGCGTTCATTCATCTAATTTTGACCACCATAATCAGTGACTTCCATAATTTTAAAAAGCTAGCAGAAATGAGACTATTGGAATAATTTGCTGAAACATTATTGTACTGGTTGATCAAGAGCAACTTGCTGTTAAAACATCAGCAGGAGGAAGTGCTACAATTATCTGAAGAACATTGGGTGATACTTGCCCAGGAGAATTATAACTTAGGATGAACTAAAAATTTGATCCATAAGGTTGATAATGGGGGATATCTGCTAATATGAATATGACCCATCTACTAATCCGATACTTCTGAAGCTGTAATTAGCAAAGAAATCAGTAAATTAATTGAGCATAGGCTTCTTGTACCTTCTTTGAGTCCATGGGTGGTTCTGATCCATATATTAAAGTAAAAGGATAGATCAAATCAAGTTGTGATTAGATACCACCATTTAAATGAAAAACTAAGAAGGATTCATATCTTTTACCTAGGATAGATGGTGCACTTGATCGTCTATGGGAAGACAAGTTTTTTAGATATGGATTTGATCTCAAGGTATTATAAGATAGATTTTCAAAGAAGATCAGTAGAAGTATGCAAAATCACTGTATAAGGGATATACCAGCCGGTGAGAATGCCTCAGAGTATATGTAATGTGCTGGCTAATTTCATGAGAGCTGAATTCCATTTAATTATTTTGAAGTTGTCCAGCATTTTGGTGCACCTGGACAACATCAACGTTTTCAGTAGGACTTTCAATGATCATCTAGACAATTGGAGGAAGTTTTAAAAAAAATCATCAGCTTCTAATTTGAAGATCAACCCAAGGAAATGCTATTTCTTCAAGAAAGAGCTTAAATACTTTTGGTTTGTGATAAAATCCGGTGGATTACAACCTCAAGTATAGAAAATAATAGCCATTGAATGGATGTTGACCCTCAAAGAGTGTTTGGTATATACAAGTCTTTTTTGGGATGGTCAGCTACTATCAAAAATTTATCAAAGATTCCACCAGAATTGGAAAATCATTTTTCCATCTATTGAAGGATCAAAAAAGGATTATATAGAATGAGAAGGCCCAAGAATCATTTGAGGAGCTCTGAAAGTATCTGTTGTCAAGCACTATTCTTAAGTTTCAGATAAAATTTTATAGATTTTATAATTCAGATGATCCTCATTAATGGTAATTAAAGCCATTTTAATCAAGTAAATGATGATGGGGAGGAGCATTTCATGGTGTATGTAAATCATAGATTGATGCTAGTGGAAAAGAATTACACTTTGACAAAGTACAAATGCCTCATGGTGATATTAACCTGCATTCAACTTTTAGTGTATATCCATAGGATGCACCTAAAGGTCATGACTAATCACTTATCTCTACACAGGTTGCATAATCAATAAGAACCAGAGGTGCGACTAGATCTATGGGCTCTGAAGCTAAAAGCCTATTATTTTGAGATTATATAAAGAGCGAAAGGCTATTATAACGCTTATGGATTATCAAGGTTACCTGCCATTCAAGTCATATACTAGCAAGAGGATAAACTATAAATTGGATTTAAGAAATATTAGGGATGAACCAAAGAGATTCAAAGCACATAATAGAAACCATGGAAAATACCAAAATTAAGATTGGCTAGCTTTATAAATCAAATTGACAAAAAGAGATAATTATCTCTTAAACCGTCAGAATGCTCAGAAATTATACAAGCCGTGCACAAAGTTTTAAGGCATGGTGGCCTAAGAAAAATGATGAATCACCTAAGCTAATATTATTACTGAAAATTAATCATTTATTATATAGTGGATTCTATAGTCTGGTGTTTGGAATGTCAACTCCACAAGCCTCACAAGAATGTAATGTGATATCAACTAGTAAGCCCTTGGATAGCGTGGCACATTGTGTCAATATATGTTATGGGGTCGCTGAGTATCAGTATTGGGAGAGTGAAGTACAATATAGTTGCAATAGACCATCTTACTAGATGGGTAGAGACCAATGCCTTGATCAGGGTAGATGCAACAAGCACTGCAATATTAATACTGGACCAAATGATGTACTGATATGCATATTTGCAAGAATTATTTATTGACAAAGGAACTAATTTTACTTTTTACATGATTACAAGACTGAATGAATTAATGGGATTAGAAGAGTGGTGTCTGTTCCATATTGCTCAGAAGTGAATATAATGATAGAAAAAGTCAATGAAACTCTAGCTGCAACGCTGAGAAAATAGAAGCAGGAAAACTAAGATTTGGGGATCTTACCTATTTTCAGCTTCATACATGTTTATAAGTCATCATAGAATGACAGGGAAAAACTGTCCTTACTTCATATGGATGAAGAGCTTCACTACCACCGATTTTCATTCAGCATTAGAACCATCTTTGGGGATGAGTTCAGAACAATATGAACCTGACTGGCAATACAATGTTTAGATTGAAATCTCATGAATTTGATATGACATGAAAAAATAGAGCAAAAAATGGGAAATTAAAATAGACTGGCGCTCAAAGAGTACCATGAGGAAATAGGGTAGCCTATTGTGATACTCACGGATTTGGATTAAGAAACAAGATGAACGCCCTATGATCAGGTCCATTTAAAATTATCATCAAGTTGGTAATGGATGCCTATATGGTAAAAGACATTGTTATGGTGGTATAGTAATTTGGGTCCATAGCAAAATACTTAAAGTAAAAAATCTACAAGAAAAAAATATAAAATATTATATAATAAAAACAGAGAAATATTATAAATGATAAAATATATATAAGAGGAGTGGTAGCATAGTGGGGTTGTTCCTGCTTCACTCTGGGTCAGGTTTTGATTTAAACAGGTTTGAAATCTGCACAGGCTAAAAAAAGCTCAGCGTGGTATACTTATCCCAAGGTTGAAACACCACGTTTATTTTTAATGTATAATTAAAAAATATATTTATAGTGATAATCCCTTGGTAAAGATAAGAAAAAACTAAAAGTATATATATTAGCTTTTTTCACAATTGTGAAAATCTGGAGGTGTTTCCATTTCTGATGTTGCAGGAGGAAGGAGGAAAAACTACAAAAGAATTAAAAGAAGATTTAATGAGTGTGGATGGTTGGCAGGACCCAATTAAGCTGAAACTGGGTCCACCGTGGAGAGTCAAAAAAGTGAATTTGATTTACCACGCTGTTCAAAATATGAGAGTCCTGACCTGGGGGAATAAAGGCATTAAGTAATTAATGATATTGACTGAGTAATCCTGGTACATCATGTAGCCGTGAGAGTCCTAACATGGGAGAAAAAGTGTCAAGGAAAATATTATTGGCGAGATTGACTAAAAATCTGGTGCAGTGTATAGCCATAAGACCGCTCTTGCAGGAGGAAGCAGCAAACACAAGAAGAATAGGAACCTTGTTGTTGAGAATGGCTATGAGAGTTTACACAAAGAGCAAGGGGAAAAGATATATCTCTTTTTAAATTTATTTCAACCATGCTGCCTGACTCATGTCATGGAATGAAGTGGCGTATGCCACCAAAGTTCTATCTTCACCAAGAAATCTGGTCAAGCTGAGGGATGGATTGGGATTTTGGAATGCCCACGCTATCTAGTCTTAAATATAATATAATATATTTTACCTGTTTTATCAGCCATACTTTAAATTATCATAAGAAAACCAATAGTTAAGGTGGGATTTAGCATTATTTTGGTAACAGTTGTTTGGTATATTTCCTTATGGAATATTAGTAAATTTTCCAGATTTTATTCCACAAGCTTATCAATTTTCTGTCAGGGATAATCCCAATAATGCTGGCGAAAATTTAAAAAAGATTAATTTCAATAACTAAATTATCATGCATGGATCAAATGGGGCTTATTGCAGATTGATAAGGCTTATTGGCATAATTTACACGTTGACAATGCTTCTAATGGCAGCAACTTGCATGTTAGTTTAAATCAAAGCGACCTGCTATTAATGGGTACATATTCCCATTACCTAAGAAGGTTGCTAGCTTAATAATTTTAATCCGCTGGGTTTGATAAAGGCGTTAGGACATGCTATCTAGAAATTCAACTCAGGAGGGTCATGACCTAATTAAAGCATAATCCAACTAGGTAGATGAAGTTATAATCCCTTTAGATTACTTCTAAAGCTAAATTATAGGTAATGATTGACATTCCAATTGGGTGCCAACAGAGTTGCTTGCTGAATTTCCCTATATACATCCCTTGTTTATTTTTGATAAAAACAGGAGACGTAAAGACTTCATTATAATTCATTTAGATAATTTAAAAATCTATTGTGTCATGGGATTATAGTAGAAAAAAATTCTTTTTAAATCTTTTTTTGTCAACTCAAGGACTAGATTTGAACTGATGGTTTACCCATGTCAAAGTTGTTCTCCAGTAGTCTTGTGGAAGAATCAAAGGGTTCTTTTATGTCTAGAAAGCCCTTCCAGTTATCAGAATGAAGAGAGTCATCACCTGTCTAGTGGTAATATTTACTCATATTAGTTGCAATAAAATAAACTATGATAATGTCTTCATACAATAATTAACAGTACACATTATTGTCTTAACTGAAAATAAATCATATTTTACCTAAAACCTGTTCAGTAAACCTAAAAAAGTTATAATCATGCATTACTATATGACTTTACGCTATGTAAAAAATTATTATAGGCGCATCTCAGGGCTTTTTGATTAGCTATGTGACAATAAAGCTCTTTGTGATGCACTCCCGATATATGTGACTTTTGAACATGGCAGGCTGGTCAAATTTTCAAATGTAATTTACCAAATTAGTAAGTTAAATTTACGTGCCTAGGACAGTTCTGGCTTTGTAGAGAGCATCAGATGATCTTCAACTAAAGAACCTCTCTCACAGGATGCAATGTCCCAGGGCTCAGGATGACATGGGTTAAATATCTAATAACTTCAGTGTAAGGCCAGGTATTCCAGTGGAATGCTGGTATGACAATGCTGCTGAAATGGATACCTTCAAATTATGAGAGCAGTATGACTATTTATCCTAATTCATCTTCACTGTTCCCATTATTAGCCATATAATAATGATAAAGATGGATGCGTCTTCCATCTCCAATTGTTGATAGCAAAGAATTGTGGTGTACAGGTCCCTCTATAGCGAATGCAACTTATATAAATCCTGGTAAGGGTTCTGCTCACAGGTGCTTAACCTTTGAATTTCCACAATAATGATAGATGTGATAGTCTTAAACTTGCCCATCTAAGAAACTGGGACCAAAAATAATAAACAAACTGTACTGACAATCAAAAAGAAGATCAAAAAACGACACTTTGTTTAATAATTGGTAATTTATATATCCTTTAGATCAGAAAATATGATAGAATCTATCGCAGGATAAAGGTTATCATGTGATACTTCATATAGAAAAGGACCTTCACCTCAACTAGTAAGGGGGAAGTATATATGGAGACAGATGAGCTTCACGCTTCTTCTGATGTCACGTTGCTTAGTTATGATTTCAAAACTCTTGATCTGACTACTATTTTGTATTATTACTATTTGACCTATTGATTACTAAAACAATCCACCAAAATCTGTAATATGCTTTACTTTATTAAGACATTAATTTCAATCTGAATTCTTATTCCAATTTGATGCAATCTTGTTTCAGGTTATCAAGTTGAGAATCAAGAAAGCAGAAATTAGATCTCGCGGTTTCTGACCAATTGGATCTCTTTAATAATTACATTCTGTTCTAACTTTGTGGTCTTTGACAATTCAGGCAATTGTTTAGCATATTTTCTTTGTAATTATTCTTTTAAACTTATACATCACTCAGCCTCAAAGTAATTTTTTGGTAGATTTGACTAGATTCTGGCTTTCTTTTGTTAGGAAATTATCTTCATAAATTTAAAGCATTTACAGGTCTACAAAAGTGGTCGTTTTTCCTTAAGTGACAGAATTATTTTAGGTCTATGTGAGAGTGAATTTTGATTTAATTTTTCTAATTCCCCACAGAAGTAGCAAAAAATTTGATTAAAAGACTTGATCTATTAGACACCTGAATATTCTTCTAGAATGGATAAGGATCCAGATGTATAAATAGTCTGAAGTATGGCTTTCACAACAAGTGGCAGCCACTTGAAACTGCCAGTGACCCCTTGGGATTTCTTTCTTATAAACAAATTTGAGATATGAGAATAAAGTTAAAGAAAAATTTATTTAATAATGGAGCATATAACATTACTTTTTAAATCTAAACTTATAATAACTTATTTTGTGTAGAATTATAATATATTGTATTTTATTTATTAATAGTTTGAATTTAATCACTCAAGACGTTTTTAGCTTAGATGACATCATTTCTGAACTATACATAATGCTCATACAGGCTTAACTAAAGGTTAAACCTATTTAGGAAAACCATTCCTAAAATATAACTCAAATGATAATACAATTGAAGCAAATATATAGCATGTTAGAACAACAGTTGAGTTTCACCTAAAACAAACATCAATTAAAATATCTTCTTAATTCCTGAAGAACCTTTTACAGGCTTTTTTGCTCTTAAATTCTGATGAAGAGGCCTTTATATACCCCTGACAGCTGCAATATCTACAGCTAGATAAGATGACATTGGAGGATGCACTAGTAATATAACTAGTCAAAATAAGTATGAACATGAAGCAACAAATGATGCCCTTAGGATCCGGTTTTATACCTTTGTGCTCTACCATCAATGATGGATAAAATACTTAACCCCATTTGAAGAGAGTCCCCTATTTTGTACAACTCAAATAAAAAAACATAAATTTAATCATGAAGTAAAACTTGAAACCAATCAATTGAGTTACAAATAGCAATGAAGCCGCAAAAGTCACAGGAGTCACAGGGATAACAGTTTTGACAGTTAGGCTCAAAGCAGCAACCACGCATTCATAAATTGGAAAGAGCTCCCCATTATTCCTGTAGAAGAAACCCAAAAGATCATATAGAAACATAATAATTGACTCCGCTGACCCTACAACCAAGATACATATACAAAATCGCATTATGAGAAGAAATGATTTGACATACATCAATCCTACTAAAGCAGCATAAATCCCTTAAAGACTATATATACTTACTATGTTTATATAGTAAAATAGCTTCTTTCACTGCATCTGTCTTTAATGTTGTTATCATTTATGCTATATAAGACCTAGTATAGATAAATTACTATCAAAGGTTTGGACCAAGCCTGATTGTTGTCAGCAGAAATGAGAAGTGTTCTGGTAAGATTGGGAATAGCCATTGTTATGAAATTCAACAAGCTTTAACATGGTTGAACACCCAAACCATGAGTAAAAGTCTAAAATGCTTAATAACAAGACTTTTCAAATTGCCTAGTAATGCATCCCATGATCTATAAAATAGCTGGTTTCAATTTGCTCAAACTTTTTTAATCAGCCTAACCTGAGCAAGCAGGTCACTTTAACAATTTTTGGTTCATTGTGGAAATTTTATATGACCACATTATCAATTTAAGATTATTTAAGCTCTAATTTATGTATCATTGGTTCACATATTTTTTTAGTTTGTTGATTAATCTTTGAGATGATACTTAATTATGTCATCTATTTGGCAATTTATAACTGACCAAATGGTTAATTGTAATTTCCAGAGGATCATATCCAACGAGTATTTGTGATTACTATATTGTTGAGTATCGTTGCCAGCAAAGTGCATATTAGTATCTCAGCTCAAAATGAGCAATTACTTATGGGAAATCGTCCGGTTTAGTAGCTTACATATGGGCTGATACAAATGGCGATATAAATAGACTATTACTTGTGGAAATCAGCTGGAGCCTTTCCCAAAATTAAACCAGTATCCCTTTCTATCAGATAGGCATGTCAAGACCATTTTGTTTACCACAATTCCCTTAACACATGTTCTCCATTATAATTTACCTAGTAATATTCCCTAATTTAAATAAAAATAAAGACCTTATACCTATATTTTATATTCTATTATATCTTGTAGTTCATCTGTTTATTGTTGATGAAGGTTCTTGCTAAGTGTCAACGCCATAGTGAGGCTGAAGTTATTTTTATTTCTTATATATTGCCTGAGTGAGGACAAGTCACTTAAACCGTCAAATATTTCCAGAGTGAGGCCTAAGTCACTTATCACAATCTTATCCACCATAGTAGGGCCAAATCTACCCATTTAAAAGCTATACCAAGCTAGCTGTCTTAATACAATTAGCAAGCCCATATTTATTTCCAGGGTCAGCAATTAAGTGAACCTGTAAACAAGTGAAAACCCTGCAGTTTTTACACGTGGCTCTCACTACAAGGGTTGAGTCAAGTAAATCCCAAGTTATTAATGACAAATAATTTAATAAAATGGAGCACCAAAGAAATAAGGAAGTGGGAGCGTCAGCAGCCCAAAAAGGAAGTATCCAGTTAAATATGGGTATGCTAGTGGTTCCTTGACATATTCACCTATTGACAATTGGAGTAAACAATAATGCCGTGGCAATATACAAACCACCTTTGGAGAAAATCCAAGACAATTTACCCTTTATAAGCAATATGACAATCAAAAGAAGAATATTGCCTAAGAAAACTGAAGACAATATTTGATCTACTCTAAGTGACTCTTCTGTTGAGGAACAAGTAGCCTATTGTGATACACATGGGTTTGGTCGCCATAATAAGCTAGATGTTTTATAGTTGTGACCATTTGAGATTATTACAAAAACAGCGAATGATTCCTACAAAAATCAAGAATATTTCCAATGGTCGTGATTGATAGAGTTATCAGCAAATTCCTTAAAAATGGAATTAGGAAAAGGAAAAGAGAGAAAAAAGTAAAGATAAAAAATATAAAAAATATAAAAAAGTTTAAAAATATATAAAAAATATAAAGGATTAAATAGACAGAAAAAATATATTATAAAGTGCAGAAAAAAAGAGAAATTTTTATTTATAATTTCTATGAAAAAGGTGATTCAATATTATTTCTTATTTTTAAACCTTGGGTTGCAAATTGTGAATTCTTCTTTGATGTCTCTAGGGCGAGGGAGGTTGAGCAATGATTTTGAGAAAGAGGCTGCCAAAGTCAATCTGGACTTGGATGATAGCAAGGGATAGAGCAAGACAAGACCACATTTTCTGGACCTGAGGGAATTCTGAGAATATGATAAAATTGGGAGAGTAATAGGGAAGTCCAGATTAGCAAGACAGGAACCCCCAAAGTTCTTGATATGGAAGCTCAACATGATCATCATTACCAATTGACAATTCAGTTGACAGGATTGTTGGTTGATAAAACTGCCCAATTCAAAACAAAAACTCTGGGAGAAGATCTGACTCAAAAAGGAATGACTAGTCCATGTTGGAGAGAATTGCTTCATTGAGCTTGAGGGCTATTGCTAGTTTTAGAACAGATGGAGTCAAATACAGTAAACAACTCAAAATAAGCTCAACGGCTGGAGAATGTAGAATTAAAGAAAAATAATTTTTTGAAGAAACGGCCAACCCTGTTCCTTCTTCAAAGATAGGCAACGTTGCTGGAAGGGTGGAGGAGGGATAAGTGAATCAGTCTAATTGGGGCGCTAGATCTGGCGAGACTAGAAAGGATATCCCTTCAGGCAGATTGTAACATTGCTTAGAAAAGGGAGGCGTTTGTTTTAGACAGACTAGCTAAGATCACTTGTAATAGGAAGTATTGGAATAGGACATTTTTAGCTGATAAATTGGTCAAATGGGGGGATGCGTGGAAATTTTATATGACCACATATCCATATTGAGATTATTATTGCTTTTATTTTATTTAAAAATTGGTTAATTTATCTAATTTAGTCTATAAATTAAGCTTTGAGATGCCAATTTAATTATGCTGTCTATTTTGCAATAATAACTGGTCAAATTAATAATTATAATTTCCAGAGGATTGTATCTAATGAGTAATATGATTACTATCTCATCAGGGATTGTTACCAGCCATGTGGATATGAGTAAGTCGTCTCAAAATGAGCAATTACTCGTGAAAAATCATCAAGTTTAGTAGCCAACATATGGGATGATATTAATGGAATTTTAAATATACTATTCCTTGTGAAAATAATCTAGAGACTTTCCCAAAATTAAATCAATATCCCTTTTCTTTTGCTAGGCATTCTGAGACCATTATGGTTACCACAATTATCCTTAACACATGTCCTCCATCAATTTCACCTAATAATATTCCCTAATTTTAATAATAAAGACCTTAGACCTATATCACATATTTTATTATATCTTGTAGTTCGTCTGCTTATGTTGAAGAAGGTTCATGTCTAAGTGTCAATGCCAGATTGAGACCAAAGTCATTTTGGTTTTTATATAATGCCTGAGTGAGGACAAGTCACTTAAACCATTAAATATTTCCAGAGTGAGGCCTAAGCCACTTATCACAATCCTATCCGCCAGATTAGGGCTGAATTTACCCCATTATTCAAAGCTTGACTAAGCTAGTTGTCTTCATACAATTAGAAAGTCCATGTTTATTTCCAGAGCTGCGGTTAAGCGAACCTGTGCACCAATTAAAACCTCACAGTTTTTACATTCACACTACAGGGGGCGCCATCAATTGCTTGTGGAGAGTTCTTTCTTGATACCATTTAAGTGTACCAGGGTGAGGAACTTCCAGAAAAATAGATCTGAAGATTATTTAAAAGTTGTGTATTGAAGTGAAGCAGCAAGTAGCTCATTTGACAAGTGAGCTAGGAAGAATCAGACCACCACCAGCGCGAGGAAAGATTAGAGATCTGGCCTTGACTTGATTGAAAGAAAAAGTGTATTTCATAGAAAGGAGAATAATGAAACTGTACTGATCTTTAACACAATCTTATAAAACAAAAAGCTAAGACACCTAGTTGGATCTTTTAAAGCAATATGGACAACATGCAAGTAAGATGACTTACTTTTCTTAGATCATTACCTACTTTTGGAGGACGCACTACCAGCAATAAACCAGCAATGATTTGACAACCTACCTGAAAAATTGATTTTTAGAGAATCCCAATTTCCACTTATACTTTAAGATTAGATTCACTCATGGCAAGAAACTATAGCAAGTTTCTTTAGTAAAACTAGAATAGCATGGACAATCTTAGCAACAAACAAAAAACTTTTCTCTCTTGTTGCAAACACTTATGCAACATATATGATTCAAGTCTAGGTAAGTTTGATAATCTCATTGAGGAGATTATTGTGCAACCAATGTTGGGTAGCAGTTGGGTGAGCAAAGTTAAGGGCACAGGAGTGGGCCCACTCCAAAAAAGTTTTATAAATGCCCCGGTGACACTGGCAGCCTAGATAAAATTAATAGTAAAAAACAGGCAGTTAGCATTTCCCCAGAATTTTGTCCTGGCAATAGTGCTGCAACCAGTTCATCAGTACGCCGCGCTCCCAGCCACTGTCATCAATGGAACATGGGGTGCTAGTCTGCCTGGATATACAACAAACGGCGCTTTTTGAGAAATTTTGTGGAGATGTACAAACACATTTCCTGAATGCAGTGTATGTCGCACCACACTCCATGCCTCTTGGTTGGCTGGATCTTGGGTTTGAAAAAAAATATGGGCAGATGAAGCTGCAAAAGTGCGGGTGGTGATGAACCTCCTGGATGGTCAATGGGTAGTTGGCATGAAGTGCACTCTCTGGACTAAATCTAATCAAATCTTTGTAACTTTTGACTTCCTACCTACAACAATTAAAAGCGTCATGCTGGAGCACCACCTGAAGGCTGGGCTCACCGAATATGGGTTTTATAAATTTGGAGTTATCATTGATATACGCCATAAATGATTTTGCACAGGGTTTGACCCACTGAGCAATAGGGCCAACAACATGAGGATTGTTGCCCTTTAAACAACTGAAATAAAATTAATTTTAATAAATATGGAGCACTTGATCCCACTATACTCTTTTTATTTAATATAATAACTACAGCAGATCATCCCTGTTCCGCTCACTCTAGACTATTAACAACCTCCTTTCTTGATCATCTCATCTTGCTTATATCATAGCAACTTCAGATGATACCGCTTTCATGGCTTAGTAATTCACTTCAAAATATCTCATTAGTTCTGCCAATTCTTCATTTGTTAATTTCACGATCACCCAATTTGAAATGATTTCCCAACAACACAATATTGCCTCATTTTGAGGCACTCAAATATACATACTCAAATCAAACTCAGCGGATTCCATCCATTCCGCCATATTGACTTAGGGCTTATCATCCAGTCATATTAGGATCACAACAATGGGGAAATCCAATCCTTCAAGATGCAGCTCTTTTTGCTTAATCTGGACCTGTGCATGGGCAAAGTGCTTGCTGTTCTCACCCCATCTGCGGGGGTAGCAGAAGATTTAACCTAAATCCCACACACCACTTTTATGGAAATTGATGGGCAAAAATCCCGCCCATTCTGGGTCACTATGGATAGCGCGCCACCTATCTGCACCTTCTGTCAAGCTTTTGGCCACAAGGCCCATACCTGCCCCACCAAGGAGGGCATTACTCAAACCAAAATCTTCCCATATGCAATGTGCGGTGCAGACGCCCCACTATGAACTGGCAATAGACACTGACGCCGCCTTCCTGTGGGGCGCGCCTGGGTGCTACATTCAAGTGAAGCCTGTGCCCTCACAGGAGTGTAAGAAGGCCAAGCAGGCCTGCAGAGTGGTGGCCAAGGCGGTGGCCACAGCTGTTTTCGTGATCCCACCTGCCAGCTCCAGGAGGACATCAAGTCATTTGCTGCAGAAGCAGCTCGCAAATCCTTCCACCAATCAGATTGGGCCACCCAAGCTGAAGACCCAATGGGTGAGTCAGATTCACCTGCCCAATGCTACCAAGCCTTGATTGAGACTGAGTTGCCCACCAATCTACCTTCTGAAATTTCGTCAACATGTGATGGTACACTGCAGGTGCACACTACACCAAAGAAATTCCAAGGGGGGAAATAAACAGAAGGCAAAAGCCAACATCAACTCCACCACAAAAGCAACCCATAATGAACCATACTCCATAGCACAGAATACCCGCACTGCCATAAGTGATGTGCTGAAAAAGAGAAGGCTGAAGGGCACAGGTGCCTTCCCCTCGCACCTAAGGTGCGATGGGGGGAGCCTTTACTATAGGGACGTTGAACATTGCTGGACTCAAGGCCTCACCGTCATGGGCTAGGAAACTGAGTTTTTTAAAAATAATATATCTGTAGACATCCTGGCCATTCAGGAAACCTACTTTCCACGAGGTGCAGAGGACACATGGGCAACCATGCTCCTCCCTTCCCTTTCCTTTTGGTCGCCACACTGTGGGGTGCTTGTTCAAGAAACCCATAATTTTAAATTCAGTTTGTCAATTTCATACCTTGATGGCCATGCCCTTGTTGTATTCTTTTTGTGGGATGACGATGTGCATTCTGTCATTAACATATATTCCCCAACCTTTGCACACGCTCATCAGTAATTCTTTCTCAGCCATTAATTACCTCCCGCTTCCCCCTGTCCCATTTGTTGTAGGTGACATGAACTGCTGGACCAACCCAGCCACTGACCTCTGGCCCTCGTCGCCTACACCCCCGCAGAGGCACGTAGAACTTCACGTTCTAAAGGCCACTTTGGGGTTGTTTGATACTCTGCCGCTTCATTCACTGCTGCTCACAAACATGTCTCAACCCATGTGCACAACGGCCACTGATGTCTATGTCCTGCAATGACTTTATCCTCGCACCATCGAAATTTCAGTCACAAATTGCCCACTTTACAATGATGAAACTCGACTTATCTGACCATAGGATGGTATTGGTTTCCTTCACTTTGTCATATCCAGCAGCACAGGCACCAAAGTAGTTCAAACTCCACCCATCTAAGATCACATCGCCCAGGTTTCCTTATGTGTGTGGACACCAATACCTTGGCTCTAGAATTTACCACACCGTTATTTTCAGACCCACTTTCTACCTGGTCAACCTTCAAAGCGAACACCATCTGCCAGGCAGGCCACAGTTCATCACGTTGCTCTTGTTCTGCCTTGGCAGTCATTTTGCGCATGCTGGCAGAAGTGGACCACCTGGTAAGTAATGTCCCAGTGGCAGGCTACAGCCCAGCGTAAGGCTTTAAATGGGCAGAAGTGTCCGCTCGCCTCAATGCACTGGTAAGACAACACAAACATTAATTTTACGGTCACTATAAGGCAAAGCATATTATAATGGGTGACATGTGCTCCGCTTACTTCTTTTTGAAAATTCTTTACACTGTGACAGAGCTTGGCCTGCACACAGGTGAGGTGGTCAGACCACTCCATCACAGATACTCTGGCCAAAATTGCAATTGAAGTTAAAAAGTATTACTTCAGATTTTATTGCTCCAGTCCAGTTCAGCCAGCCGAAGTTGAAAATTTTTCTTGAAAGTGCACATATCTGCACCATTTCCTGTTACCTGGAGTAGATTAATTTAATTTCTTCAGGATAAACTCTGGTCCGCTGTTCATGGTGCACCATACAGGAGATGCCCAGGTCTAGATGGGATTCCTTATGAGTTCTATAAGAAATAATTCAAATATTTTTCCTCCTTGCTGCTTGCCTCAATGAATCAGTGCCTAATGAAGATGCGCCTCCTCCCCGGAGGACAAGAGGCCTTCATGATAACGTTGTACAAGAAAGGGAATAAGCTGGACTTGGACAACTGGCGCCCCATTTCACTTACTAACACAAATACTAAACTTTTTACCAAAATCATGGCAAACCGCCGAGGGATAGTTGTTTCTGCTCTTATTTCCCCTGAACAATTTGGCTTCATTCCCAAATAGTCTATTTGGGACAACATGCACACTGTAGCCAATGTCTGACAATCCACGGCTTCTGGAGCACTTGTTTTTTAGACCAGCAGAAGTTCTATGATAGAGTCAATTGGGATTACCTCAAAGCCTGCCTCCACAAATTCCACATCCCCTGTCGTTTCATTAATTGGGTGATCTTGCTCACGGAATCTGCCACAATGGCTGTGCGTGGCCCTGGCTTCCTCACAGATGTAGTTCGCCCTCATAGGGGCCTACGCCAAGGGGACCCTCTAAGCCCACTCTTGTATAACTTCAGCCTTGACCCACTTATTTGAAATGTAAATGCTAGCCTTACTGGTGTCCATGTGTAAGGCCAAGCACCAGTCAAGATTTTGGCATTTTTTAATAATTGTGTGGTTGAGGTGTCTAACAATCATGATGAACACGCGTTTGAAGCAACTATCCTGGTTTACTCCAGGGTAAGTAATGCTGCACTTAACGCCTCTAAAACCGGAAATTATTCTCCTTGGTCGATACCAAACCCACTGGTCCCCAGCGCCCCATTTTCTACCTGCTTCAGCAACTTGCTCACGGGTCCACTTGCCCTCCCACCCCACACTTCCCCGCTCGTGCTCTCCTTTGTGCCAAAACCCACCGCTGGGCCAGTCCGCCATTTGGTGGTGTGGCTGGAGGAGTGAGGGTACGCCTCAACGGTGATGGAGCATCATATCCTGGACAACGTTATGAAACTCATAGCTTCCCTCAAAGCCCGCCAAACCTCCCTTACAGGCAAGGTATTGCTAGCCAACTATATGCTCCTTTTCTAAAGTTTGGTTTAGGGCCCACGTCATCGCTTTTTCCCCTTATTTCTTCAAGTCATTATACGCTCTTCTTCAAGGGTGGCTTTAGTTAAGCCGCCCACCGCCAGTGCGCCTGGATTTCATGTTTGGCCCTCGCCATAGTGGTTGCATGGTCCTGCTCAACTTTGAGGTCCACGCCACCAAAATACTTGGCACCTGAATTGCTGCAGTCACCAACCCAACGCTCTCAGCCCAGCACTGGTCACGCATGGCCTGCTCCAACTTCTCCCGCGCCCTGGGCCTCAGCAATCCTACCCACCCCATTCTCTGTTAAAGTACCTTGCCTCACACCCTTCTGCTGCGGGCCCACATGGGACGTCGCCCCACTTCAAAAGAATTATCATCTCCATGCAGAGTGCTGAATGGATAATTCACATATGCGGGCACACTGCCCAGAGGGGGCTCCCTGCTCCTCAGTTCACCCAGGAAGTACAAGGACAAGCCATTCTGAACAATGTGATACCCATGAGGACCCCTGAATGGCCAGGGTGGACTACCTGGACATATTGGACATCCCCTACTCCCTCAATACCTAGAAAGCCATCTGGAAGTACGCCCACCACCCTCTTCTGCAACCGCATATCTGTTCCCATGTGTGGCACTGCTCGAGATGGGTATACCATACTGCTGAGCGCTCTAAAGCTTTACACTCATTTTGTGTCATGTGTGACCAGTATGGAACTTTGGTTCACCGCCTGGAAGAGTGCCCTCCATCAAAAGTGGTCTAGCGTGAGGTTCAGCGTCTCTTTCTCCAGGATCAGACACAGCCCTTCAGCCTATAAAGGACATCTTTACCTTATCCTTGAGTTCCCCTATACTACCTTCCCTCCAAGCCTTAGTGGTTGCAATTGCTATGTGTACTATCCACACGGTTGTCTTGGATGCTATCTCAGGATCTACTCCCGCCCTCCAGGAAGCTGTATGCTGGTTCCAGTCGCAACTTGTGGACCACTTTCAAGCAGGGATGTTTGGGTATCTACCATCCTGTCGCCGTCATTTGGTCTCATCCTGGTTTCCAGTTTGGTTCATCACTTCAGACCCTTTCCTTCATACATGCTCAATAGTGGCGCAATCCCTTACACACGTAACCCCCCTTCCAATTCTTGGAGTTCCCGCTGGCAACAGGAGATAGCGTTTGCTTTTCTAGGGTGCCCTCCCCTTGTTGATATTAGTTTCTTTAGTTTACATATTGGAAATGTCCGTCCATTGGTTGGCCTTCCCTGAATAAGATTATATACTTAGCGGCAAAAAGAAAGATTGTCATATTTATGGATGCACTAGTAGAGAATCACATGACATTCTTAAAGCCACACTTTAACTCCACCACTCTAGGCTAAATTTAAGTAAATTCTTATTGCAAGCTTGAAAGCAAACAGGGTCTACAAAACATGAAGAAAGTGTTCCTCACCCTGAGAATAGGGAAGTCTGAGTCAGCTGTGGATTAAGCAAACTGGTTTTACCGTGATGCCCAACAGCTTTACACAACTGGAGCCTTAAATCTAGTTGCCGCGAAGACTGTCTTTCTTAATTCACTTGAATCACACCTGCAACACCTGATTCATATGACTTTGGCTATGAAACCCACCGAATCCTTGATAATCATTACTAGTCTTAATTGGTATCAAAGCCACTCATAATATGGAGTCAAGACATCAGAACCATAAGAAACGTCACTCATATTAAAAGGCTGTTTACATTGCTCAAATTTGTAAGGATAAGACTAGAAGTCTTACTGACCAGTCAAATGGAAGTACAAATATATTGACAAATATAAGTGTAACAACTGCCCTCAAGAAGAGCATTTATATAAAAATGTTTTAGGCTTAAGAAAGATAAGAAGCAAGAACCTAAAGAGGAGGTCACAGGATCTGTTAATTGGGTTGCACAATACACTAACAAAGTGTTGAGGGTGAACCAGGTTCCGAGTTCAGTCATGATAATATTTCATTATAGCCCTAATATAAGTGGCTGTGCCCTCCTACCTTAGACCTAACAAAGTAAACTTTGAGCCCACAGAGTAGCCTTACTTAGCTTAAGCTTCTGAGTCTACTCAGATTGAAGATAGTATATTGGATGGTGAGAACCCTATGGAAACCACATTCAAGAAGATTTTAATTTTTGATTGTGAGACACCTGAGGCTTTCAAGAAGACCTGGCTTCCTGAAGAGTTAGGAGTATTCAGTCAGTTAGTGCAATACTTACCACTTGCATGATTATCAGTATGAACATTACAAAAGTGGAAGTTACCATATACAAAGTCAAAGTGTTAGCAGTATTGAATACTAGTGCTCCAGTCAACATTATGTGTTTAAGCTCGTAAAGAAAGTTTTATTTGCACCAGACATTGATTATTAGGCCAAGTTCAGAACAGCTGGCCATAGCCAAGTAGAGAACTAGGAGCCTATATTGCATTATCCTTGAGATTTTGACGCATTGTATTGTCTGCTCCAGTTGTGGTACTTGATAACGACCACAACAATTACCTCATAGGAACATTGTTACTAGTTAAGCCTAAGGGAATCATCAAACATCAACCAGAATTTATTCAGTATAATCAATTTCCAGATGCCTTTGTGTTTTTAAGATGGAGAGAAAAAAAGTGGAAGAAGCAAGTATGCCTAGTCAAAACTGAACATACCATATATCCAGTCAGTTTTACACTGAAAACAGAGTAAAAAAGAAGCTATCATTAACTGTAGAAGAAATGTCTAGCTTTACTTGTAAGCCAGTGAAGAGATGGAACTATTTCCGGGATAACGAAGGTTAAGCTAGTCAACATCAGTATAGACATTCTGAAAAAGATTAAGCTTAAGATCCACTGTTATTAAAAGATTTAGAGTTCAGGAACCTCAAGTGAAACCTGGACTTTACAATTAGGTATACCAAAAAGAAGTCAAAGTCCTCCTTGAGAACATTGTCAAGCACCCTTGTTAAGATCAAGAAGTGTCAATACATAGTCAAATCAAAGTTATACCGCTACGCCAACATAAAAATCAGTTCACATCTTACCAGAACAAGAGATTGTGTCAAAAGAGCCAATCTATACAAGAATAGCATGAATTCAACGAACTCTTGGATCATTATTCATATTTATCAGCAGCGACCCAACAATTATGGCTTTTGCAAGGGAGGAATAGCAAGATAGACGCAGAAAACTCCATGCCAATCAAATTAAAGATTTGACTACTGGTTAAAGTTAATAATAAATCATTATAAAAGGGTTACAACAACATATGGATGCAGGCCTGGTACTCCCCTTTAAGAGTCCTTGGGCGTCACCCCTTCTACTAGTGCAAAAAAGGATGGGGACCACCAAACAGTTATGGATTCTAAAAAGCTCAACAAACTTACTAAGAAAGAAAATATAACTACTGTGCATCAAAGATACATTGAAACGACCTCAGTATCGCAGTACTTCTCTGAAATTGACTTGGCAAGAAGTTTTTCTAGATAGTGCTTTCATCAGAAGACCAGAGTAAAAGTGCACTGATACCAATCAAGGACTTTATGGACAATCACGCATGTCACAGGATTATTTAACTCCCTGTCTATGTTGAAGAGATTAATGGAATAGTTTTATTGGAGATCTGAAGATTCCAATTGTTCTCATCTAAACAGAAGTCATCACTTAGTTCATAAAGACATTCAAATATCACCTAGCGCACCTTAAGGAGGTTTTACACACCTGAGAGATCACAACCATAAACTGAAATGAAGTAAATACTTTTTCTTAAAGAGCTAGATAGAATTCCTTGGCTAAGAATTAGACTGAAGAGGTCCAGGCCCCAGCAAGGGAAAGTGAAAGCTATTTTTAGGATGAGCTTTCAACAGGTGCACGAGAGATGTCCAGGTATTCTTGGGCATAATGGATAATGCCATTAATTTGTGCTGAACTTTGAGGACACTGATAAGCCACTCACGCACTTGCTTAACAAAGGAGTACTGTTTAAATAAAAAAGAGCAAGGAGAATAATTCAACTAGCAAAAACAGAATCTGATGGAAGTCCAATTTTGATGTACCCAGACTTTGCAAAGACCTTTTACATTTAAACTGTAGCCAATAACGTGCATATGAGCCCCATCCTACTAAAGCTAGGCAAAAAAGGATTAGTTACTCTATAGAGTTCTAGCCAAAGACATTTATTAAAGCAGAGTGCAACTATACTATCACAGAATGCGAGTGCCTAGCTGTGATAGAGCATTACATTACTTATGACCTTACATTTCCGGCATACAACAAGATAATAACAGAACATGCCTCAATGATACGGTTGAAAAGCATGTAATGCTCAAATGGAAGACTTGCAAGATGTGATATTCAGTTGCAAGCTTAAAATTTTAGTTTCTTAAACCAGGAAGGAGAGAAGCAATTTAACGTGGATGGCCTTCACAATTGCCCATTATCCAATTGCAAGCAAATGAGATAAAACTATTTATGAAATAATAGGGAGTTTAAGGATGAATGAGAAGAAGAAGACAATGAAGAGAAGAAGATTATGAAGAAAGGTTAGGAGCAATGAGTTTCAGAGAAGAACAGCTGGAGAAGCTAGTGCAATAGTGATGGTTACCCTATGTGAAGCAAAGAAAAACAGGCAATAATAATGGTAGGAGACTGTAAATTAGGCCATTGAAGGCTACAGAAGTCTTAACATTATCATTTGGAACGATTCTATTGGAACAGTGTTAGAACACATCAGTCAGGCAATGGAGCTCTGTGTTTCTGCACCCAATGTATCCACTCCTAAGAAAGTTTAAGTTTCAACTTTTTCCTCCAAATAAACCCTCTAACAATGTCTCCATAGACTTTGTAAGACCATTAGTAGAGTCATCCAGTGGAATTTAGTTTATATTGGTACAATAGATCACTTCACCATTTAAGTAAAAACAATTGTATTCAAGTGTTTATCTTTAAAATTAGCATCTTTACTATATAAACATCTTATTAATTGCCACAAATGCCTTCAGATATTGCTTTCTAATAATAGACGAAAATACATCTCATATATTGGTAGAATTGATTGACTTAGTGTGAGTCAAGAAGCAGTTTACCACGCTATACATACCCTCTACAAATGTAATATTTAAAAGAGTGAATGGAACCATTGCATCACTCTTAAAGAAAATTTACAGTCATTCACGGATTAAAATGGGACATCATGTTACTATCAACCTTGTTTGCTTACCAGTTGTGTACCACAGGACTATTGCATTTCACCATTAAAAGAGCTATATGAAAAGCAACCTCGTTACTAAGATTGATAGCCACAGTAATGGACGCATATAAGAATAATCTACCTCTTGGCAGATACCAAGAAGAACTTTGAAGTAGTTAATTAATATTTAGCTAGACAAGACTTTTATTTCTCTTTGCAATTACCTAATGCAACCGATTGATTTAAGACTGGTAAGTTTGATAGTCTCTAAAAGGAGATAAGTGTGCACCCAATGTCAGGTAAAGGTTGGGTTAACGTTGTAAAGGGCACATGGTCAGTTTTTTCACTGTCCAAAGTTAAGAAAATTCCTCAGTGAGACTGGTGGCCAAGACAAAACTAAGAAGTGGCGGGTATTAAGCACCAGAGATTTTAGCTTGGCAAGCAAAATGCAACTGATACATCAAAATTCCGCATTTAACAGCCCCTGTCATCAGTGGAGTATGGTCTTCAAGTTTTCTTTCAATATCAATTTAACAGCACTTTTGGACAAGTTCTGTGGTGATGTACAAAACACTTCCCAAACGTTTTATTTAGCGCCTCATTATATGACCTGGGGTCGGTTAGACCTAGTGTTTGAAACTGTACAAGCAGCGGATGAAGCTGAATAGGTGCACGTGGTGGTTGATCTCCCAGATGGTCAATGGGTGTCAAAATGAAGCGCATGCATTGGACCAAATCCAACCAAATTTATGTCACGTTTGACTTTCTCCCCACGACAGTGAGTCATGCAGAACTAGGATGCTATTTCTCAGCTGGACAAAAAAGTTACTGGAAATTACACTCTTTTGAAATACAGTCTTTCACAGATCGGTGTATCCCCCCTTTAGGTTGGGACCACCTAGTGCTAAAAAAAGAAATGCAGTCTTTCACGCTTATGCTGGAGCTTTAGCATGGGCAAAGAAATTGCAGTGAACACACCATCCATGGTCATCGCAGAAGACAACTCAAATCCCACACACTGCAGTTATCAATATTGAAGGGAAGGACTCCTGCATGTTCTGAATTACAGTAGATAGCGCATCCCCTATCTGCAACTATTGTCATATTTTGGCCATAAAGCGCAACCTGACCTTCCAGAGAGGGTATCACTCAGCAAGAAATTCTCCCCAACGCAATGGGAAGTGCCAACTCCCATTACAATCTTCCATTGATACTGATGCTGCCTTCCCATGGGGTTTGCAAGGGTGTTATATTCAGGTAAACCCTGCGTCCCAAAAGAGTGTACATAGGCCAAACAGGCCCATAGAGCAGTGGCCAAGTCAGCAGCTATGGCAGTGTCCCTGATATCACCTGCCCAGACCCAAGCTGACATCAAGTCATTTGCAGCCAAAGCGGCTCAAGAATTTGCTCATCAATCAAATTGGGCTCCCAACCTGGGACCAGATGTTTGGGTTAGATTCACCCATGTAAAGTTAATATGCACCAATTGAACTTGATTCTCCCACCCCAACCCTCCCTAAATTATTACCAACCCCCAATGGTGCGCCACAGGAGCACATTAATACAAAAAGTTGACCTAAATCAAAAAAAACACTAAGACTGAATCTAAACCCACAATGAAGCCGACCCTTAAGGACACTTACATGGAGCCTCAAACTTGTGCGCAAAAAAGCAGATGCTGAAAAAGTGGCGCAGGGAGGGCAATGGGGGTCTCCTTCACTATAAGAACATTGAACATCTTTGGACTCAAGGCCTTGCCATCCCAGGCTAGAAAACTGAGTTGTTAAAAAAATAATTTACATGCGGACATCCTGGCAATTCAGGAATCCCACTGTCCACATGGTGCCAAGGACACATGGGCAATCATGCTCCTCCCCTCCTTTTCTTTTTGGTCACCGCACTGTGGAATGCTTATATGTGCAACCTGTAGTTTTAAATTAATATCTCAAGATTCATATAATCGATGGTTGTATGCTGGTCATGTCCTTTTCATGTATGAATTGCAATCTATTATTAGTATTTACGCCCCAATCTGTGCTTGAACTCTCCAGTAGTTCCTCTCAAATATACCTCCCATCCCACTTCCACCTGATCTGTTTGTGGTGAGAGACCTGAACTGCCAGACCAACCTGCCCACTGACTGTTGGCCTTCAACGCCTACCCCCACAGGGGCATGTCAAACTCTGCATTCTATAAGCCATCTTGGGGCTTTTAGATACCATCCCCAAGCATGTACCGTTTCTACCCAACATGTCTCTTCCCCATGTGCACAACAATCAGCTGAGGTCTATGTCCCACATTGACCTCATTCTTGTCCCATTGAACTTTTTCCCCAGATTGTGCACTTTACAACAGTTAAAATTGATCTCTCTGACTACAGGATGGTGTCAATATCTTCACTTTATCAAGCCCAGCGGTAAAAGCGCCAAAGTGGTGCAAACTTTGACCAGCTGAGATCACGTTGCCCATGTTTTCAGTATGGGTGGACACCAAAACTTTGTCATCGGAGTTTTCCACACTGTTCTATGCTGGTCCACTTCTATCTGGTCAGCCTTCAACCAAACACCATCCTTCAGGCAAGCCACATCTCATTGCAATGCTCTTGGGCTGCCTCAGCAGTCATTAAGCTCATGCTAGTGAAAGTGGACCACCTGGAGTCTAATGTCCCTTCTGCAGGGTATAGCCCAGCTTTGTATTGTAATTGGGCATAATTGTCTGATTGTCTTAATGCATTGGTAAGACAAAATAAACTTCGCTTCTTTGTTCAGTTCAAGGCAAATAATATAACAGCGGATGAAACATGCTCGCCTACTTTTTTCCACTTATACTTCACACCACAACAGAGCTTGGCTTTCATACAGGTGAGGCTGGACAACTCCGTTGCAGACACTCCAGCTGAAGTGACAGCAAATTTTGAAACTTTTAATCCGAGTTGTATAAGTCCAAACCTGTCAAATATGCCGCAATTAGTGAGTTTCTCGATGGTGCACATATCTGCACCACTTCCTGATACCTGGAGTTAT
Organism: Massospora cicadina; assembly: GCA_022478985.1. Lineage (NCBI taxonomy): Eukaryota > Fungi > Entomophthoromycota > Entomophthoromycetes > Entomophthorales > Entomophthoraceae > Massospora > Massospora cicadina. Next base: position 419,511 of record JAKSZP010003946.1, read on the forward strand.
TAAATTTAATTACCTGTGACAAACTCTGGTATGCCGTTAGCAGTGCGCAGCACAGGAAATGCCCAGGTCCAGATGGGATACTTTATGAGTTTCTCAAAAAAAATAATAATTTCTTCTCACTACTTCTTGTCACAATGAACAAATGACTTTTAGAAACGCGTCTCCTCCCTGGGGCTAGGAGGCCTACATGATAGTGCTGTATAAGAAAGGGGACAATTTGGACTTAGCAAACTGGCGCCCCATATCACTTACTAATACAGATACTAAGTTATTCACTAAAATTGTGGTTAACCTCCTGAGGGAAGTTACTTCTGAAGTAATCTCCTCTGGGCAGTTTAGTTTTATTCCCAAGTGGTTAATATGGGACAACATACACAACTTAGCCAATGTCTGCTAATCCACAACTACTGGGGTGCTTGTGTTATTAGACCAACAAAAAGCTTATGATAGGATCAATTGGGATTACCTCAAAACCTGCCTCCACAAAATTCACCTCCCCACAGATTCAATAATTGGGTTATGTTGCTCATGGAGTCTGCCACAATGGCTGTGCGTGGTCCTGTTATCCTCACTGATGAGGTTCACCCTCAAAGGGGTCTCTGACAGGGGACCCCTTTAAGTCCACTCTTATTCAATATCAGCCTCAACCTATTTTATGCAATGTGAATGCCCGCCTTTCTGGTGTCCATGTGCAAGGCAAGCACCCGTTAGGATGCTGGCATTCGCTGACAACTGTGTGGTTGGATTGTCTGACAACCATGATGCATGAGCGCTGGAGGCAACTATCCAGGATTACTCCAGGATTAGTAACGCCGCCCTTAATGCCTCCAAAACCAAAATCATTTTCCCTGGCAGGTACTAAGCCCGCTGGTCACCAGCACCCCAAAGTCAGCCTGCTCTGGAAGCTATCTCTCTGGTTTGCTTGCCCTGGCCACCCCCTACCATCTTGCTTGTGCTCCCTTTTTTGCAGAGACCCACTTCTGGTCTGGTGCACCATTTGGGAGTGTGGCTGGAGGCAGGAGAGTTTATCTCACTGGTAATGGAGCGCCATATCCTAGATAATGTCATGTAGTGCATCGCCTTTCTCAGAGCCCACCAGTCTACCCTCACAGGACAGGTTTTTTTCCAACTCTATGCTGCTAATAAAAATCTGGTTTGTGGCCCATGCCAACGCCTTTTCACCCTCTTTCTTCACCTATTTATATGCCCTCCTACAAGGGTGGCTTTGGTTAGGCCGCCCTCCCCCTGTGCGTCTGGACGTCATGTTTGGCTCTAACCATAGTGGTGGTATGGGTCTGAATTTTAAGGCCCATGCTGCCAAAATCCTTAGAACCTGGATCACTGCAGTCACCAACCCCACATTCTCAGACCAGCACTGATCAATCATGGCCCACTCTAATTTTGCTCATGCTCTTTACCTCTGCAATCCTACCCGCCCCCATTCTCTGATTAACTATTTGGCCTCTCATCCCTCTGCCGTGGTCCCACATGGGACGCCACCCCACTTAAAATTCATTCTCATCTCCATGCGGAGCGCTGTATGGAGAATCAGCATCAGTGGACACACTGCCTAGAAGGATCTCCCTACTCAATATATCAAACAAGAAGTCCATGAGCAAGTCGTTTAAAACCTGGTACCCCAATGTCCCCCCATCATTGCCCTCGTGGACTACCTTGACAAGCTGGACATCCCATACTCTCTGGAGACCCAGAAGGACTTTTGGTGGTACACACACCATCCTCTGTTACAACCCCAGACTCGCGCCCATATGTAGAGATGCCTTAGAAAGGTGTATCAGACTGCCAAGCGGTCCAATGACTCCCAGTCTTCATGCTTTGTGTGTGGTCAGTAAAAGTCAATAGTCCATCGCTTGGAATATTGCCCACCACAACAGGAAATCTGACGGGATGTTATGCTCCTCTTTTGCTAGGATTGAGTACAGACTTTCAGCCTATCTAAGAACATATTCGCCTTTTCCATGGCCTTCCCTATCCACCATTATCTCCAAGACTTAATCTATCAAATGTGTTATGGACGATCCACACTATAATCCTTGAAGCTCTTTCTGGCACTGCCCCAACCCTCCGTGAAGCTGTGCGTCATAACCACTCTCACCTTATGGATAACTTTCAAGATTGGCTTTTGGCCACCTGCCATCCCACCACCGCCGGTTAGTCATACTGGTTCCCCATAAGGTTCCTCTCATCAGACCCTTTCCTTCATTTGTGTTCAGTTTGGCACAGCCTATCCTAACATTCCCCCTATTCCTTCCACTGGCAGACTTTATGGCAACAGGAGGTAACTTCAGTTCCTCTGGGGTGCCCTTATGTTTTCCTGGAGTTTTGTTGTTGGTTTTTATTGAAAGTTTCTGTCCTAAGGTCAGCCTTCCCCAAGTAAAAATTAAAATTTAGAGAATTTAACTAGACAACAGTAGAAATGCTATGAAGTAGTTTAAGGAAAGTAACAAAGAGACTGACAAAGGACCTATGTTGCACATATATGAGTAAAAAGAAAGTGATATTCTACAACATGTTCAGAGGACAGCCTGAAAAGAATTATGCTGTTTGGATGGGACCTACAATCGTTGTCATAAGAAGAGTAGCAAAATACTCTTTTTTGGATGATACCATACGCATCACATACAACCAAGTCTGCACATGGCACCATAAGATTTTCCCTAGGTCTCATCTTGGGGAGAGTAATGTTGTGAAAGGCTCAACTAAAGGTGTAATTTCACACCAATTTAAAATCCCCAATCAGAAAATTCCAATTAAGCTAATACTATATTAGTATCATTATTATAGATGGCCCAGATATAAATCAATTCTCACCAAAACAGCCAATGTTCAAAATTATTTACAATATTTTGAAGCCCTTTTAAAGGCTTAAATCAGTATAAATTTCCTGACTATGGAAGACTTTACATATCCCCTGACTGACTTAATAATTTGACAACCACTCTTGATGATGTCAGATTATGCACCAGTATAATCTCCATCCAAAAAATTAGTGTGATCTAAACGTTGCAGATGATGCCCCTTGAGGAGCCCCTCAATTAACTTTGGGTTCTACCACTAATAATGGAAAAACTACTTTAACCCCGTTGAAAGACAGTTTCCCTGTTCATAGTACTTGGAAGTAAAGTATATTACCAAATTAAAAATAAATTAATTTTAGATGTAAATAAAATGAGACACCAAGATACTCATGCAGCTTCAAGAGCCATGGAATACAGTAACAACAGGAGCCACAGCTAGACTCAGAACAGCATCCTGAAGTCATAAACCAGCAAGAGCTCCACAGTATAATCTTTAGAAGTAATCCAGAAGATCATAGAGAATCAATAGAATGGACTCAGCTGACCATGAAATTAAGATACATTTAGAATCGCCATAAAAAGAAAATAAATTTTATGCATCATCTTCTAAGCTAAGCACCCCAAATCTCCTAAATGCTAAATATATTTTCCATTATTATATTTTTAAAAAACTTCTTTCAAAGCATTTGCTTTATTGTATTATTAATTTGGAGCTAATAATGCCAATATAAATTATTACTGTTGAAGGCTTAAGCTTAGCCTTATTGTCATCAGAAGAGGTTAAAGGAGCTCCAGTGTTCTTAGGATTAGACATTATCTGGTTTATTTCAAGGCTTTAACATGGTTGTTTATGCTTGGAATTATGAGTAATAGTAGATATAACCAAGAACAAGACTCTCCAAATTGCCTAGTGATGCACCCTTAGATTAAATAAATAATTAGTTGCAATTGGATCACACCCTAAAATAGAACCCCCTGAGAGAGTAGCCACTTCAGTTAAAGCAGCATATAACTTACCATCATCTTACAGTTTGTGGTACCAAATGCTTCACCCATATAGTAAGTCTTGTGAACCTTCTACAATCCACCTATTTATAATAAAATTTTTTTATTATTCTACTGCACGCTGTTATTCTCTCTTCCCCAAACATCCATTATGGGCCAGCATGGAGGGCGCGTGGACTACCTGCCCATTCTGTTTTGAGTTATATCACTCAGAATGCATATGAAATTCCCTTACAGCCTCTGAAGGCTCTGAGTCCACCTCCTCCTGCAACCAAACTGCCAACAACTATCACGTTTTTTCTCAATCCATGTTATTGGGTACTCTGCTAGTATGCATTTTCAATATGAAGATTAGTGACCCCAAGATCTTTTGCCATCATTGAATACCATTTGCTACAAGTTTATGGCAGCAACTTAATAAACCCATATAGCTAACAGCTTCACCCTCATTAAATAACTACATTGGTAGGCCCAGAAGCCCTATAACCACCTGGGTGGCCCAGGTCTGTCCTCTTCATCAATCTCAGTACGTCAGAGTTAATCTCACTTTGTCTCTCAATGTCATCTTGCTACTCAGGTAAGGTCTCTCAGGGTTCCTCATAGTTACAGGTGTTTCAGATTCAGCGCACTAATAAACTGGTAAATCCTTGACCTATGGTAGAATTTAAGAATTTCCAATAAAAGTGCGAGCATTAACACAAAATGAGTCTATCTCTAAAAAGGTAATATTACAGATCATTTTGGTTGCAAAAGTGGAGATGGCAATAATGTTGTGGACAAAATGACAGATAATCAATCATCAAAGATATATGCATTAAAAAGGAAATAGTCATTTGAGTAACATTAAGAAGGAAAAGAACAATTTAGGTGTAGAACGGTGCACTTAAAGAAAACAATTGAAACGAAAGAAAGACGGTGCTCAAGCAACTAGGAACTAAGACCACCAATGATAATGAAAATTTGGACTCCACCAAAGCTCACAGAAGCCACGGAGCTGATGACCCTGATACTTTGGACACACACACCGTTGCACTGCACAAATTCAGGAACATGAGAAAATGAGCGCCTAAGAGAGAAAACAAAAAAGAGACTGCACCAAAGTTCCTGAAGAATATTCAATGTTTTACCTATACACTATTCAATTTATCACTCAATTTATTATTTTACATCAAGATTTTTAGTATTTAGTATAAAAATAATAATATTTTTATCTTAAATAAACAGTCTATATCACAGAATCATAAGTTTGTCCTTTATTTGGTTTTACTTTAACTGGAAATAAGTGAAAAGTAGTGACTGCAATTAACCAGCCTTAAGTACACTATAGTCGAAGAAACTCGCTTTGAGAAGGATCCTTGTAAGATTAGGCTTGCAAGGAAAGAGGTTGAGATAAGCTCCGTTGGGTCAAGGGAAAATTCCAATGTACACAGGATTAATTTTAAAGAAGATGAACAGTTGGTGTGCAAGTGTCAAGTTCACATCTCTCAGGAAGTTTAAGCCTAACTGGTTAGTTTCAGATCTGTGAAACATATTACCCCTTTTGACTCCCCAAGTTTGAAATCCCAGAGTTAAGAGAGAAGAACCCAAGGCGGCAAGTTTGGTGCTCACTACAGGGGTGACGCCAACCACACAATTGATAAGAGAGAGTTCAGGGAAAATAGAAATGCCCAGTATCAAGACCATAGAGGTATACCATGGTGAAGAAGCAGCAAAAAGCCTATCCTCAGCTAAAAAAAGATGATTGAGGCAAGGCTTTAAGCGTTAGAAAAAGAAGTAGTGGAGTCGAGGTTGTACCTAGATTGGGTTTCAGACACTGCTTGATGGGCTCGAGTGGCACCTACCCTGGTGTTAGGGCACATACCAGTAACTAGAAAAGTTAAAACTAATCTTAAGGAACTTGAGAAACAGGTCCAACACCTTGAATCAGAAAAAATATAATATATGTATGAACACCAAATGAGTATTATTGAGTAGTTGACTGGACCTAATTGTCAGAGATTTTATAGGTACATAATAATGTTGACATGCTTAATGTATTATGGATCATATCAGATATCAGTGATTATGGATCAGGAATATCCTACGCTTAGGAAAAATTTGGGATCTACAGCCTAGCGATTCCACTTAGTAATACTTGACTATGATGACATGGGCCCAAAGGCTTTGTTAATTAGGTCAGACTTAATTTTAATAGTTGACTTGATGGCTTGATCATGTGGGTTTTATTAGTCTATGTCAAAAATTAGTTTTTAATGTTGATTGAGTTTTTGATCAAATTAATTACTTATTAGTGGTATTATTGCCTTGGTATGTTCTGCTGATTGCTTGAGAAAAGCATTGGTTCAGATATTTGCAGACGCATCAGAAACGCTGTCTTGAGAATATTTACAAATTTAACACTGACCCTGAGGCTTTGCGAGATTCCCTGAGTCAAAAAGGGTTGTAGACTCTCAAACAAACTTATTACATGTTCCTCTGGCCAAATGCCATTGAAAACGAGGTGTCATTGGTAAGATGTGGTGAAAATCAAACACTATATATTATATCCAAATTAATACTAATAAAGTATAATCAAATATTATCACAAGTTAGTAGTTTAATCTAAAAGATTTTTTGTATTTAATACTCTACGTTGTATTAAGTTGCAATTTTATTTGGGTTAGAAAGATCAGGGCAGCGTGCCATTATCCAAGTAATGATAGAAGATTAAGGCTTCAATTGTTATTATCAAGGAGTTATATCTTAAAATTTGTCACGGTCTGGTCTATTGTTGCCATACAATAGATTCACAAACTCTACCATACTACAGAAGAAGAACCAGCCATCCAAAGTAGCCAAAAACTTCAACAAGTGGCACTCATGGCTGGGAATGCAGATGGTGACCACAACGAGCAGGGGAGCAATCCCAATCAATTATTTAGAACCATTACTGGGCCCAATGAGAATACTGAAATGGCTGTGTCCCAGATTAATTGGAATGATGTACCCATTATTACCTACCCTGACAAACCCATTTCAACTAAAGAGCTGGAATGTCTTGAACATCAGTTGTTAAGAGGGTATCAAATGGGATAAGGGCCTGTGGATAATAGTACAAATTCTTTTTAATGCTAACGACAGCAAGATGTGTTGTGGATGAGATATCTAGCATATCATCAATTGAGTGTAGCTCAGATCCAAAACAATTTTGTTGGTATAGAGAATATTGCCCAATAGCTAATTATATTTGTACACCCCACCTCCAGACATTATAAGATGGCAATTGCCTGCCATCACGCGGCCATTACCATGTTAGTAAACTTTTCACACAACTCCATCCAGGTGAGCCAGATCTTAAATGAGTGAGTAGAAGCCAACTTCGCTGAGGTTCATTCTAGTTTGGAGGCAATCTATAATATAGCCACATTGTGCTAATGACTGGGCAGCGGAAATATCACAAGAGCTAAATGACAGATTAAATCCCATCTTTGACAATTTTTTAGATGAAAGAGGAGTCACCAAAACTTGGTGTTGAGTTTTGGGCTTTGTCTGATGGCTGGTTCTTCGTTAGGTGTGAAATGAAGTTTTGAGCATCTATTGTGTGAAGACAACAGACAGGATGGTGATTAGAATTTAAATTATAGCTTCTTGGTAGTATTTAATTCATATACCCTGTCATTTTTACTTGGACGATGGCACTCCACCCTGATCTTACTGATCCCAAGTAAAAGCCAACTTATACAAAAGAAATTAATAAACACAAAAAAGTTTATAAATTAAATTATAAACAAGTCCAGTAGTTGAATATATTTTACTAGTATCAACTTGAGGGTTATTTATAGGGTTTGATGTTAACCACATCTTACCCATGACGTATCATTTTCAAAGGCACTTGGCCACATAAAATGTTTGTAAGAACGTCTACAAATACTTTGACTCAGGGCATCATACTCAGCCTCAGGGTTGAAGTAAACACCATCATCATTCTTGAGATGGCATTCATACGCATCTTCAAATTAGCTGAACCAATTCACTTTCAAATGCAATCTGCAGCACATACCAAAGCAATTCATATCACTAATTAGTAATTATTTCAATTAAAAACTCAAATGACATTAAAAACTAATTTTGACATAGACCAACAAAGCCCATGTGCCCGAGTCATTTAATTGAAACTTAAATATAAGTTTGACCTAACCAACAAAGCCCTCAAGCCCATGTCATCATAGTCAAATATAATTAAGTGAAATTGCTAGGCTGCAATTCCCAAGCTCAGATATACATAGGATATACCTGAACCATAATCACTGATATCTGATATGATCAAATATCTAACGATTAGGTCCAGTCAATTACTCAACACTTCCCCTGCCTTGACTGGATATAAGTGGCAGGTACCCTTCTTCCTGGGTCACAACATCTAACTTTTTGCATTCCTCAAAGTTCATGTGTTATCTCGATAGCCTTTCCTAAGCCAATAGGGCCAGCGTTCCTGGTGCTGAGCTTTCTTGGGTTTGGCACATCTCTGTCATGGTAGACTTCTCTGGTTCGATCACACTCTCCTCCCTTTACCAATGAAGGGGTACCTAGTTCTAATGCCAGTGAGGCATCAATTCTATGAAATAAACTCTATGGCTTGCAATTATTATTATTATTATTATTATTTTTTCTTTTTTACTTTTTATTTTTTTTATTTTATATATTTTTTTATTATTTTATTTTTTTATATTATTATTCTTTATGATAAAGATGAAGGAACTTAGCGTGTACTCAATTCACAACCCAGCCACCTTGATCCTTAATGGTATATTTGTCTTAGATGATTTCTCCAATATAATAAATGGACCCTTCCAAAGTGAGGCTAGCTTGTGCGCGCGGCCTGCGCTATGAGTGTCACAATATACTACTAAATCTCTTTCCTTAACTTAGTCATTCCCCATGCCCAACGTCTGGAATATTCTCAAGTATTTGTTGCACATAGGGTTTAGTGACTACTTCAGAGGCTTCAGGTGTGAAAACCTTACTCTGGGAGTGAGTTACCGCATGTACATTTGAGGAATCTTCATTCAATACTAAAATAGAACTGGTTTCATTGTTAAGCAAGGCCCTGTGGCCATCATTTGCTTGTCAATTGGGTGGTACTGGTGTTGTAGGCACAATAGAGTGTCCCGCATCTATTGTGCTTGTTCTTTTCCCTCCTCATGCACAGTATTGGGAAGAACTAAATTGCCATTTTGCTGATGGCATTAGGAAGCATAGTGACCTTTAAATGCCAATTAAAGCAAGTAATTTCACTCACTGGCTGTGAGGTGTTAATCTTCTTATTGGCACCAAAGGGGTTTCCAGTAGAAGCATCAGGTCCTTATCTGTACCCAGTATTAGGAGGGCCATAGTTTTGTAAAGATCTTTACAGATAATCAACCAATTCAGATGTTGCAAGGTTTTGCATGAAAGCAGGTAATAGAGTGTTTGATAGATTAGGGTAAGGTTCTACTGCATGCTCTAGTGCAATCTTAGTGTCAAAATTGACCATAGTTCGTGCACCTAAGAGAACTTGAGCTTCATGATTGAATTGATCCGCAAATTTGTCAATTGCTTCATCTTTCTTAAAGCTGATGTTCATAAACTTGGATTTTCTGGTGAACATCCATTCTGGATCTCCAAATTCATGAAGCACGGCCTCCTTGACTTCAGCATATGTTGGATTTTTGTTAATGTGAGGCATAATCAACTCAATGCTCCACTCATCCAAGCAGTTAATCATGGTGGCTGCTTTGTTACAGTCGCTGGCCCCATGCATGGCCATTTTAAAGCGTTTGACGAAGGTGGTAATACTTTCATTCTTATCAAAGGCCAACAGGTTTGCTGGTTTAATAATATTTCTTCCCCATTCCTGGTTATCATGATTACTATTTTGTTGACCAGAACCAGGCGTACTAGGGCGTTGGGGCATTGTAGCCCAGTTTGAGGTATTAGTGTTGACCAAAGCAATCATAATGTTAATCAGTTGTTGACGTGGCCCAGCGTCCATTTTGATAGCTATTTCTGAAGCTTTGTCCTCATAAGATTCAGAAGGATTTCCAGTCAAGTAGGTTGTAGCACACTGACAACATCTGTTGGCCAGAGTTCAAATTTGCTCGTTGATTTCATTTTTCCATTTGACATAATTTTGGGTTTTTAATTTTAAATTCACTATATCCTCATTCAGGCTAGTAGCTTGTAGTTGCAAGGTGGAAAATTACTTGGTCCTTTTCTTTCATTGCCTTCTTGCACTGGTTCAATTCTATATGGAGATTATTGTTTGACTCATTAATAGCATTAATATCATCATTGAGATTATTGATTTTTCTGGTGTATTCATCCTTCATCTGCGAAATTTGGTCGCTCAACTGTCAATACTGGTCACCATCTGCGGTCCTAGCCATGAGCGCCATTTGTTGAGTTTTGGGCTTTGTCTGATGGCTGTTTCTTCATCAGGTGTGAAATGCAGTTTTGAGCATCTATTGTGTGAAGACAACAGACAGGGTGGTGATTAGAATTTAAATTATAGCTTCTTATTAGTATTTAATTCATATACCCTGTCATTTTTACTTGGACGATGGCACTCCACCCTGATCTTACTGATCCCAAGTAAAAGCCAACTTATACAAAAGAAATTAATAAACACAAAAAAGTTTATAAATTAAATTATAAACAAGTCCAGTAGTTGAATATATTTTATTAGTATCAACTTGGGGGTTATTTATAGGGTTTGATGTTAACCACATCTTACCCATGACGTATCATTTTCAAAGGCACTTGGCCACATAAAATGTTTGTAAGAACGTCTACAAATACTTTGACTCAGGGCATCATACTCAGCCTCAGGGTTGAAGTAAACACCATCATCATTCTCGAGATAGCGTTTCATATACATCTTCAATATAACTGAACCAATTCACTTTCACATGCAATCAGCAGCACATACCAAGGCGATTCATATCACTAATTAGTAATTAATTTTAAAAAACTCAAATGACATTAAAAACTAATTTTGACATAGACCAACAAAGCCCATGTGCCCAAGTCATTTAATTGAAACTTAAATATAAGTTTGACCTAACCAACAAAGCCCTCAAGCCCATGTCATTATAGTCAAATATAATTAAGTATTATTGCTAGGCCGCAATTCCCAAGCTCAGATATACATAGGATACACCTGAACCATAATTGCAGATATCTGATATGATCAAATATCCAACGATTAGGTCCAGTCAATTACTCAACACTTGGGTTAGAAATATCACTCAGACTTCCAATAATGCTTTGTAGTTCATGAGGCTTAATCACAAATATTAAGATGCGCAATTAAACCATAAAGATGAATTTTATGACCATTATAAATGACTGAGTGCCCAGATTTTGCAGATGAAGGATGAATACACTGAGAAAATTAACTACTGGCGCACACAATTTGAAGGCCAATGGGCGAAGAATGAGAAAATTTAAGACTTAATTGATCGTCTTAATCAACATATCAATAATCTTAGTGAAGATGTTAACTCTATTAACAAGTCAAACAATATTCTTCATGGAGAAGTAAACCATTTCAAGAAGGTATTTAAGGAAAAGGACTAAGTGATTTCCATCTTGCAACTAAAAACTACTAACTTGAATGAGGAAATTGCGAAATTAAAGTTAAAATATTGAAATTGTGTCAGTTGGGAAAATGAAATCAACAAATAAAATCTGAGCTTTAGACGATGGGCGTTGCCAGTGTGTCACAAACCACTCAACTGTAAACTCTTCCAAATATTATAAGGACTAAGCTTCAGAAATAACTACTGAAATGGACGCTGGACCACATTGACAAATGCCTAGCAATATGGTTGCTTTGGCCAACCCCAACACCTCAACCCAAGGTGAAGTGCCTCAGCGCCCTAGTACACCTGGCTTAAGCCAACAAAAAAACAATTGTGATAACCATGGACGGGAAAATGATATTACAAACCAGAAAACCTGCCTGTTTTTGACAATAATGGAAGTATAACCACATTTGTCAAACACTTTGAAACGGCCATGTATGGGGCCAGTAACAGTAACAAAGCGACCACTATGATCAACTTCTTGGATGATTGGAGCATTGAGTTGATTATGCCTCACATTGACAAAACCCCAACATATGCTGAAGTCAAGGAGGCCGTGCTTTGTGAATTTAAAGGTCCAGCATAAAAGTCAACTAGAAAATCAAAGTTTATGAACATTTGCTTTTAAGAAAGATGAAGCAATTGACGAGTTTACAGATCTTTTCTATTATGAAGCTCAAGTTTTCCTAGGCGCATAGGCTATGGTTGATTTTGATTATAAAGTTGCATCACAACATGCAGTACAACCTTACCAAAATTTGTCAAACACTTTATTGCCTGCTTTTGTGCAAAACCTTGCAACATCTGAATTGGTTGATTATCTGTGAAGATGTTTACAAAACTATGGCCCTCCTAATACTGGGTACAGATAAGGACCTGATGCTTCTACTGGAAACCCCTTCAGTGCCAATAAAAAGATTGACAGTGATCCGCCTGTATAAACTGAGCAAAACTCAAATACAAGGGCCCCACACCCAATGAACGAGATCACTTGCTTTAACTGCAATTGTTAAGGACACTTTGCTTCCTGATGCCATCAGCGTAATGTCAATGTAGTCCTTCTCAATAATGTGAAGGAGGAGGGAAAAGCACAAGCACAATAGATGTGGGACGTTCTATTGTGCCAGAAACACCATTCCCACCTGATTGACAAAAATATGCAGGCCACAGGGCCTCATTTAATGATGAAACAAATTCTATTTTAGTATTGAATGAAGATTCTATTAATGTACATTTGGTAACTTGCTTTCAGAGTAAGGTTGTCATACCTGAAGCCTCTGAAGTAGTTGGTAGACCATATTTGCACAAACACTTGAGAATAATTCAGCTGAAGGGCCAAGCAATGCAGCATATACCATTCTTGAAAGGGGTGAATATAGCTATGCCAATTGACACATTTATCAATGAATGTCCCAGTTTTAAAAATACTCTGAAGCTCACTCTTAACTCCCTGGATTCTTCCCATATTCACTTAGTAAACTATATTAATTATTACTACTCTGAGTGCATTTACGTGGAAATTCTGGTCAACAAGATTAAAGTTGTAGCTATTGTTGATAGCAGAGCACCTGTAAACAATGTTTCCACGAAGTTGGTAAAGAATTGAAAATTGCTCTGGACATTGACCATCATTGGGAATATAGGACCGCGGGCCTCAACAGTACTAAGAGTGAAGGAGCTTACATCGCCTTGCCACTGCGATTTGGAGCTTTAGTAGTATCCTCACCTGCAATAGTGCTTCCAAATGCTAATTATAACATATTAATTGGAACTAGTTTTTTTGGGCCTATGGGATCTCAAGCAATTTTAAAGAGAACATCTTGACAATATTGGGCCAATCACTTCTGATTTATTACTATCATGACAATACAAAGCCCACAAACCATCGTAAAAACTTTATTAATATATCTTATGCTGATGGGATAATAACATTAGGATAATTTCAGTGGAGAGATTGAAGCCACCCCATGCCAACCATAAATGAAAATTGAGGAATACATCTACATGTGAATAAGGATGTGACAATAGCTCCAGGCCATCAACTTGGTTATGAGGACTGGGACCACGCTGGATATTCCAGAAGGACTATATGGGGAGGTTGTATCCCCGTGGAATCGTTCTAGAACAGAACTATGTGGCACCTGGATTACTTATACCAGGGCACGGGGAAATTGATGTACTATTGGTAAATTTGACCAGCTGAAGAAATTAAGGTCAAGAAATATCAAGTAATCGCATTTGTGCATCTGTTTCCAAGGGATGAGTTAAAATATGCTGGTGAATTTGGCGACTTATCTGAGTTCAGTTTACTAACTAAAAGCCTTGGGGCACATACTGTAATTCCTCGAGAATCATTTTTACCAGATTATCAGAACAACAGAAAAATAGAGCACAAGAGTTGTTTTAATGATACTCCATTATTTTCACCAAAGATTACCAAAATTTAGGCTGTGAAAAAGGAGTACAGAATTTTGTTGACACTAGGGACCATGTGCCTATTAGATGAGCCCATCTGGCGCCCCAGGGCTAGTGAAAAAATAATCAGAGAAGAGATAGACAAGTTGCTAAAAAGTGGAATATTTGTGACCTCTAAACGCCCGTGCGCCAGCCCAGTTTTAATTGTAAAGAAAAAAGATGGCAGCAGTCAAGTTATGATTGATTATCAATGACTCAATGCCATTATGAAAAAAAGGTTCATATCCGTTGCCCAGAATTGATGATGCTTTGGACTGTCTGAGAGGGGCAAAGTATTTTACCACAATGGACCTTATCTCAGGCTACTAGAAAATTAAACTGCCTCAAGAGGAGCAGGAAAAGTGCGCAATGATTGCTTCTCAAGGTCTGTTTCAACTGATGTGCATTCCATAAGGGCTGTGTAATGATCCAGCAACCTTTCAGCATGCAATGGACATAATTTTGGGGGCCTTAAATTATCCTGCATACTGGTGTACCTGGATGATATTAATGTCTTTTCACGAATGTTTATCAAACATCTGGAGTACCTTGAACAAGGGTTCAATTGACTGTTGAAGGCCAATCTGAAGATAAAACTTAGAAAATGTCAATTCTTTAAAGAACAATTGGAATACCTTAGGTTTGTCATTGATTCCAAAGGGCTTGCAGCCTCCACCTCAAAAAGTGGAGGTGATCAACAAAATGCAACTTCCAACAGTAAGAGGGTTGTTCAAGTAATCTTAGGCATGGAAGGATACTATCAAAGATTTTTAGAAGGGTTCACGGGGATTGCTGAGCCCCTATACCATTTACTCTAAAAAGGGGTTCTTTTTTGCTGAGCAGATGAGTGCTAACAAGCCTTTGAGGCTTTGAAACCCAAAATGAGCACGGCGTCTGTCCTCCAATATCCAGATTTCAGCGGGCCTTTTAAAAATACAAACTGATGCCTAGTTGACTGCAATTGGTGGTGTGCTATATCAGATTGGGGATGATGGTGAGGAGCATCCGGTTGCTTATTGCAGAAGGACGCTGCATAAGCATGAGCGTAGTTATATGGTGACTGAGAGAGAATGTTTGGATGTCAACTACGCTTGTAAACAATTTTGGGTTTACATTCATGGCACCAAGTTTCAAGTAGTGATGGACCACAGCTCATTATGATGGCTCCACAATCTATTAAGGAACCTAAGGGATGATTAGCCAGCTGGGCTCTAAAATTACAGGCGTATGACTATTGAATTATTCATAGAACTGGAGTGTTCCATCAAAATGCAGATGGACTATTGCAACTTCCTATTGTAGCTGTTCTGAGAAGTTTGTCTGATGAGCTTCATGAAAAAATGATTACTTGAAAGTATGGAGATGAGCCACCTGAAGTACAAAAGGCGATCAAAAAAGCATTAACTAACACTGAATATTAGAATGGAGCTTTATATAAGCTCAAGCCTGAGGTGCAGCATCAAATTTTCCCAAAACCTTCTGACCAAATGGTGATTATTAACAAGCACACAAGGACATTGGCATGGAGGATTGACCAAAATGCTATAATGAATTTGATCGAATTACTATTTGGGATTCCATGAAATTTGGTATCCAAGCTGTGCTCAATAAATGTCATTTATGCCAAATTGCAAAGCCTATGAAGTTGATATTAGATATCGTTAAATCAAACCCAACTTGGCCTGGAATACCGTGTCAATTAATGTAGTTGGACCTTTATCTGTGAGTAGCCTAGGTAACAAATACATAATTTTTGCTATCATCCATCTGAAAAAATGGGTGAAAGCAAAAGCAAGTTGAGACGTTGGGGCTCTAACTACATCAAATTCATTATTAATAATATTATTTATAAGCATGGATGCCCCCAGAAGATCTTGATGGACAATGGCACAAATTTTACTGCCCAGATGGTACAACGTTTAAGCAAGTTGATGTCTATCAGAGTGTTTTGAACACTGTACCATTCTGAAACTAATGATATGGAAGAACGAGTGAATGGCACTTTAGTCAGCATATTACGCAAAAACGCAGCCTCAGCGCCTTTGCAATGGGCTACTTCAATTAGTGCTACCATTTTTGTGTACAATATCAGTCGCCACAGCAGCACAGGCCATGCTCCGTTTTGACTTCTGTATGGTAGACAGCCCACTCTGCCTCCATTATTATAATCAGTACTCAGTTCAACTGAAGAAATTAGCCCAAACAATTATGTTGAGCAACTAGCAAAGACCCTAATCAAGTTGCAATCTGAAGCATATCAAAACTTGATTATTCAAAAAACTAGTCAGAAGAGCTACAATGACGCTAAATGACTACAGTTACTAAGTTCAAGGAAGGAGATTTAGTAGTATATTTTGACACTCATATTGCAGGCTGCGCGCACAAGCTGGGCTCACTTTAGAAAGGTCCATTGATTATATATTGTAGAAATCATCTAAAACAAATATACCATTAAGGATCAAGGCAGCTACATCAATGAATCCCCCCTTGGGTGGGACCATCTAGTACTAAAAAAAGGATCAAGGCAGCTGGGTTGTGAATTAGTACATGATAATTTCCTACATCTGTATCATAAAGAATAATAATAATAATATAAAAGAAAAAAGAGAAATAAATTAATAATAAAATTAAATATAATAATAATAAAAGATAAAAAAGAAAAAATAATTAAAAACATAAGGATTTAATTCAGGTTTTGATGCCTCATCATCACTGGAACTAGGTAACCCTTCTTCAGGAGGGGGAGGATAGTGAGATCAAACTGGGGAAGCCTGTAGCGGAATCAGAGAAATGCAAATCTCATACAAGTCTCAACTATCAAGACCCTGTCAGAGATGTGTTAAACCCAAAAATAGCTCAGCACCAGGCACGCTGGCATTGTCAGCTAAAGAAAGGCCATTGACTAAAGAGAAAGACCATTAGAAAGTACTTCAGAACAGGTGAGAAAGGTTTGACTCAGTATTAAATGCCGCAAAAAGGAAGATATAATCAGCAAGAAAGCTTTCAAGGCAGGGGTAAAATGGGGAGGAACACTTTTGCACAAAACATCTGTTAATGGGCCTCATGTAAAACCCTGCGCATGTCAGACATGGTATTGGTGGGGAGCGAGGAAGGAGGGAAGCAAATGTTTGTGCCTAGAAGAGCCATCTATGGACATACTTTTCAGGCATCCTTATTTGCCAGGATTTTGCAAAGGGCTTGGTATAACATTAGGATGAGCTGATCTTTTGAAATTTGATTCTTGAGTCCCAACAGGATGTGTAAATTGGTATGTACTGAAGTGGGTTTGCACCAAATCCTAGAACTGAGTTATCAAAAATAAGTGCCTGATTGCCCTCAAAAATATCATATGCGGCACCCTAGACCCATTAGCAAGTGCAGATGACAAGTAGGCATTTATGAGCTCTGACGCTGAATTGAGCTCAAAACCCAATGAAGCCACACTGCCCACACATAAGGAGAAAGCAAGATTGTTGGAAGGGAAGATGAATAAAGGGAAAACAAGAAGTCAGGAAGGAGATCCCCATCTGAAGCGAATTGATGCCAGATAAGGGTTTCTTGGGGCTGACCAGCTTCAGAATCCCGAAGAGTTAAAGAGAGAGTTGAAGGAGGATCCCGCTCAACCCATTAGGATGTTCAATGGACAGTATTCAAAGCCAAGGGTGCCTGCTCAGGTTCATCAATGATTAGTGAAGTTGCAGCAGGACGTGAAGCCAAACTCTCAGGTACCATGGAAGAATAGCTGGTCAATCCAGATTGAGAAATCGTGGGCAACACGCCCAAGTTGACCATAGTGCACCGCATGGACTTGCTCAGTATTAAGGAGACTTTTCTGTCTGAGGCACAAAGGCTATTGATATATCATTTCTATTTTGATGAGCACAAAAAGTTAATCATTGTGACACAGAAAGAAGGGTACCCACTGCTTATATCCAGTTGAGGTGGGGGAAGTGTTGATTAGTTGACTGGACATAATCATCAGATATTTGATAGGGACATAATAATGTTAACATGCTTAATTTAGTATGGATCATATCAGATATCAGTGATTATGGATCAGGAATACCCTACACTTGGGAAAATCTTGGTATCCGCAGCCTAGCGATTCCACATATAAAGTTTGACTATGATTACACAGGCCCAAAGGCTTTGTTAGTTAAGACAGACTTATTAGATAGTCAACTTGATGACTCAGGCACATGGTCTTTGTTGGTCTATGTCAAAAAAATATCTCAATCGAGTTTTTTATCAGTTTAGTTATTAATTAGTGATATGAATCGCCTTGGTATGTTATGCTGATTTCTTAAGAAAAGCATTTGTTCAGCTATTTGCAGACACATCAGAAACGCTGTCTTGAGAATATTACAAATTTAACACTGACCCTGAGGCTGTGCGAGATACCCTAAAGTCAAAAGGATTGTAGACCCTCAAATGAACTTGTTACGTGTTTCTCTGACCAAGCGTTATTGAAAATGAGGCGTCATGAGTAAGATGTGGTGAACATCAAACCCTATAAATTATCTTTAAGTCGATACTAATAAAGTACAATCAGTTATTACCACAAGTTCATAGTTAAATCTATAGGCTTTTTTGTATTTAATACTTTACGCTGTATTAAGTTGAGAATATACTTGGGATCAGAAAGATCAGGGCAGCGTGTCATCATCCAAGTAACAACAGAAGAATATGGCCTCAAGTGTTATTATCAAGGAGCTATATCTTAACTATTGTCACCATCTGGTCTATTGTCATCATACAATAGACACATGAAACTCCACCATACCACAGAAAAGAACCAGCCATCTGAAGTAGGCCTAAAATTTTAACAAGTATGGTGAACGTTTAAACCACCATGAGACTTTTTTGAATGACATTAATTGAAACTTGGAGTAAATTAAGGATTAACTTCAAGTAAGACCACAGCCAAATTTAAGCCCTTCACTAGAAAAAAACTTTTGGAAACGCCGGTGTTAGCTGCGCAGGGAGAAACATCTCCACAACATCAGCAAAGCACACCAGTAGAGGAAGATCTGAACTTTAAACACTATTTTAAAACCATATTCACTC
This sequence comes from Massospora cicadina, assembly GCA_022478985.1. NCBI lineage: Eukaryota > Fungi > Entomophthoromycota > Entomophthoromycetes > Entomophthorales > Entomophthoraceae > Massospora > Massospora cicadina. The sequence continues at coordinate 438,460 of JAKSZP010003946.1, forward strand.
CTGGTGAGGGAACAATAGCTAGGTTTTTACAAATGTACAAGAACAGCATTGACAGCGCTAGTGACAAGCAGAAGGCTCGTCATGTCCAAGGCTGCATGAGCCATGAAGAGCAGGAGATATTAAGCGCTAGTTTACGCCCTGGTTTGACCTGGACTGAGGTCAAGGAAATCCTGTTATCAGAATTTGGTAGCACACAGGATGTTGAGATTATGAAGCAATAGTTCATATTGATGAAAATGGGAAAGACGGAGGCAGTTGCAAATTACGCTGGCTCAATACTACCTTTGAGCACAACAACTGTAGACCACAGGGACCTTAGACTTGCCTACCTTAAAGACTATCCTACTCAGTTCCTTGGAAACACATCCAGCCCTCAATATGCACATGACGCTTGCAGTTAAAACGGCTGGATCTCTCAAGGCCATCAAAGAAGTGTTACTCAATGTGCAAGTAACTTATAATATTGAGAACAAACCAATGATTCAACCAAAACGCAGAGTTGGAAAAGCGGTGTACTCTACGCATGACAAGAGTGGCAAGCCAAAAGACAAGAACTTCAAACAAGTTCCACTGTATCAGCGCAAGGAGTTCACATGCCACAAATGTCACAATCCTAGTCACAATTGGTGATCTTGTCCAATAAAAGCAATGAAGAAAAACCCCTTCACCAAAAGATAAACCCCTGAAACCATAAATTGGGTGAACCTACACATGGAAGGAGAGTACAATCACCAAGATGATGACTTGATGGATGCCAGTTAGCTTGTCATAGGACCCCTAGTACTGTATCTGTACCTGCACAATTACGGGTACATGGATCCATCAATGAGGGGTTGAACTATATATACCTATCTCAAGCAATGAAGCCCACTCAAGTAGTTGATAGTCTAGAGGAAGGCAAACAACCTGTACTGGACACCTTCAAGAATATTAAGAAGATACTACTCTGCATGCCAAATTGACATCCAATATACACAAGCAATTAGATAAATTTGAAAAGTCAGCTGATGACGTGCTGTCAACTGGGTTTCCATTTAGGAAGAGTGTAACCAAAGTGGAAGTTGTGATACAGCATGTGCGTATACTGACAGTCCTCGATACTGGTGCCCCAGTCCATATTATGTCCTTAAATATGATGAAGAAGCTGAAATTCATGCCAGACATCGACTACCAAGTGAGATATTGGACATCAGGACCTGACACCACGCATGCGTTAGGTGCTTACTCTGCCTTACCTCTACGCTTTGGATGCATGGTACTCACTGCCCCTGCCATGGCCTTGGACAATGACCACTATGACTTCCTTATTGGCACACAGTTTTTATTGAAGTTCAGAGAAAAAATTGACATTGTTAGCAGCACTGTGAATCTGCTAAACTACCAGATGCCCCTTGTGTTTAAGGATGAAGACCTGAAATCAAGGAAGCAGCGGACATGTCAGGTCAAAAATGAGAAATCAATCTACCCTGTGCACTACATACTTTGCAAAAAAGATGTGAAGTAACTACCTGCTTCAGTGTGCGCCAAAGATGGGCTACACTTGAGTGCCAATAAGGCAATGTAGATCCAATTAGGAGAAAAAAGAGTTATGCACATCGCCATAAGTGTGAAGATCCCCCAGAACACTGTACTCAAAACATACACTTGAGAAGAAATATGCAAACAGGAGCCACGAGTGATGCCTGGATTCTTTGACTCTAGTCATGAGGGTGAAGTGACTATCCTCCTAGGGAACATCACCACTCAACCTATCCAAAAGTGAGAAAGGACAAGTTGTGGCATGCGCAAAACAGACCAATTGCAATACCATTGAGTTGGTGCACACTGTTGGAGGATTAGACAAATTATGACTTGCTGACGTGACAGAGGAGGAATGGAAAGAGTTGGATGACTTACTGGAAGAGTTTAAAGATATTTTCAACCAAGGACCAAACCTTTATGGTCGGTGTTAAGGAGAGATACACCATATGGATACAGGGTCAGTAATACCTTTCAAATCAAAGCCATACTGTCAATCAAAGATGGAAGAGGAGGTCATCACTAAGGAGTTTCAACAACTTACAGATGCTGGCTTGTTGAGGCCCTCAAAGAGTCCATGGGCATCGTCACTCATGTTAGTGCGCAAGAAAGATGGCTTGCACAGGGTGGTCATGGACTACCATTGCTTGAATGAAATTATGAAAAAAGATTCTTACCTCTCCCAAGAATTGATGATGCCTTGAAATGGTTGGGCGTTTCAAAGTTTTTTTGGCAATGGACCTGGCCAGTGGGTACTGGCAGATGGAACTGTCACCAAAAGACCAGGAATAGTGCGCCTTAATCAGCAGCCAAGGCTTGTTCAAACCGACCAGGATGCCAAAAGGGCTGTGCAACGCCCCAGTAACCTTTCAATGCGCCATGGACCAAATATTTGGAGAACTAAAGATGACTAGTGTTCTAATCTATCCGGACGGAATAACTGTATTCAATAGAACATTCATAGAGCATAATGAGCACCTTTAAGAGGTGCTCACATGGTTGAGAGAATCAAAGCTTAAACTGAAATGGAGCAAGTGCGCCTTTCTCAAGAAGCAACTTGAGTTCTTGGGACATGAGATTAGTGCACAGGGGATTTGACCTCAAGAAGGAAAGGTGAAGGCAATAACTGAAATGGAGCGTCTGAAAAGTATCAGGGATGTCCAAGTGTTCCTGGCATGATCAGCTACACAAGAGAGCTCATCCCATGGTTTGCAGACTTGGCTACTCCCCTGACATACCTACTGAACAAGGACTTTAAGTTTGAGTGGGGACTAGGGCAAGACCAATCCTTTGAGGATCTGAATAAAAAGTTGGTAGAGGTGCTGATTCTAACATATCTGGACTTCAACAAAACCTTCTGCCTATAACCAATGCCAGTGATGTAGGATTTGGTGCAATACTAGCACAACTAGATGAGGAGGGGATTGACCATCCCATCAAATATTATTCCAAAGTCTTTACCAAAGCGGAAAGAAACTACACTGTTACAGAGCGCAAATGTCTTGCAGTGATTGGAGAAGTGAGGCACTTCTGGCCATACTTATATGGAGTTACTTTTAAAGTTATAACGGACCATTCATCCTTATGCTGGATCAGGAACATTAAGGATCCTGATGGGAGACAAGCCAGATGGGCTGTTCAGCTTCAAGGATATGACTTTGAAATTATACACAGGGCTGGAAGCAACCACCTGAATGCAGATGGGCTTTAAAGATTGCCTGTGTTCCATTTGCATATACATAAGAGCGATTGACTTTATGACCTGATTAGATTACCTGAAGAGGAATGGGAAAAAGAAACCAAAGAAGTCAATTCAGTACTAAGAAAAATATCAAGGACACGAAAAGAGTAGATGGAAAACTCAAGAAGTTCATTAAGGGGAAGTGGTATCCATATGTGCGACCTAGCAATCAAATGGAAGTAGTGATGGAAGCACACAAGCACGTGGGACATGGAAGATTTCAGAAGAATCTGGCTTATCTCAAGGACCAGTTCTATTGGAAGGCTATGACTGACGAGGTGCACCAAGCCTTGGAGATGTGTGCACCATGTGCAAGCTTTAGACCGTTGGAAAATAAGTTCAAGTTTGCACCAATCCCACCATCTGCGCCTTTTCACAATGCATCTATCGATGTGGTAGGACCACTACCAACTGCCTCAAGTGGTAACAAGTTTGTCATAGTAGCAATTGACCACTTTACAAAGTGGATTGAAGCAGCGGCAATCAAGACATATGCCGCAGGACCACTGCTTAATTCCTTTACAACCAGATTATCACAAGACACGGTTGTCCCCAGATCTTGCTATCAGTAACAGAAAATAACTTCATCTCTGAAGTAGTGAGAAAACTTATGGACTTGGTAGGAGTGAAACAGCTGTTCACTACCCACTATACACCATCATCAAATGGAAGTGTGAAATGAGAAAACAGGATGTTAGCTGGGATCCTAAGGAAGATGCAGGTAACTACAAATTAAAGTGGGATATCCTATTACCATCTGCACTGTTTGCTTACTGACTTAGCCACCACAGGGTCATTGGGATGTCTCCTTTGAAGGCGCTCTATGGGAGAGAAGCCGCCTTACCTACCCTGTTGGCTTCAATAATTGCCATGGATCATAAGAACTTACCCCCTGGGAATTATCAGCAAGAGTTGGCTGATGAACGTATACATATACAACTAGAAGCAGAAAAACATCAAGCACAGTATTCCAAAAGGGCAGAAAGAAAGTCAGAGAAGTGCCAAACTTTCAGAATTTGGAGTCAATGATAAATTATTGTTTTGTCACATCTGCGGAAGCCAGCCTGAGAAGCTTTAAGCCATCTGGATTGGACCATTGACTATACTTGCCAAGAGGGGCCATGAATACTCCATCTGAGATGATGCCACCAAAATTGTGTTCAACAGAGTCCATGCAAGAAAACTCATATCCTACCCTCAGTCTCATCTTGGAAGGGGTGGTGTTGCAGATTTGGCGCACCATAAAATTGATAAATCCTCAACCTCTGGTAGAACTGAGGAAATTGATTGAAGTTCAAGAATTATTAACATAAAATGAGTCTAGCTCTAAAAATGGTAATATTACAAATCAAATTGGTTGTGAAAGTGTAGATAGCAATAATGTTATGGATAAAATGACAAATGATTCAACCATAAAAGAGATATGCTCTAAAAAGGAAATAGTTGTTTGAGTAATGTCAAGAAGGAAAAGAACAATTTAGGTGTAGAACGGTGCATCAAAAAGAAAAACAATCAAAACAAAAGAAAAATGGTGCCATCAAGCAACCAGGAATTAAGTCCACTTTTTGGTAATAAAAATTTGGACTCCACCAAAGCTCACAAAAGCCATGGAGCTGATGGCCCTAATACTGCAGGCTCCACACACCGTTGCATTGCATAAATTGAGGAACTTGAGAAAATGAGTGCCCAAGAGAGAAATCAATCAAAGAAGAGACTGCACTGAAGTTCCTGAAGAAGATTCAATATTTTCCCAATACATTATCCAATTTATCACTCAATTTATTATTTTACTTTCCGATTTTTAGTATTTAGTATAAAGATACTAAGTTTTTATCTTAAATAGACAGTTTATCTCACAGAATCTTAAGTTTGTCCTTTATTTGGTTTTTCACTTTAACTGGAAATAAGTGAAAAGTATTGACTTTAAGTAACCAGCCTTAAGTACACTACAGTTGAAGACACTCATTTTGAGAAGGGCTCCTTGTAAGGTTAGGCTTGCAAGGAAAGAGGCTGAGATAAGCTCCATTGGGTCAAGGGAAAATTCCAATGTACACAGGATTAATTTTAAAGAAGATGCACAGTTGGCATGCAAGTGTTAAGTTTACAGCTCTTTCAGAAAGTTTAAGCCTAGCTGGTTAGGGTTAGATCTGTGCAACAGATTACCCCTTTTGACGCCCCAAGTTCAAAATCCCCAGAATTAAGCGAGCAGAACTCAAGGCGGTGAGAACAGGTATAAAAGTGGTAGAATGACCACTTTCTAATTGTAATCACCCAGAAATGCCTATACCCCAGTTACTTTAGCCTACCTCTAAATGTCCAGGATCAAGTCAACTTTAATTAAATAAAAGTATTTATATGAGGTTGTTTTATTAAAATAAAAAGCTAATCTTTAAATAGGGTGACCAGTAAAGATATTTTTAAAGAGACTGCGGTATAATTATTAAGTAGTAATATGATTGGTAATAGGGGTGTGGGTTTTCAAACTTTTGAGGCCACGTCAGTGGCAGTTAGTTTTCAAAATATTACTTTGTATGACATTGGTCAGCTTATTATCAATTAATTACAGAGATAATATTCATTAGATATAATATACACAACACTGGTGAGACAGTAGCTTGATGTGGATCACTTCACTCACTTTTTGAAATGTGCGTTTGCTCACTAATCACCTTCTAAAATATATAGAGTGTTCTGAGATCATTAATCAAATTACTTATAATTTGTAGTTTTTCTGTTCTTGTCAATTTATAAATGGTTTGTTTTTTATCTAGGTAATCCATTTGGTGTTTTATACTATAGTAAAAAATTGTATTTATATTCACAATCCACTTGCCATTTGATTGGCATCCCAATTACTTTTAAATAGCTTGAACTTCATTTTGACAAATTGCTATTAATAATGTTCTTCAGACACTCTCATGCCCTCATAAATGCACAAACCCTTTTTATCAAAGCATTTTAAGTCATTTTTTATTGTGCAAAACCTAATCTCTGACCCAACCCCAAGATGATGTAGAGATTGATCTTAGCCAAGGCTTAACCTCAACTAGGGATAAAATACCAACATATCTCACTACTAAGCCTTGGCTATGGGGTTAGTGCCTTGCTTTCATCCAACGTCCTCTTCCTCTCCCGTATCCTTTTCAAAATTTGCCTCTGGATACTCAAGCACACTAACAGTGTCCCTGTAGTGAGCATTGTGTCACAATTTTGCAATCTGGGTTAATAGGTACTCTTCTATTGTGTTAAAAGAACAATATGAAGATTGATGACACTTATTCTTTTGCCATCATTGGCTACCAATTGCTACAAAAATGCGCAGCAACTTATCAAACTCATTGTACCTAACAGCTTCACCCTCCTTTAATTAGCTACATTAATAGGCCCAGAAGCCTTACACCCACCTGGGTGGCCCATCTCTGTCCTCTTCATCAATCCCAGTCCATCAGGATTGATATCACTTAATCCCTCATTGTCAGCTTGCTGTTAAGGTAAGTTCTTGTGTGGGTTCCTCATAGCTCTAGGTATAAGAGTGGTAGGCCAACCACTCTCTGGATGTAATCACTTGGAGATGCCTATACTTGGGGAACTTTAATTTACTTTTTTCCATGATTATTTTAACTGTAACTAAATAAAGTAGATATATTGAGTTATTTCATAATAAAAAAGCCACCCTTTAATTAGGTAGTCAGAAATTAGTATTGCAAAGAGACTGATTAAAATTACCACAAAAAATATGAATGAAAATAGGGGTGTGGGTGTTTAACTTCTAAGGTCAAGTCTGTGGCAATTGTTTTACAAAAGGATATTTTGCATGTCATCCATCAACTTTAGAGCAATCAATCAATCAGATAATAATAATTAAAATATAATTTAACGCTGACAATATAGTACTTTGATGGGAATCAAATCACTCCCTAATTGAAAAGTGCTCTTTTCACTACTATTTATTCACCTACTAATTAGAAGAGTGTTTTCTCAGATTATTGATTTAATTTGAGCTAAGCCTACCTGTGGACAAACATCACTAAGGGCTCAATATTAATCAAAACTAACTAAACTAAATAAAACAAATTAGACTGAAATGCCCAAATTGAGAAAAAAAGTCTTGAAAATAAAAAGAAACAAGACCAATGAGGTGAGCAATGACAAAACGCTATCCAGCCATGGAAGAGGGTTATGGGGATTGGAAAATGTTTTAATACATTTGTTTTTTGGAGCGTATGGATATAAGAGAGGATAAAACCCAAAGGTGTGTGGGTATCTGACAAATGAGGCTTGAGGAGTGCAAAGAGAGTGCTCAGTGTTTTAATTTGGGCCATGCCAAGCGCCTCAAATTAGCAAAGTGCTGTTCAGCCTGATAAGGCGTCAGGTAAACAAGCAAAGTTGGTGGCAATTTGAAATGCATCTCTCAGTTTTGTATTCTGCACCAGATTAGTGACATCTTTAGGAGACTGTGATGCAGTTTTTTGGAATTTTGTGTTTTAGTTTTTGTATAGTGTGGAAAATTAGGGAGAAACCAAAAGAGGATAAGCTGGCCTTCAGCAATTAACTGAATTTTAGTTGCAGCGCGGAGTGGAAGATTTTTGGGTGAGGAAGGTGCAGCCATGGAGAATTGGTTCTCTGTAATGAATAGCTCAACATTAGTTTTTAGAGTTAGATTGAGTTGGGTTTGAGCATTAAAGTCATAATATAAAATTGACTAAAGTCATTTTATTAATTAAATATGGAACAATGTCACCCAATTTGGTAACCACATTCAATAATGCCCATAAATTTATCTAAAATTAATTATATTAATGATGGGAAGTTGGCTATAAGTGAGCAATTGAGTTGAGGCTTGGGTGCAATTGTGCTCCAAGCATTCTTATGATTAGTTAGTTCTAAATTAGGACATTGAGTGCAATCCTTGTACTGGTTGGTAGCATATTTTTGAGCGGACCAAATGAGCAAGTATGATGGGTAGGTGGGGACAAATAAGATCACCAGTCAAATGATGGTGGCGTGGTGGCAATAATAGGGTGATAGTAATTTTGGTAACATTACAATAAGACATTTTATTTTGGTATAACTCAAAGCAGAGGGGACAAATTGTCAACCATAGTCAACATGAGTCCAAAAAAAATGGTATAGAGCTATGGAAATATGAGTATGTAAAGATCTTTTAGGTAATGGTGGGGGTGGTGGAGGAAGATTTTGGCAGTAGCACAGGGTGCTGCAAGGCACTCTGAACTACTTGGGACAGTGAAATGATGACTGGGGTTAGTGTTCTAAGGAATAAAGTCCTGACATCAACACATTATAAAAACTGTGGTGGGGGGTGCAAAGGTATGTTTGAAATTGACTTACGTCAGTGTTGTTATAGAAAGGCAGGTACAAGTGGTGGGCTTGGGGTTTTTTATATACCAATGGAGTCATTGCCACTGCAATAACGTCCTCCTCAGAGGGGTAACTAATGTCAAAATATCTCTAAGTAGGGGAAGTCAAAAGATCTAGATTGTGAAAAAGCAGCAGTGGCAAGGTCAATTACTAGTTTGTCTGTGTACATAGATATATGCTTATATTTAAATTTATACAAAATCAAATGTTTGATCAAGGGAGGGTAAAAGGGTGGGGAAAATTGGGTAGTTGCCTGCAAGAAGGAATAATAAGTCCTTTGGAGACATAGCGGCCAGTCAGTTTTAGCAGACTGGGCAAATCAGACTGAATGAAATTTACTCATGGTTGAAAATTCTGGGGGGAGTTTCACTACTACCTTATACTAAAGCAGCAGGCGGTAGGGCCAAGGACATTGATGGGGGGGTGGTGTGGAGAGTCAGAGTTGGATAAAGTACTTTTACAATAAAATGTTAAAATTTGAATTGAGGGAAAGGCATTGTTCTCAGATTATTCAGCAATCAATATGACAAATTATAGATTTTCTGGCTTTCTTCAATTTAGCGTTGCTTTGATCTAAAAAAATGTAGTCCAAATGGTGCTTTTGTAATATAATTAATTTGTATCAATAAATACAATCCACCCGCCATTATATTGGCATCCTAAATATTAAGAAAATAGATTAAACTTTATTTGTCCAATTAAAATTGATATTTCTCTTCTGACTACCTCATGAACTTATATATTAACAATTCTTTTTTAATTAAATCATTTGAGAACATTCTTTTGGGTGATCAAGACCTAATCTCTTCTCAACCCCAAGATTGATGCTAAATTTGACTTTAGATAAGGCTTGACCAAAACTAAGGCTGAAATCCTAACACTGCCTCTGTGACTTTTTTATCCAAGGTACAATCCTACTCCCCTCACTTAAATCCTGTTGTTGCATTGATTCCTTTACCAGCTAATTAGGATCCTAAACTCTTCAGCGCCTCTAATCCTACAACTAATTACAAAACAGCTTGGACTACAGTTTGATCCCAAGCTTCCCCTTATCCACTAAAAAACTTCAATCTTATGCCAATGTCCAAATTCAATTCAATTAGATCCCTTGGGAATTATTGGTTGAGGTTTATGAATTTTTTATATAGTTGATCCATCCAACCTCTACCTCAAACAAAATAATGCATGCTGAATATGACGCCCAAATATCCCTTGTTTTTATGTACCTCAACTTAACATATAGCAATTCTTAAGTGATCATTAGCTCACTATCAAAGCAGCTGCATCACCCAAAGTTGTCCCCTCCACAAAGCTTTCACAAAATCTGTGATGATGCTTGTCACTGATCTTCCTTCTCCCAACACCCTATCTTGCTTTGCTCTCTGGGTAAGCTATTCTCCTAAATATGTGCAAAAAAGCCAACAAACCAATCTAGAATGTCAGTGGTAGTGTGGGGCTGAAAGTTAAAGATTGACTGCTCCAATATTGCAACTTTCATCAAGGTTCCCAATGCCTGCCACCAAGCTGAAAAAGCCTTTGCTATTTTTATTGGGATCCTTATCCATGTACACCTCTTTTTTATATTCTTTACTTAGAGAAAATTGAACTGCGCATAATTGATGCTCCAAACCCTAGCTCTCAGCTTTAGCCCATAATTTACTCTTGAATGAGGAAGACGCAGCTGAGGATGTGTCTCTCAATCCTCTCTCCCCTTCCACCATGGGTGGATAAGCTGTTTTCCACTTTACCACCTAGCTGGTTTTGATTTTGATTTTTTCTGAAATGTTCCCTTTGGTCATTTTTGTCCATTAGGTTTAGTTTTTTATTACTTTTAGCTCTACAAGAAATCATTTTGTCCATCCCCAGATTGGCTTATCCTCAAATAAGCATTAAATTAAATATATACGGTAAGTTGGATCAACAGACAATCTTAAGGGTATTTGAGATAGTCAAAATGGTTTTTGTCTGGAACTTTGACGCAGTTGCAATATGTTAAACTTCAGGTTGCCACTTTAAACTTATAAAAGTTTTAAATCAGTACCTTGTAGTTGCTAAAAGAGCAGAAGCACACACAAATTTGTCCAATAGCGCTAAAATGCAGCGCTGTCTTGCAACTTAAATTTAGGTCAAAGCGCTGGTATAATTCATTAAATGTACAAAGTATAAAAATTTATACTTACTTTGTTATGTTTTGCATTGCAATATCTCAGTAGTTCAAGAGCTATGATAGCCTGTATTGATAGTACTAAAACCACAGAAAACTGAAAAACTGACCGATTGCTACATCTCTAATGTATGAAGGCCAGAGATCTGATCTATTCGATCTTATCATTTATTGTATTAGTTTAATTGGTTGGTTATAATTGAATGAGCCATATTTCTTATCCACAAGTTATTGTAAAGCAATATTTATCCAAATACTAACCCTTAGATTTAATATTAATAAAGCAATATCAAAGATGAACGCTGGACGTCACCCCAAGCTAGAATTTTTGGAGCTCAAACTAGCTTATTACTATGTTATACAAAGATGAAACCCTAAATTCATTCAAGGTAAGGCCATTTGGTTCCACATATCAGAAACCAAGATTATATCTTATCGCTTTACAAGTTTTCACTTCTCATTTTGCAAATATAGTTAATAGAAAAATTTTAAAGTGCTTAAAATTGGAATAATACTTCAGATTTTACAACCTTTAGAACTAGCTTCAAGATATTTTATTGTTAGATGTGCTTATCTATAGTTGTAGCATACGAGTAGATGGCTGAATCTAGATATAAGATGATGTCATGTTTGGTTATTTTATAATAAGTGGTAAAAAATTTTATTGGGCGTTCAAAAAATATGCAAGTAAAAATAATTTCAAAAGCTTGAAAGCAAAAAAATAATCAAGAAAAGATACTCTTGCGAACCTCACGCAGGCGTTTGAGACGATCGTTGCACTCGATCCGCTTTGAGGCGGTGGTGGGGTCTTCAATCAACTTTTTAAGGACATGGCTACTATCGTCATCCAGGATGCCCAATTCTTGAATGAGATGGCATTCGATGGAGTTTGCAAATTTTTGGACCAGCGAGCGATAAATGATCATGGGAACGAGGTCGCCAAACCGCAACTGGGCTAGGCGGTAGTAGGCGGCGCTACTTTCAAACACTTTACGAACTTTGGTGTCATATAGTCCAGGAAGCAAAGAAGGCAGCATGTTCTTTGTGGTATTGATCCCAATTGAGGCCAGTTGAGAGATAGCTTGGTTGATTTTGCTATCAGATGTTTCGTTAAATTCTATAAGATATTCTTCATTTAGAGGCGCCTCGAGAGACTTGTGATATTTGCATAAGATCTCCTCAAGATGGCACATATTCCACGTAGCTGGGCAATCCGTTTCCATGTCACAGGCATATAGAATTAAACTTTCAGTAGTCTTCACCAATTTGTTTAAAAGCTCATCTAGTTTAGATCTAACAACTCAATATAAGACCAACATTATACTTACTCAATAGTAGTGGACAAGAGATAGAAACGTCCAAAATCGAGGCGGGCATGGTCTAAAATCAGAACTTTAAGTTCCCCTTCTACTTCTGAGAGACAATGGAGGGCGGTTTCGCGCCAATTCTTTTGACAAGCTCTGACCAATTCATTCAGTGCTTCCCCTTTAACAAAAAGGGGTAATTCTCTTCCCTTTTGGCGGTCGATGATTTCAGCTATCTGATTGGGCGTGAACCCAAATTCCAAATCATTCTCATCATCATAAAGAATATGAGGGATTGAGGATTTTGAATTATTGTAAGGATCTGGATTACGTATGATGAACCGTGGATGATTGCTAGCAATGATTGAATTAAAATTTTCAAAATATCCTTCAATTTTCTGATAAATTTCCTTTTGGGGTCTCGAGCTTCAAGCATTTCTTTAAGTGAATTACTAAAACTTTGAATACAGATAAGGAGCTCCATCTTTAGGTTTTGGCTTAGAGGTGGCGGAAGAGCGGCTAATTCCTTTTGAGCGATATCTAGAAGCTCGTTCACCTTTTCTCTCATAGAGGGAAGAGATTCCTCAATAAGTTCTGTAAGGCGGATACTGAGCGCTTCGCTAAGTCTGTCAACTCCCATACGTTCCCTGGCACTAGCGCTTGCTGTATTCCATGGCGAGTTTACCTTAAAAAATATCTTTTCACGTTCACGCGCCTCCTTGAAGGTCACTTTCTCATCAAGCTCTTGTTTGGTTGGATTTTTGATGATGTAATAGCCAAGTTTTAGCTTATAACGTCGAATGTTGAGAACTTGGAACCAGGTGTCATGACAGCCTGCTTCAATAGTATCAGGCTTAGTCAAGACTCCAATAGTGCGTTCACCTTGAGGATCTGCATCTTTGGCTAAACTGAGAATCGCCTGGTTTTCAATCTCATCCTTATAAGAAATCGTTGCAATGATGAGAGCTCGAGGATTTTAATGTAGGATTGAACCATCCTCTACTAGACCAATTGATCCTGACTCTGATGTATTCTCAGTGGTGCGAATAATTCCTGGAAGATCAATTAGTGTAAGGTTGACATTCGATCCAATAATCTTGATACAAACGGTATTAACTGTAAAAGTTAGCTCATTTGATTTAATATCCTTCATGCGCGACTCCAAGCTTGAGTCATCGAATGTATAATCTTGATAGATGCTGGGATTTTTATTTGGGTTTAGTATGGCCTTTTGAGCACGACGCACCACCATTTCAACATCCTCAATATTAGTAATCCCGTTATAGAATTCAACCTCTTTTGGCTTGGTTAGAGGGAGACCATTTGAATTGACCTGAAATTGCAAGCTGATGCTGCAATTCCATTCTTCACTATTGCCTTCTGAAAGGCGTAGTTCCATGGGGCAACGAGTGCAGGTGCCATCTGACCGAGGCAGCATAATTCCCGAGATGCTCTCAATTAAACTGGACTTTCCAGCACTCTGGTTCCCGCAAAAGACTACCGTGGGAAGGTCAATGTCCAGGGCAGCACCCTCATCACGAAGTTTATCAATAAGTTGTATGATATTTTTGGATCGTCTCTCGTAACCTTTCATTTGAAAGTTTGATTCCGTGTAGATAGCTACCATTTACGTTAGGCCACCTACTAAACTTTGTAAAGCAAATTCAGCCCTATAGTGTTTGGATGGAGCTAAAATCTACCCCTCAGGTATCGCACTATGAAATTTAAGCTCATAAAAGATTTTTTGGAAGATCATTGGCTCGACGTTGATTTCTATAGCTCATCTAAGTATAAGGTCATCGAAGGCGGTACAAATAAGTTAGACTAGCATTCTTTGTGCACCCAAACTTTGTTGCCATTGTCAGAATCACACTGATGTATTATCTATCGTATCTAGTCTTTCCTTGAGGGCTAATTAAATTGTAGCAATTTTCGTCTATTCAAGAAATTGTAGCAAATCTTAGTGTAGTTGATCAAATATCGACTGTAAGTCAAAATAGGCTTAATGAAGTAGTCAAGGAAAGGTTAAACAATTAAGCTAATCAACATTGAGTGTCTTTTTTTTAATACTAGATGGTCCCAAAACATTGAGTGTCTTAATCGATGGATTACCTACAGATAATTTAAACTCAAATCTAGGAAATCTGAAGCATAATCAATTACTTTAATAGCCAATAAATTTGACTTATAGTCTTCTATTAAACTCGATTGCATATTAGTAAAATTAATGGATTGCAGTATGCGCATCCATCGCTATACAAGCAGAGGAACACAGCCACAAAGCAATTTAAGCTTAATGAGCTATTAATTAAGCTGCGATGGATACACTTCCTACCTACTTTAAAAATTTCGCTGACGTACTGAAGTACCTATTGACTGACCGACTGACTGACCGACTGACTGACATCTGAAACCTTCGAGTCTGATAGGGTCAATCTATTTGGGTAAGTGGGTGAGAATTGGCAAATAAGATCGAATCTGAAATTATCGAGCCTGATAAGTTCAATCTATTTGGGTGAGTGGGTGAGAATTGTCGAATATTATCTAATAATTCACCAAATTGCTCACCTGAAGCTAATCGAGTCTGTTAAGTTTACTCTATTTAGGCGAGTGGATCAGAATTAGCAAATATATCGAATAATTCACCAAATTGCTCACCTGAAACTCAACAAAAATCAGTATTAGAGTTTAAGTAGATTAAGTAGTTAGGATAATCAGCTCACCAGCCATGAGGGCAATAGCGAAGCTGTTAGTCCGAGTGGCTCAAGAATAGCACTGACACAGCCTATAGGCTGTCAGTGTGAGCTTATAAATAAACCAGAGCAACGCCGGGTAAATTTCGCTTGTGAGATTATAAATTTTTTTGGGAAAAAAGAACCTCCTTTAAAAAAGGTACTAAAAAGTATGAAATAATTGAGAAGTTATGCTTCCTCAATAAAACTCTTTTTGAAGTCAGTATCATCTTCCAACCTGACTTGTAGAATTTTGCTCACAGATACAAATTACATCTTGTTTCTGGATTGGGCCCAAGTGTAAACTATAAGCAACTTAGAATATACAGTGCTGATATATATATATATATATATATATATATATATTAAATGCCTAATATAAATCAGTTAAAATATGATGCCGATTTCAAAAAGGGTTTTATTAAGGAGGCATAGTTTCTCAATTATTTCATACTTTTTAGTGACTTTTTTAAAGGCGGTTCTTTTTTTCCAAAAATATTGCAGAAGGTCTTTTATCCCAAAAAAACTTTTCCCACAGTTCTTTTTTTCCCAAAAAAATTTAGTGGATTCTAGAAGTAGATTTTTTTCCAATTATATTAAAAAATCTCTATATTATATATCTTTTTGACCCCTTACAATTTCTCTATAAAATTAAATCTCATTGTATATATTATATATAGTATAATATAAATAAATATACTAATAATTCATTTTAGCAATTTAGTTGATTTTATTGGTCAAATTATGCTACTTTACTGATCACTATCTACAATAATTATTTTATCAAATTTAGGTGGTTTTATTGGTCAATCCATGCTAAAGTTACTGATCGCCATCTATAGTAATTAATTTTATTAATTAAGTTAATTTTATTAGTTAATCTATGCTAAATTTACTGTTTGCCATCTAAAATAATTCAGTTTACCAAATTTAGTTGATTTTATTGGGCAAATTATGCAAAAACGATAACCATCTATAATGATTTAAGCTCATCCCGCTATGATCTCATATTTGCCTGGATTTTGAATACCCTCAGTCATAGGACATATGCCAAAAGTTGCTTCGAAGCTTTCACCAATGTCGGAATAAAGTTTATCCAGTGATGAACATACTCACAATTGAAATCCATCATTTCCAAGTCCATCTTGATATACTTACTAAATTAATGGTCAGATAATGGACCAATACTTACAAAAGTTAAATGGGACCTAAGTTGGAGCATCATCTATTTTTGAAGAAGATGAATATCCAAATTGGCCCAGTATTTTCAGAGTTATGCGCGAACAAACATAAAAAAACATATATACAGGTCGAATAGAGAACCTTCTCCTTTTTCAAAGTCGGTTAAAAATGCTAATGATATCAGTAAATAGACTGAATCTGTATGATCAGCTTCTAAATTTTGCTGACTTGATTACATTTTTAATCGACTTTGAAAAAGAAGGTTCTCTATTCGACCTGTATATATTTTGTTTTTAACCGACTGAAAAAGGAGAAGGTTCTTAATTCGACCTGTATATATGTTTTTTTTCTATGTTTGTTCACGCATGACTCTGAAAATACTGGACCAATTTGGATGATCATCTTCTTCAAAAATATAGGATGCTCCAACTTAGTTACCATTTTACTTTTGTAAGTATTGGTCAAGTATTTGATCTTTAATTTAGTAAATATATCAAAACAGTCTCGGAAGCGATGGATACTTGTGGGACTAGTAGAGCTCCGGATAAACTTTTTTCCGGCATCGGTGAAACGATAGCTTCGAAGCACTTTGATAATGTCCTATGGCTGAGGGTGTGTTCAAAATTCAGGCAGTATGAGATCATAGCGGGACGAGCTTAAATCATTATAGATAGTTATCGTTTTTGCATAATTTGACCAATAACTCATCTAAATTTGATAAAATAATTATTTTAGATAGCGAACAAAAAATTTACCATAGAATGACTAATAAAAGCAACCAAATTTAATAAAATGAATTACCATATATGGCAATCAGTAAATTCAGCATATATTGGCCAAAGAAATCATCTAAATTTAATAAAATGAGGTATTGTAGATGGCAATCAGTAAATTTAATATAATTTGACCAATAAAGTCAACTAAATTTGAGAAAATATATTATTAGTATATTTGTTTATAGGATACTATATATATTATACAATGAGTTTTATTTTTATAGAGAAATAGTAAGGAGTCAAAAAGGATATATAGGATAGTAATATTTAATAAAAGTAGGAAAAAGAGCCACTTTTAAAAATGCACTAATTTTTTGGGAAAAAAAACTGGGATTAGAGTTTTTTGGGAAAAAGAACCTTCTTGAAAAAAATAGAAAAAAAACCTCCTTTAAAAAATGCTCTAAAAAGTATGAAATAATTGAGAAATTATGTGTCCTCAATAAAACCCTTTTTGAAGTCAGCACTATATTTTAACTGACTTATAATAGGTATTTATAATATATATACTCAGTACTGTATATCTAAGTTACTTATAGTTTACACTTGGACCTAATCCAGACATCTAATTAATGAAAAATTTTCACTGATGTACTGACTGACTAGCTGACATTTGAAACCTTCAAGTCTGACAGGTTCAAACTATTTGGGTAAGTGGGTGAGAATTGGCAAATCTTATCAAATAACTCACCAAATTGCTCACCCAAAACTCAACAAATATCAGTATTAGAGTTAAGTAGATTAAGTAGTTAGGATAATCAGCTCACCAGACATGAGGGCAACAGCGGAGCTGTTAGTATAAGTAATTTGAGAGTAGTGCTGGCACAGCCTATAGGCTACAATGTGAGCTTATCATCTGATAAACTTTAAATACTGTAGCAAAGCATGGGTATCTGGATGTTAGGTTTATATATTCTAAAAACCAGCCTTATTTGGTTCACCTAATTAATAAAATACTTTTGGCAAGTTAAGTAGAAGTTCACCCTCTTCTTTTCCCCCAACTTCCCTAAATCTACCTGCAGTGACATCTTAAAGTTATTTGATGATGCTGAAGCTGCTTTCATGAATGTTGCAACACTCACCGCATTCAACCCTTCAGCTAAAATCACCCACCACAGTATCTCTTTTTTTGCCCAACTTCCCAAAGCCTGCAAAGAAGCTAAAGTTCTTGTTGCAGCATTTGTTGAAGTGCTTTACTGCACTAATCTTAATGATGGGGTGGAAAAGTTGTATTATGCCAACTTCCACACCCACTACGTGGATGCCCCAACGCCCTAGCTCTACACTTTGATCTGCTACTTTATCAAAATCCCATGAACGGGGTGCATCTGTCTGAGGACCAACCCCGCGACCCCCCCTCACCCTCTGCCATGGTGGGTTAGCAGTTTCTGCTCCCCACCTGGTTAGTAGTTTTATTTTTTCCGTTCATTTTTTTCAGATTTTTTTGATTTTGGTATTGTCCATCCCCTGGTTGGCATACCTCAAATAAAGTTAAGTTAAGTAGAAGTTGATTTAGTAGTTTGGAAGATGTCATATACTCAATGATTTTATGAGATGTTTTGGCTAGCAGTTTGGTGTTATTTGATTGATTTGATAGGTCTTTTTTGTTTATCTGAGTGGTTGATGTCTTTTGTTCAAATCAATAACGCACAGTTTAGTTTTTATGGAAGTGATTAGTTATTGGTTGTTTTGATAAGTTCAATTATGCTTACCTGAGTGGTTTTTAGTTGACAATTGAGCAATTAGATTTTGCTGAGTGGTTTTTAATCTATAATATAAAAACTAAAATAATAAATTGAAAATCTGAAATTTTATAGACACTGTAGCAAAGCATGGATAGATCAGCTAGTAAGATTTAATCTGTATCTGTG